>QLNU02003225.1:34713222-34730796 GCA_006491805.2 Dysdera silvatica | reverse complement strand
TTCTCAATATCAAATATTTGTAGGTTCCAGTGTAATTGATCTTCGATTTTTAATCCAAGAAATTTAATTGAGTTGACTCTCTCTAGGATGTTACCGATGAATTTTATTTTGTTAGGTTGATTAGTAAATTTTTTATTTTTAGTATGGAAGATTATATATTTTGTTTTATTTGTATTTATTATTAAGTTGTTGTCATTAAACCATTGTTCACAGGATGTTAACTTTGCGTTTATGTTATTAATTCTTTGATCTATGTTATTTCCATTTGTTAACTAGATGATATCGTCAGCAAATAACAGGAGTCCCCCATCAAGATTTATTAAGTAATTTATTGCGATTAAAAAAAATAACGGTCCGAAACTCGTCCCTGAGGAACATCTAATTTGTTTATCAATGATTTCGATTGAATATTCTCAATTTTAACTATTTGCTGTCTATTTGTTAAATAGCTATCAATCAGTTTATACATTCGGCCTCTTATACCATAATTAAGTAATTTTGTTCTTAAGATATTTCTGTTAATTAAGTCAAACGCCTTGCTCAGATCGAAAAACAATCCATAAGTAATTTTTTTCTTCCATATTTTTTTGAATATTATTAATTGCTCTTAATAGGATTTCTTCAGTTCATTTTTTTTGGAAACCGTTTTTTTATGGATAGTTTATATTTATTAAAAAAATCTATTAGTCTATTATATATTAGCTTTTCAGTTAATTTAGAAAATACTGACATGATTGCTATTGGTCTGTAGTTTTCTTTTAAGTAGTTATTACCCTTTTTAAAAATTGGTCTAATTACTGCTGTTTTCAATTCATCAGGAAAGATTCCCATGTTAAATATGTCATTTATTGTTATCGATAATGATTTTTCAATTCGTTTTTACACAGTTTAATAACTTTGGGAGATAAATCGTGAAACCCTGGTCCTATTTTTTTATTTATTTTATTTAGTTCTTTATCTATTTCGTGTTCAGCTATGTTTTCTAAGTAAAAGGTTTCGGAAATATTTGTGCTTAAATACTTTTTATAGTTATCAGTTACTGATTGACTTATATTTAATTCCTTATCAATGGTTGTGCAATAATTGTTAAATTCATCTGCTATTGAGTTCGTATTATCTGTTCTGTTATTGTTTATTATTAGTTTTATTTTATTTTCGTTTTTGTTATTTGTTTTACCCAATAATTTGTGAATTATTCTCCATTTTTGCGTGGTATTTTTTGTTGATAATTGTTCAAGATAGTAGTTATTTTTTATATTTTATTTCCTTGTTTAGTTTGTTTCTGTGTTTAGTAAAATCATCCCATCTCTTTTATTGTTCTTTCATTCATAAATTTTTTGTATGAATTTTTTTTCGTTATTATTTTTTTCTTTAAAATTGAATTAAACCATTCAGGATTATTTTTATTATTTAGTACTTTAGTTTTTTTAGGAAAGCTTTTGTTATATAATCCCTTTATTATCAATGCAAATTTTGATAAATGAATGTTTAAGAATTAATAGACGGTACATCAAAAGTTTGCTAGTCTATTTATAATAATGCCCCTTGAAATTTTTTAATATTTTTTGATTAAAATTTCTAATCTTTTTTAAGTTTTTTGAACGTTGAATTATAGTTTTCATGTTTATTTAAATCTTTCTATGATCACATATTATTTCATCTAAAATTGATGTAGAACAGCTATCTGTATTAGTAAAAACTAGATCTATTGTACTTGAACTTGTTAGTGTTATTCTGGTAGGTTCTCTTATTTTATATATTAGTCCGTGTGATTCCATTAAGTTTAATAGTTTTGATGAATCGTTATTTTTTTTTGTAATGTCTATGTTGAAATCTCTAATTATAAAAATTTGTTTTCCTTGAGTATTATTCTCTAGTAGTTTTTCTAGTTTTTCGAAAAAAAATTTTATTTGAAGTTGGTGGCCTATATAATGTTAGGATTTTTAGTCCATTTATGATAATTGTCAGTATTTCAACGTCTTCGGTTAGTTCTGTTTCGTTACTTATCATATCTACATCTAATTCATCTTTCACATAGACCGATATACCACAACCTTTTTTATTAGAATCTCTGTAAATAGAGTATTCTTTATAATTATTAAAACGTGTTAATGTTTCGTTTGTTTTCCAAGTTATACAGATTATTTCTGGAGTATTGCAATGTTGTATTATTTCTTCAACCTGTTTAATTTTGTTGTTCAGACTATTTGGGTTCATATATATTACTGAGATAGGATTTGTTTTATTATCATTAGATGATAGTTTATGTTTTTCGTGAATTAGTTTTTTTTCTAATTATATTTCTTTTTCCCTTTTTATTTTTCTTATGGATTAAATTGTTAATGAGTTTCTCATTATTCAGTATTTCCTTTTTGTCATTTGTGTTATTAACGAGAATGTTTTTAGATTATAAGGCGTTGAGTACATGAATATATTTTATTTCATAAATTATAGAATTTTAATTTTTTCTCATCTTTATACGTCCTTTTGATGTCCATACGAATTTTCAATTATTATATTTTTGAAATAACCTTGCCTCTCTAAAATTTTTTTGCATTTTTTTCAGTTAAATGTTCATTTATATGTATATTTTCATTAAGTTGCATTGAACACATGCCTGTTTTGAATTTGATATTTTTTCTTTGATTCCAGAATTCGTCCCTTTTTCCTATTTTTATAAACCAAATTAGTAATATACTTTTTCGTTGTTTATTGACCTGTAATCTATGTGATGTATCTATCTTTTTCTGATAAATCTATGTTTAGTTCTTTGCTAATCTTTAAGGTTTCATCAATGTGATTTCGTTTTGCTTTGATGGTAGTCCGTCAATTATTAGGTCCCTTCTCATTCCATATATTTCTGATTTATTAATGCTGTGCTCTACGTTATGTTGGATTTTACAGAGTTGTTATGTTTCCCTATCAATGTTGTTGTTATCATTGTTACTATTGTTTATATGATCGCTAACTTCTGTTGATATTTCCAATATTTTTGTTTCTAATTGATTATTTGTTAGAATGACATTTTCGTTTATTAATTTACGTTTCTCTTGCTCTTCTTTAATTTGATTTAGGGCTATATTTGATTGTTTAAGTTTTGATATTAGTGAATCTGTTTTATTATCTGCGTCTTTTTTTGCTATTTTCGATTTGTGATTTGATTTCTTTAATTTACTTATAGATTTGGAGCATCAGGTTGTTGTCTGTTTGATTCTTTCATTTCTTTTTTCAGTTAGAATTTTTTTAGTTCACTAAGATAATATTCCTGGTTACTCCATCGATATATACAGTAAATACAATAATTCAGTTGAGTCGTGATTCAATTATATACAAATCAATTACCGAGCATCACCACGTAACCGTGTTAGAAAAAATTACAAGAACAACATTTAAAATCCTTATCAATTAAAATTCTGTTAAAATGGAAAATCGTTAAAAATAGCTAAGTTTCCAATAATCCAGAACCGACACTATATAAATCGTGAAAACGATAAACAACTATTACGATTTAATTACACTCGATTAAAATCGATTGATAAGAGTGATATTCCAGAACCATAAGTTACGATAAAAATAATGTGTAACTAAAATCCCAAGCAGAAATTTAAGATTGGGCTATTCCTCCTTTGATCTAATCCACAATAAAAAGTAAAAACCCAATTATCGAGCAATGTTTGATAATGCACCTTTGTAACTCAAGTTCAAAAATTCCTCAAATTCGAGTAAAAATCCTATACAAGTTGACATATTAAGAAGTATTTCAAAAAGCATTGTTTGATTTTGTATGCAGATTATTTAATTATTCACTTGTAGATAATAACTATCCATAATTAGAGAAACACCAGAAAGTTTCGATAGTCTAACCCGTTATGTAGGGAAATACGTTGATGAAGTTATTTAATTAATTTGGTTTATTACATAATTGTAATAGTTTGAAGTTCGACATTTCTTCATTTGGTCCCTTAGTGCTTCTTCATATTGGTAACCCCTCATACGCAAGGACATCGTAAAAAAGAACGTCGCTTATTAGCTTAAAATCACATTAAAGGCTTTAATATGCATAATGTCAAATCACATTTAACGGTAGATTGTGACGGAAAGTTATCTATGATGTTAGAAAACGTTCGGTGAGTTTATCAAACTTTTATGTGGCGCAAGGTCGATTGATTTCCAAGTGAAGAAGTCCGTGCAATGATGGTTTTCTTAGTGGTATAAGAATCTTTTTCACTTACCTGCTTTCTTGCGTAGCAGTCTTTTAACGATTATGATTACTTACTTCCATTTATTATTTATATTTCAAAGTTAATTTCGGAGTTGCAGACACACGTTTAGAAAAACTGGATGTATTTGTCTACTCACAGGTTGAGAAGCACGTTTGACGCGGCAACAAGTGCGACCGTGATTTTTCACGACGATACTACTGTTCCTCGATATTCGTTGTGATTAATTGGGCTGATAATCATGTACAATGAGTCAGATTAAATGCTTTTCTCGTTGAATATTTCCCCGGAGTTCAGCGCAATCACTCAGTGCGATGTTATCAAAATGAGGTCAAAAATTCCAATTCCGTAAATTCCTTGATGGTAATTTCTTTCTTGCAAGTAATCAACAGTTGCAACGGTCGATATTTTTATAAAATAAGCTATAATAAATATCATAAATTTCTTTAAATTACTCCATATTCTTGTTCACTTCGAGGTGTTCAATTTTACGTGGACCTTGTCGCCTGCGCCACCTGGCAATGGTCTTAAACAAAAATATTTACAGAGTGATACGTGCAATAAATTAACGAAAACTAAAATTATAATTATTGAGCACAGAGCCATTAAACTAACGCTTAAATGCACCTAAAAAGAACCTGTCTCTTTACGAGCAACGAGAATCTGATCCCGAAATTTATAATTATAAATAATAATTTTGTTCCCAGTCTGAGTATTACACCTAGAGGGAGATTAAAATAGCTTCTCAATCTAATACCATAATTATACTGCATAGGTTGAATGTGATAAGCGGATTTTTCGTTAGCTTCACAGCGCAAGGACAGCAAATGTCATACTGAGCCGGGACCAACTTCCAGACTGCGGTGATCACCAGTTGGTCGGCAAATCTTCCTTCTTTTTGCGCCATTAGGAATGAACCGGGACAATTGAACACTACACAAGCGCATTATCACTATACCACCCCAGGACTTATAGGGGAGTTGAAAACCTTTCTTAACGGCCACCTCTATTCAACAACCACTTCCCTTAATAACCACTTTTTCTGGAAGAAAATCTCCTCATCCCCATAGACCCAATGCTAAATTTACCTCCATTCAGAGATCAGCTCTCTAAGCGACCGCCTTTTCACTGAAACGACGGTGGTCGCCTTAAGAAAGTTTTACTATATCCAAATTGATGCGACGGAACATTAGCGGGGCGGTAAGACAGAGTAAAAGTTTATCAATCGACATCCTATTTCATATATATATAATCATTGACACTTCTCAAGCGCATCGAAAATTTTATACAATAATATAGAGTTAAACGATATTTATCGCAGTTTCAAATTGAAATTATTTTCTTTGTCGTTATGTAACTTTTCGGCGAAGAATCTTTTTAGGTGATTAAGAGGGATATTTAATGTTTTATTCAAAGGCACACTTTAGTTGACGCGCGCGATTCCGAAATATTTCTATTTTCTTTACTTAAATTTTATTACAGTCATATTTATTCATCGATCGTAAAAGTATTTCCTTAGCTCTCTAGTCAGCACTTTTAGTGCCCAGAAGTCAAGAATTAAGTCCGTCGTCAACGTTTTTTGCTTTTGCTTTTTTCCTGATCACAATCTTTTATCTAGATTGGCATTTTTATTTCTTCAAAGCCACTCTTAAAAATCCATCTCCATGTTACTCTGGCAATAATATTTTAACGAATAGCATGAACATTCGAAACGGAAGGGCATGCTTATCACGCAGATACAAAAATACCAAATAACTCTTACCAGGCCGCATAAAATTGAATACGAGACGCAATTTTGGAGCTTAAAGGAAACTATAATTGTGCATCGAGATTTTATTCCATAAACCAATCTTCTTTCCGTCTATTCCATAGGGATATTTCTGAAAGAAGGAAATCGAAATATTGGAATGGATTCTGGGCATATATATTAGCATATTTCGGAAATTCCAAAACTGATACGAAATTACTTTTTGAAAATTGATTTTTCAATTTTCGTTGGCTGATAAAATATTGTCGTTTCTCAGGAAAGTCACCCTTTGAAATTGTATCAAAATAAAGATTTTTTTTTGTGCGCTGTTTCAAAGATCGTTATTTCTTATTTCAAAATTGTGGTGTTTTATTCACACTTATAGCAAAGCTGAAGGTTTTTCTACGAAATTAGGGTACAATTAAGTTTTTAATACTCCACTTTTGCAGGTGTGTGAAATTTATCCTGAAACCTATATAATAGGGAAAAAAGGGGGGAAATGCCAAGCGGTCAATTTTTTTCTCTCCGCCTAAAATATAAATTTCTTGGTGAATATCAGGTTAATTTTATAATTCAATTCGTAAGTAATTTTGTTTTAATTCTTATTGTACAACAGATGAGAAAATTGAGTTTGTTAGGGAAAATTGTATTGTCAATATACAATACATGTATACATTTATATATTTGACCTTAACTCATCAGCATAGGATATTGGTTAAAAATAATCCAGCGTTTGCCTAACACTAACCAATTAATTGGTGGGCGTGGTCTGTTCTAGAGATAAAACGGGCTGGGGCTCAAATTTCCCCAAAATATTTCGGGCTCGGTTTGCGAAAACTGAATCCAAACTCGTTTGTAATCTCCTCTCATTTTCAGGAATTTTTTAACGGCCCTTTTAACTAAAACAAATCACAGTTGCAGCTCAGTTGCTTCGAATCGTTTGCAAGTGTGTGACCTCTGATTATTTCTT
Source organism: Dysdera silvatica (assembly GCA_006491805.2). Classification (NCBI taxonomy): domain Eukaryota; kingdom Metazoa; phylum Arthropoda; class Arachnida; order Araneae; family Dysderidae; genus Dysdera; species Dysdera silvatica. The sequence continues at coordinate 34,723,859 of QLNU02003225.1, read as the reverse complement.
ATGAATACTGGTAAAATTAATCTCATTTGGGTGGTTAGATTGTTCTATGTATTAAAGCATTATTATTTGGATTAAAATTACAGAGCGTCCCGAAAATATCAGTGGCGGGTCACTGACAATTGTCTTTGATATCTGGGACGTAGTAATAATTAGCGCATCTATAAGAATAAAAGGAAATAACTTAAAGACTTTTACAATATGGAATTATGCATAAACCAATTAATTCTCAAGTTCACAATGTGCTCTGCGGTAGAGAAATACTAACACGCTTAGCTGCCATATTACGTGTGCCAAATTATTCCCAGAATAAATCATTGGACGATTTTGCTCAACTGTCATTAATGAGAGGACTCATTCAGTACTTCGATCATTAAAACGTTTAACACACTGCTATATCGTGTGAATAATCCTAGTTAAATTCTAGCGAGTAGCTTGTCCATCTCTCATTAATGAGAGGGCTCGTTCAATACTTCGATCATGGAAAGATTTAACTTACTGCTACACCACATGAATAATCCGAGTTAAATTCTGGCGAAAGGCTTGCCCATATCATTAATGAGAGAACTCATTCAGTACTTCAATCATTGAAAGATTTAACACACAAATGGTCATACTGTGCATAACGGGGCTAGAACAATAACACTTGTTTTTGTTTTGCTATGCTTCCTCCGTGCACTGAAATGTAATTTTAGCATGGAAATAAAATTTGTATTTTATTGTATTGTATTGATATACCATATGAATAACCTGAGTTAAGTTCTAGCGAGGGGTAACCTGCGTTTCGCATGTCATTTCCCACGAATCCACAGTTGGCGTTTGCTTCCAGAGTCAGGATGCTAGTTGAGGTTTTACCATCGATGGCGAATGGCCGACGTTATGAGGCCATCCATGTTTTTGCTGCAATTTTGCATTTTTTTAACAATACAAAGTATTTGCAATTTAGTCTTAGATTTCCAAAATTTAATATCTTTGTTTAAACAAAATCATCATGCGCCACTGATTCATGATCATTTATGTTCAGTTTGCAGCTTAATCGATCATTTGTTTGTTTGTGGTTTTACGGTTCAAGGACTATAGTGATCATGCTGCGCTGGAACCTACTGTTTTTCGAGGAATCTGGGTCTTCAATTTTCCGAGGAATCTGAACTTCTTGGACCTACAGTTTTCCGAGGAATCCAAACCTCTGGGCCTTCACTTTTCCGAGGAATCCGAACCTCTTGGACCTACAGTTTTCCGAGGAATCCAAAACTCCTAAGGCGTAGGAAACTAAACCGCGGACTAGGATGAGCAGTGCAATCTTTCACGAGATCTCTGAGTAAGCGTGATTTACACCGTTGACAGTCCAACCTGGGTTAACAACGCACTAGGCGAACGCGTTACAACACTGAGCACCGTAGGGCCCTAACCGATCACTGTAAATCAAAATATACCAAAGAATAATAGAACAACGACATGCGGAAGATATAGATATACAACAAAGGCAGGTGTACCTGGAATTGAGAGAAGACAGAAAATGAAATTTACTAAAAATTAGAATTGAACTAAACCGAGACAATGTAAGCTGCAAGCGAGTGAAATTCGTGAATGTTTAATTCGCTCCATGAATAATAAAAAAACTGAGATTATTCAAGGCAAAACTGAAATAAATATTTATTGTTTAGAAACGAGGAAAGACTGAGAAGGGGGATTTATTTATGTATGTACATATATATATTTATTTATGTAAGATATTATTACCCTTCACAAGAATAACGCGATTGCCGCGTAGTGGTCAACACAAAAAAGTTCTCTGCACAAAACACTACTATCACAATTGTGTTATCCCTGTGAAGGGTAATAATATCTTACATCCTTATATACGGAGAAAGAAAGCATTGTTCCTGTCCTCGTTCGCCTAGCGGTAAAGACACTTCGGGCTCAATGGAGAAACTCTGGTTCGAATCCAAGATTAGGATCATCGTCTCTTTCTCCTAAAAACAAAAGCTCTAATATGAGCTAATAAGTTTGGCTGTCGGGATTTTCACGTATTTTCACGTATTTTTATTTAATTAGTTTTCCAGGTCTGAGGCAGATTAAACTTACATATTTTCTTTTGAAATGAATAGTATAGGGAAAAAAACTATTATTATTATTAACCTCAGTATTTGACAGGGAGAATTAAACACATAAAGCGAATCTTACCATATTCAAATATAGATTGAAAGAAGCTTACGCCTTCATAACTTATATTGGCTGCTGATTAGCACACAGGAAGAATATGCAATGAAATCTTGAACGATGCCTCCTAAATTTGGTAAAGTAAGATCCTTGTATTCTGAACGCCATAAGAATTCAACAAACCACTATGTATTCTAAGGTTGCCTATCTGAAAAAAAAAGTTTCTAGCACTGATTTTCTGTTAAGGAAAGATCGACCATGGTAGGGAGGAACGGATGGGATCAGGAGTCTAGGAACTTCGGAATCTAAAGTGTTCACACGAAATGTTTTCTTTCTTCTTTTTTTTCAAATTACGTTAAAAATTCTTGTTAGTAATTGAGTTGAGCAACAGAAGAAAAACACAAATTCGCATTTCCGGAATCGATCTAAGGATGAGATATAAAGAATTCCAGAATAGTCGTATCAACCTCATTGGCTCAAGTTCTTCTCGACGGGAAAAGTTCTTTAGCATCTCATTTTATAGATTTTTGAATGCACCATATTACTGTTTTGTGGAGTATCTCACAGGAATATGTAGTAATGCGTATTAAGAATGAAAAATGCTTTTTCTCGCTTATTTCAAATTACATTTTATACATTATTTTTCATTAGAATAAAACTTACACAATTTCGATTTTACCACGATGAGAAGGGATTTCCTACGGTAAATATAAGTAGAGGTATTGTAATTTGAATATAAGTATAAAGTAAGAAAGTGAATACAAGTATAGTAAGTTTTAAAAATGCACCGATTCGCACAACCTCTCTTAAATGAAAACAAAACTTCAATTTTTATAAAAATTCTACTTAGCAAAATTAAAAAATAAAAACAAAGTTTTCAATATTCATATAAAGGCAAATTTTTTCGCAGAAAGCCTGTTTTAATATCAGCAAGATGGCGTAAAATGTTTTTTCCATACCTTGCTACTGTTTCAACGATCTTTCAGCGAAAAAATTGTTTTTACATGAATATTGAAGAATATTTTTGTTATGTTCTCTTTTTTGTTCTGTTCTATAAGCTGCGACCTTTCTTGAAAAATTGAATTTATTTTCACTCAGAACAGGCTTTGCAAATCGATATATTTGCAAAAATTCAACACATAGTATCTCTAGTTTAATGTATCATAAAAAGTCCGTTCTATTCCTGCTGAAATTATAACTGAATAAGTTTATTTCGATATAAATTAATATTTACGTTGCAATTCGAATTAAGAGAGAGAAAAAGCAGGTTTTATATTTTTAATTTCCATATTCTTATGGGATTTCCGTGAGGTAGTAACATAGCACATTCAAAGTCTATAAAATATCAAGAAACTGTTTCCGTTAAGAAAATCTCGAATTAATTCGGAGAAGTAAAGGCATCCCGAAACACACTGTGTATTGACGAAACTTAACACTTTCAGGATTTTTGATAATTTCTCAGCTATTGTTCAATTACCACACGTTCTACACTCGCTTTCTATCATATGTTTAATTTGATAGAAAAAAAAACTTTTTTAAAAAAAGAAGAAAAACAAGTTCGAAGTCGCAAGAAAGAACTTGGGAGCAAACATAGTGGCGAAACTCGATTTTGGATATACTCAATAATTCATCAGCTTTTATATTTTATACTATTTGCTGCATGTTTTGCTTTCTTTTTCTGGTTTCAATTGCCCATAAAATTTTTGATTTTTTGAACGAAAAGAAAAGGAATATGTTCCAATTTCGGGAATCGAACTCAAAGCCGTACATAGTTATGAAACTCTATTTTCCAGGATAATCAATAATTCCTAATAATACGGAAAATTACTTGGTTGTAGTTAACAAAGGCTGGTTTAAAATTTCGAATATCGACGACCCTCCCGAGCAATTCAAAATTGGAAAACCCCGCAAACTGCGCTCATTTTATCTGAAAAAATATGTTTCTATACAAATTTAGTAGTATTGATTTTGCTTCACCTCATAAATTTGTAAGCATTTTTTTATTTAACCAGCTTCTTTATTTTATAATAGAAAATAAATCTATGACTTTTTAGTTAAAAACATCGATAATAAGAGACGAGACCGATATTTTACAAAAACATGGGTATAATATCGAATAAACAAAGGTGTTTTAATCTTCGATTATAAAATTTGCAAAAATAATCTTTGAATTTTATCATTTAAAGGTCTTCATGATTTTAAAATTCAAATAGCAATGATCGTTGATTATAAACAATTTTTGTAAACCACTGATATGACATCGAATATACATCGATGTTTCTCAAACATCGATGTACTTTGTCGTAGCTGACATAGATAGCGGTTTATCGACGTTTTGCTACCGATGCTTGTCCCTATGTCTTAGGCGAAATAAATTCAGATTTCTCAGAAAACTATAAATCCACACGTAATATGATCATGGCTTTACTTGTAGCATAAAACATTAACAAGGAGACTGGAACTTCCATACGAGCCCTCAACTAATGGGATGAAACTAAGCAAATTAGTAGTAGCAGTTAAGCTCATTATATAAAGAATGTATAATTATATAGAATAAAGTAAGTGAATCGCAACGTAAAATTCAATTAAAAATGATACAAAAAACTAAGGCAATTTATGTGGCCGAGTAATTTTTATCCCAGACGTGTGTTCTCAAATTAGCCTTCTCATATTTTAAAGAGGCTTCCCTCATTAATTTGAAAGGAGTAAGATTGCAAGATTTTCGCTGAAGAAGGATAATTGCTCTATTTACATAAGAAAAAGTGCAAAGTTGGTTCCTGTTGATACCTGACTCTAATTTAAGGAGGAGGAGTTCAGTTTGATAGAAACAATGATGTGTAATGTGTGCAAAACAAAGGGATGCAGGTTTCTTTAAACTCCGTAATTAATAATCAGGGTTCTGCAAATTTTTTTGTTCAATTTATGTTAGCTAAAGTTCTCTCCAAAATCCATATCCAGAAACTTAATACACGAACAGACATTTGGGGCCCACAAAAATGTTAAAACAAGTGTTTTTGAATTTAAGATGAAACGACATATCTTTTTTGTCAATCAATTTGGTGACTTCTTAAAGCTTAGATTCTGTTGAATGAACTTTTCCAAGTTTATAATTAAATGTTCTTCTGTACAGCTTCTGTAATCATAGCCAGATTTAGGGTACGAAGCATTCTGGGCACAGCGACTTTTGGCGCTCCTCTCCATTGGCGTAACTAAAGGAGACTAACCCCCCTTAGAAAATTTTTGCCAATCATTGAGCTATAGGGTTTAACCCCCCCTAAAAAATTAGCCCCCCCAAGACATCGAAGCTAGTTACGCCCATGCCTCCTCCCCTCTCGCCATACTAACAGAACAAATAAAACTCTGTCCTTCCGCCCCCTCAAATTCGACGAAAAATCGCAGACGATAGGGAAGGAGCGACATTTATGGTTAGCCTACCTTATATGCATTATTATAAGATATAATAATGATATTTTTATAAACAAATTTAGTTTATTTGGCGACGAAATTCTTTCTTTCTGTTCGGTATTAATGGGGGCAGAGCCGTTAGGCTGACGTTTTTTCAGAATTTAAAATGAAGACAAAAATTGTGAAGGGGGCCGCTTTCTCGGGGAGTGCGGATTGACGCAATTTTACAGTAGATAGAGTGTAATTAAAAGAGAACGACAGGTCGCCTCTTTTTGCTGCACTAAAAATTTGACACCCTACTTACTTGCCCAGCATGCCTATTTATAAATACGAACCTGCCTTAGCATAGTAGAAGCGGTCCCTAATAGCGCCTGTTTATGGGCTTTGATAAAATAGAGGCCACAAGGCTTTAACAAGTTTTTCTATATTAGTAACCATACTTTTGCGACCTCGTGTCATGAAGACATGTCAGAAACCAATAAATCTTCCCACCTCTTACTCAGACGTGGGGTGAGAAATCTTAGGAAAAATAGGGTAATCTGTGCCCAAAAAGTCATTTTAGCCTGTTTAGAGGGAGCATATATGGTTTGAATCATAAAGTTTAAAGGCGGACGCAGAACAAAATTTCAGGGAAGGCGCAAATCTTCAAAATTTCAGTTGCAAGGTTAGTTTTATTTTTTACTTGAAAATAATTATTTTTAATGTAAGTTTATTATTCTCAGTGGGCGCATACCCCCTGCCTGGTTCCACCCTGCAGGGCGGGAGTTGTTTTACGCAATTTTTCAGAATTTTTAAAGAATTTGAGATTTAGAATAAAAAGGGTGGAGGGCACCTTATCGGGGAGAGCTGTTCGCCAGAATTCTACCGTAAATAAATTGCATTAAAAAAAATCCACCTCATTTTGCGCCTCCAGAAATTTGGCGCCCTGGGCAAGTGCCCAACTTGCCCATTTATAAATCCGGCACTGGGTGTAATGCAAAATATACTATCAGAAAATAAATGAACCGGATTTTTATCCCCGCTAGAGGTGCCGACGACGGCCAAAATGACCGATCGATGTTTTCTACTGTTGCTTCCATTTTCACGCACCTTTTCACATTCTTTTCAAAGGAAATAATAGTATTTGTAATCCTTTTGTAGAATTCGCCATCGTGTTTGTTCGAGAAAGTTTTGTATTTCCCAAAAAATTCGACAAAATATCACAACATGTTTTGATGTTAGAATTTTGTAGCTATTCCCCATCACCTTCCCCCTCCCCACCCTCCCATCATATTTTCTAATAATTCCTGAATGCTATCAAAAAATTAGCACAGACTTCTAACTCTACGTTCGAGCAAATCGAACCATATATAATAATACGGAATAATTTTTATCAACTTTTTTAGGCGTAGTAATAGTAACGCCGATGTTATGGCATGGTTAGATGGTGAAACGTTCGTACAGAAAAGGTTTTTTTATTTTTTTATTTTTTTGGCGGTTTTTTTTTGTGTGTGTGTGTGTGTGTTTTTGTCTGGTGGGGCACAATCCCACGACCTTGTGCTCCGGACGCAGAGAAAAACATTTCTTTTCTTTACGAACGTTTCACCATCTAACCATGCCATAACATTGGAGTTACTATTACTACGCCTAAAACGCATTGATAAAAATTGTTTCTTAATTTAATTTGCGTAGTGTTCAACTTCTAAAAATATATATAAAATAATAATTCTATATAATATAATAAATCTAGTTAAAAAAGTAACGTTGTATCATTTACGTCATGCACTTCTAACAATTAATTTATATTGTTGCTATGAATACCGTGAAAAATTAATTAAATGGAGGGATGGGTTTCACAGGGAAAATCGAATGTTATATGCATGTCAATTTTTTACCCTACCGTTTTGGAACCCCCTGACGTGTACGCTATATAAGTGCCACTATACCCATCTGCCACCAAATTGACGTGGTTTAGGAATGGGAAAATTAATTAAACTTACGGTCAAAGTGACCGCAGATGACGTTTATAGGTAAAATTAAAAATATCTCAATTATTTTTATTTTTTGGTGTATTGCACTTCGTTTGGTTAATGTGCGATGTTCTTCAGAGAAAGTCGTATAATTTCAAAACTCTTAAGCTATGGGTTCTATAAAAAATGCAGGGAGATTATGAAAAACTGTCAAAATGACCACATTGGAGCTTTTAGCGTTAATTTGCATATAAAATTAAATGAAAAAATTAAATATGGTTTAAAATACATGAACGAAAATCGTATACAAAAGAAAATCACATTTCAAGTCCCGGAAATTGCTAAATTTTAAAAAACCTTTAAAATCTCACATATTTAAGCTCATTAAAATAAGCAATAGGAAAGATCCATCTCCAGTTATTTGAGGTACAATATTATTTCATTTTTAATTTTAAATTTTATAAGTAACAAAAATATATAATTACAGGATTATACATTTTTAGCCATTTCTGAGCTATTTTGCGAGTAACCAAATTTTATTTCTTTTGCGTCATGAATTTGTTATTCCTTATTATGTGCTTCATGAATTTAATATTTCCTAGTATGCCCTAATTATATTTTGATAGCTTTTATAATATCGATTGTTCAATTAGTAACGAAATAATCATATTATTAACCTATTAGCAATTGATGTTAAAATAAAGTTACGATTATACGTACAATAATTGTTAATGAACGCGAACAATTAAAAACATTTTTGCGTAACAAATATTGCGTCGACTCTATTGATTTTTGTCATTTATTAGTGAGAATAAGGAACGTTAAGTCACATTACGAAACTATACATCGTCTGTCCATTAAATGTTCCGAATATTATATTCAATACATTGAACCCTTGTTATTTTAATGACTGCTTTTTAGAAAAATAAAGCGTTTTATATTTAGTTCTACTAACATTTGGTGTTTCAACTGTGGTAAATTAAGAAAAGGAAATGTTTTGTCATTAAACAGAAATCGTTTGAATTTTGAATTTAATTTTGGTAAATTATTCTTGTACATAAATATAGACATAAAACATTTATGTTCCTATTTATTATTTTCTATTCCAAGGAACGAATTTAGGCGTAAGTTTTCTATCTTTTAAATAACACATATTCTGCCGTGATAGAAATATTTCGTCACTTTCTGAAACAGATGAGGTATCTTGAAGAATGAAGAGAAAATGTAAATAAAGAGAATTCTCTCTTTTTTCTTACACAGATGTGGGACGAAGTAAAATTTGAAAACACAAATTCTTGCATGCACCTCCATATTTCTACCTACCAATATTTCGACAGCTACTTCTCCGAAGTCCCTTTAAATTCAAATATGAGCGTTTAGGCAATCCTTTTCTGCAGCAGGCTATGTGTTCTGCCGCAAAGCCAAAACTACGTGAGAGGAATTTGGAAATATCGTCTTCTATGCGCCTCAGCCGCCATCTTCCTTACCCCTTCTCTTTTCCTCAGCTTATTGGTATTCCATTTGGACGTTCTCGCGATAACCTTAGAAATTCCCTAAGGAATGTTGCACCTCTTGGGGACTTTAGTGGAAATTGATTGTGGCGAGGAACAGGGCGTCTACGCTTATGCAGCCAAGTCACGAGGGAAAATGGTGACACAAAATGCGCCGCTAATGCATAGGTGTATTTACTTAGGCGGTTCAAACCCGGCCGAAGTCTCGGATAAAGTGCATCTGGAAAATTGTTTTCGCGAAATCTTATTAGATTTTCGTTGAAGTATATTATATAGGTACTCTTCACGATTAGTTAGAAAATAATAATTATGCATAACGTAAAATAAATAAGTACTAATAATAATAAACAATGAGAATACATTTACACGTGATGCTGAAGATCGACCGCATTGTAAAATACACTTAAGAAATAATAAAATAATTATGCATAACGTAAAATAAATAAGTACTAATAATAATAAACAATGAGAATACATTTACACGTGATGCTGAAGATCGACCGCATTGTAAAATACACTTAAGAAATAATAAAATAATAAATTAAAATTGTAAATACCGGAAAACGACAGATGGATATTGGCCGTATCAGTCACGTCATTGACGAAGCGCTCATCCCTAGAGAAACGTCGTTGGACTGTGGACGACAAATTTAATTTCGATCAAGCAGATCCAATCTTTAAACCATTTTTATCCGGTAGATTTAAATTTCTTTGAAAATTATTTGACCTAACAAAACTTTGAGCACTTGGTTATCCTATATGGCTTCTACAGCCAACATCCGTCTGGCGTACGCACGTTTTCCAATTCTAATTTGCGATATACCTTAATTTTAACCTAACTTTTTTTTTCTCCCTCTTTAGTTGCAATGCTATTCCGTTTCATTCACTAATTTTTTCATAACTCTGCTAGTTTCTGTCACTAAAGGGCACGAACTCGCAGACAACTACCATAAACTTACCACGTTGTAAAAGCTTCCACGCTTTTTTTAAAGTTTTTTATATATATATATATATATATCATCATCATATTCAACCATTATCTATCCACTGCTGGATGAAGGTCTCTCCAAATGCTTTCCACACAAGTCTATCCTGAGCAATTCGTTTCCACGTCACCCCAACCTGTTTTCTTATTTCATCCACCCATCTAGTTTGAGGACGTTTTCTAGGTCTTCGGTGGTCTCTTGGAATCCAGTTCAGAATTTCTGTTGTCCATCGTTGATCAGTTCTTCTTGCAATATGCCCAGCCCATCGCCATTTCAGCCCTTTTACTTTAACAATGATGTCCTCTACTCTAGTTTGCTCTCTCACCCAAGTGTTTCTTTTTCGATCTCTCCTAGTTATTCCAAGCATGCACCTCTCCATGCTCCTTTGCGTTGTCTGTAACTTTCGTATTGCTCCAACTGTTAGACTCCATGTCTCTGATCCATAAGAGAGGACTGGCAATACACACTGGTTGAAGACCTTTCTTTTTAGACACAAAGGCAATTTCCCCTTCAGGATAAAACTGTTTCTTCCAAATGCACTCCAGCCAAGTTTAATACGTCTGTTGAGTTCTTTCATAATGTTGCCATCCATTGAAATCAGCTGGCCAAGGTAAATATATGAATCAGCA
>QLNU02003225.1:34681522-34713122 GCA_006491805.2 Dysdera silvatica | reverse complement strand
TCTTTTAGGATATCTAATGTAATACCATCATCACCAGGGGCTCTTCCTTTCTTCATACTTTTTATTGCAAATGAAACTTCTTCTTTTAAGATTTTAGGAGCTGTTCCTTCGACTATTTCAATGTCTTCGTTTAATCCACTGTTACTTTCGTATAGATTTTTGTAGAATTCTTCAACTCTTCTAAGTATTTCTTCCCTATTTCTTGTTACGGTGCCATCCTCTCCTTTTAATGCAATGATGTGTTTCTTCCCAATAGACAAACTCCCTTTAACAACCCTAAGGCTCTTGTTATTTTCAATGGCTTTCCTTACTAGCTCACAGTTGAATTTTCTTATGTCTTCTTTCATGCTTTTGCGCAGAGTTTTACAAAGTTCTATGTACTCAATCCTGGAACTGGTATTTTGATTGTCCACCTTCATATCTCTTCGCCTTTTCATGAGCTGTTTCGTCTTCTCAGATAATTTGCTATTGTGCTTTTTACAGGTTACACCACCAATTTCCCCAGCAGTTTCAACTATTGTCTTAACAATGTTTTCATTTGCTTCTGAGATATCACTTTCATCAATAAGTCCTTCCAGTGCAGAAAAGCGATTTTTTAATTCCAACTTGAATGCCTCGGTATTTTCTTTTAATTTCTTTAAATCCACCCTCTTACTTACTTGTTTCCTAATGAGCTTCTGTCGTTCTAATTTAGTATTTAAGTGCACTTTACATCTCACCATTCGATGATCACTTCCAGTATTAAATCTGTTCAGTACACTGCAATCTTCAATAATTGATTTCTTGTTTGCCAGGATATAGTCAATTTCACTAGTTCCCCCATTTGGGTGTTTCCATGTCCATTTTCTTTGCGGTTTCTTCTTAAAAAATGAATTCATGATGCTAAGATTTTCAGCTTCTGCAAATTCGATGAGTTGATCGCCACGTTCATTCCTTTCCCCATATCCGTATTTACCAACCGATGTCTCTCCTTGTTCCTGTTGTCCAATTCTTGCATTGAAATCCCCCATGATGAGCTTGATATGTTGTTTCCCTTTGGTGTGTAACTCTTTGATTTCTTCATAAAATTCTTCAACCTCTTCGTCGGTATGGCTTGATGTTGGTGCATATACCTGTACTATTTGAAGTTGGTATCGCTGGGTTAGTTGAACAACGAGCCTCGCTGCTCGATCTGACGTGCTTTCGACTTCAAGAAGGTAGTCTTTAATTCTTTTGTTGATTAAGAAGCCAACACCACTTGTTCTTCCAGTTTCCGTTCCTCTATAATAAAACAAATGTCCACTTTTAAGTTCCACCAACTCTTCACCTTTTCTTCTAACTTCACTGAGTCCTACAATGTCCCATTTGATCTTGTCAAGTTCTTCTTCCAATTCCTGAAGTTTTGCTTCAGAAGCAAGGGATCGTCCATTAAACGTAGCCAAGGTCAATAACAAACGGCAGCCTGGGCCATTCCAGTGATTCTTAGCACCCCCTGCTTTCATGCCACACTGACCGCTGCCTTGATCAGGAGCACTCCAGCACCTGGAGACTAGGGGCCATGGTTTCTGGTGTGTCAACATAATGGAGGAATTAGCCATAATTTCACCACGCTGGCTAGACGGGTTGGTGAATTAGCCCTCCCCTTCCGCCTTTCTATCCGTGTAGCAAATATTAATTTGCCACATAAATAGAAAGCTCAGCCTGCACCACTTGAAGGCGGGGTAGGACACTAGGTTACTGGCCTGGCCGGTTCCACACATCGTCACATACGTTCAGCGTGTGGGTCTCCTTCCAGTTAGATACCAGCAACCCTTTTGCAGGCCATATATATATAAATTTGTTACACAGAGCAAGTTTAAAATGACTAAAATAGTTTATTATTATTATTTTAGTAAATTAGTTTGATAATTGCATGCAAAATAACTTATCAATATTCTTGCATAAATAATCAGTTGCCCTAACCTGGAAGACATCCGGGAAAAAAGGCTAAAAAATTAAGGTTTCGGCTTGACTATTTCCTGTTTATTACTCTTCAAATAAGAAGTAATTAAAAATCGCCCAAAAGCTTAAAACTGTATTTAATAGTTGGAACTGAGAGGGTCGTATTTATGGATTTCTAGCTTCTCGAATATTATTTTTTATCAAATCTCAAAATTAATTATATTAAAATACCAATATTATAAAATATAATGAGGAAATGTAAACAGTGTAAAATATTATGTACTTGAAACAACTATAAAATTACATGCACTGTTAAAATAGAATAGGTATTAAAAACTGTTTTGATAACGTGCATTAATATGTTATTGTTAATAAAATCTGTTTAATTCCCATTACATATTACTCATATTAAATATAAATTTTTAAACTCCGTATGTCTCTCATTTTCCGTAATTTTTAGTAGAAATTTAACGTAGTCTTTTTATATAAATACCATGAGGTTTTTCGTAAAACAAAATTATGTTCTAAGCACTAGTAGAAATAAATTATTCCATTACGGGTGAAATGTAGAGAGTTTAGTGTGGAATAGATGAGGTTTTAGAAACGCTCAAATTAAAACCTTAAAACAATCAATCTTCATAATTTGCAGAATGGATTATTGTACCAATTGTTTATCGATTTTCACTTCTGAAAAATATTCAATATTTGCACTATATATTTCTGAGCGAATAATGAGGGACTTTCAAATACAGTCTTTATTTAATAAAATTTAATTTGTCTATTTTTCGTAACCATATGCTTATAATATTAATAATAATATAAAATTTATGAGAGTAATCGCCTTTAATATTATATATATATGCTATTTACAATTGACAAATCTTGTTTAGGAGAAATTTTAAATAGTGTGGACATATATAATTTTATCTCAATGTATACTGCTATATTGCAATCGCATTTGTCTGATTCATAATGGTTTTAAAATCAAAGTACCAGGAGAATCACTATGATTCGATCTTACGAGCTAATAGTTTTAAAATTATTAAACATGCAAATTAATTTTAAGCACAGAATTATTTTTATTTTTGTTCCAACCCAGCGGTTATGGCAGTAAATATCTGAGATAAATGTTAGGAAAACGTTATACTTTATTAATTATCAATAAATACAAGCTGTGGGCTTCCAGACTTTTTCTGGTGTTACACTTTGGGAATACTTTAGCTACTTTTTGTTCTTATTTCGCTGCGATATTATCTTAAGCTTAAATAACATACTCCGGTTTCTAATTGCCTTTTTTGCCTGTCGGCTTCAGAAAATTGCGTTTTCCTTCTACGCGAGGTTGTTTGGGAGGAAAAGCTATGATCGTAATGCCCACGGCCTTAAACGAGTGAAGCCTAGTTTTCTTGCTGAATAAAAATTCCAATTACCTATTCTCGAGCCGCCTCCTTAGACAAGACCAAACCTGCTGGAATTTTCTCTTATATATTTATATATCGTCGTCATTTACAAATATGATCCAACTCAAAACAAGCTGAGCGATATGAAATTTGGGCTACTTTCAGTGACATATAAGTAATAAAATGAACTTGCTTTCCTTATACTTTTGCAATGGTAATATAACCGAGTATGCCGAGTTTCTTTTCTTGCTATCTCAACAGAAACACTTTTCAGTAGATAATTTATTCACGCGTGAAGCAAATACCTTATTTATTGTTATAAGAATAGTCATCAATTGATCATTTATGATCGATATTAGTATGTAGTAACGTAGTTACGTTCCAGATGAATATTTAAATTTCAGAACAACGCATTTAAAAAATTAAACCTCACTGTCAGTCTTTATCGTAACAAAATACATTAACGGAATCAAAAATGAAAACATCTTAAAAAAATAACGCGGAAAATAAAGGAAAAACTGTCCACTAGATTTTATTGTGAATAAAGACAAGAAGACATCACGAGATAAGCTAAAGCGTCTGATATAATGAAAAGGCGAACAATAAATATAATTCAGTTATTTAACTAAGAATTTTTAACATCCAAGCCTAGGCTTAAACAAGTTTAATTATACAGTAATTTTCAATACTCACATATAAATAAGCTAAAACTAGAGCTTTCTCTGTTTAGGAGAAAAAGAGACGCCGTCCTATCCTGGATTCGAACCAGGGTCTTTCAGTTGAGCCCGGTGTGTCTTGACCCCCTAGACCAACGAGGACAGGAACAACGCTCTCTTTCTCCGTATATAAGGATGTAAGATATTATTACCCTTCTCAGGGATAACACAATTGCCAAATAATTGTCAACACGCAAAGCCACCGGAGCGAGTTTTTGTGAGTTTTAGTGGTGGAATTTATTATACAATTTTATAGTTTTTTAAACACAAAAATAGAGACACCGTCCTAGCCAGGAGTCAAACTTGTGACCCTTCGTATAACCCGGAGTGCGTTAACCTGCTAGACAACCAAGACAGAGGAAGGATGCTCTTTTATTTCTTTACAAAAAAAAAAACAAGTTCATGTTTGATCGTAGGCGCAGTTGCCAGAATTCATTAGACATCTCATTTCCCTCACTATAAAAATTGCAAAAATATGTTCTAGTGTTTTCATAGGTTTTGCATTTGGAAATTTTGTTTACCTCAAGATGGGTACTAGTATCTTGCAAGCATAGTGTAATTTTGAAACGAGCAAGTAAAAAAAAATCTTCTAATGTCGATATTTAAATTTAGCGGGTTTCAATTAACATTAATCCGCAATTTCCCAATCCGCAACTCTCTAATCCGCAACTCTCTAATCAGTAACTCTAATTCTCAAGTAACTCTGTAAGTTTTTAACGTTAACAATAGCCATCGTTATTGCATTTATGGAAGACTTTAACCTTGGCCTATTTATTAAATACAGAGACAAACAACCAAAAGCAATAGCGGGTTCAATATCTATTGAAACCCGCTAATTAAGTTTCGTTTCGAAACCATATTATTTAGAAGCACATATATAAATGTGTGTAAAGGCAAATTCTTCTGTCTTCATTCTTATTATGGCAATCTCAGAATGAAGAAAAATTCTATCTTCATATTGAAAATGCCATTATAAGAAAGGGTTTATACGCATAATTGAGGGTTTTTTAAAGGAATTAGCCACAATTGGATTGAAATTTCACAATTTAGGTCTCAAATCAGAAACGGTACGAAAGAGCTGGAGAAACTATGTTCTACACATCTTGACTAGACCCAAACATATGGTTTTTGGGACGCCGTTATTCCATTGGACCGTTGTTCCTTTGGACCATTATTCCGACTATTAGGACATCGAGAATAATCATATTTAATTATACATTGCCCAACGGGTGTCCGGCAAACCCTTATTTGGCAACACTTTTTCGAATAACTAAGTTCGAGACAGGGACCATGCATGGCTGTACCCAGTAGTCATGTGTTAATAACGTTTAAAAGGTAACCTAAAATTTGCTAATTGGAGTTCAGCCTGGTTGTACGGTTGTTTCCAATCATTCTGCTCTTATTAGATTTCCTTGCTCCTCCCTGCATATTATGTAAGCACTAATTTACTTAGGTGATGGAATACTTGCAAAGAAATAGAATGATGACCTGAAATATAAAGATAAAGATAACCAACGCGCATTCCCCCATAAACAAATTATTAATCGAATAGACGCATTTCATTTTCCATTTCACAAAAATATCCCCCAATCAACAAGGTTCAGGTGTAAATCTTCGAAAAGTACTCTTCCAAATTTCATTAAAATTCCCCGATAAAAGATGAAATTAATTTTTCGAATCACTTATCTTAATATACCTACATCAATTATGGAAAGTTCTGGTCCATTTATTTATCAGATTTTTCTTTTCTTGAACTCACGTATCTGTAATCTCGATTTTGCGAAATAAATTACAATTACGAATTTTTTCATTCTTCTGAGTATTCCGACATTAATTGGAAAATTTCTGGGCTTTATCCAGTAACTCTCATTACTGTAATTTCATCAAAAATTCTACTTTTACGTCTAATGTTTCCAGCACTTGAGTGGAGAAATTAATGACACTACGTTGGAAATGCCTCCTTTCTTAAAAAAATATTTCTTCAAGTGAATAATTAATGGAAATTTTAATAGATTAAATATTTAATAATATATAACTTAATTATCGGTAAAAGCATGAAAGAATATAAATTTAGTTTCTGAGACTATTTAATACCCTAAAAGTCCAAATGCATATGTACAGTAAATATCTTTATCGGTATTAAACATTATCTTATGGAAAAGTAAAGAGAAAATACCGCCGCTTGATGAAGTAATACGATAAAATGTGCAAATCAAAGTAAAGCGGATCAAATACTTTTATTAAGCACATAATCCAGGCTTTCGGCTGTGCATTGAAGTATTTAATAAAAGTATTTTACCCGTTTTACGTTGACTTGCACATTTTATAGCATTATTTTATGGTTTTCCAATTGTATTTTCCGTCGGTGATTGGGCAGAGTACAAGACATTTGATTTCTTTATTATCTGAAACTCAGATAGATATTTAAATGATCATTTCATTGAATTTTGGATCATAAGGGGTAATTAAATATGATTTGATATAACTGACTTCCGATGTCCACGTCTTTTTTTCCAAATTAAATGTTTTCGGTTCATACGTTATGAAATCATATCTTATTGCCCTTCCGGGGGTCGGAAAAATTACGGCGAAAGTCATTGTGAAAATTGACCAGATACTATAACGTGAGAATCCCCAAAGGGCACCATTTTGTACACGGCTATAACCAGGATTTAAATTCGGGGAGATTCAAATTTTTTTACAAAATAACGAATAAGAATGTGTCACCTTTGTCGTAAAGAAGAAATAAAAAAAAAAAGTAGCGAAACAGGGCTCAAGATCTCTCGCCCCCACTGTATATCAGAATATATTATTTTCTCCAAGACCGCATCATATAATCTTCTTTGAAGCCACTTGAGCCCTCACGAGTTTGTAATTGTTACCCTACTGAAATAGATCATACAAAATAAATGAGAAAACAACAATTTTGTCTCCAGACATCATTTTAAACTTTTACTTGCAGTTCTTCCATGAAAAAAAATTTTTTTCAGAATGCTCACTCCCTTCTAAAGAAAATGATTTTTATTTTTTTTTCCTTCTTTAAAGCATTTTCAAATTAATGGTCTGCAAAATGAGACCTTGTGGTCAGAATTTTGAAAATTCAGTTTGAGAGTTTTTTCCTCCTCTTTTCACGTTTGTCAAGTAAATACGTATATATAGGTACTTTTGCGGTCCTATTAGAAAATTCGTTTCGGGGGGGGGGGACCGGTACCCAAAATCCCCCCCTCCAGATCAGACATTATTCCGTGATGGTCTGAAAAAGAAAGATAAGCCACGTCTCGCGCTTATATCGATTTAGTGATTCTAAGATTAATAACTTAGCCTTCTGTCCATTATATCACTGAGTCCAGAATGATATGGCATTAATTATCCTTGTACTTACGTTGGTCTGCTTTAAATTCGTGCTTTTTGAAGCAGAGATTTCAGATATTAAGGAAATTGTTTTCATTCTCAGGTTTTGGGTTCAAACTAGAACTCTTTGAACCATAGATTGCAGAGTCTAAATTACAAAGTCTAGATTACAAAGAACGATGTCCAACTTCGTTATACGTAAGCTAAATGGATTTATCTGGAACCGCATATAGAAGTATCAGAACTTAATGTTCTAAATTTAACCGCCCACAAACCTATACTTAAGCACGAGTTTAAAATTGATGAATATATTATTCTTTGATGAATTTATTTCCTAACTTAAAACTTTGCGTCTTCTTAATCAAATTATTTATATTCTCAGACAGCTGTTAAGTCTTTTAACACTAATTCACATGTAGAATGAAAATAAACATGATATTGAAAAGACAAATCAATCGTTTATAGGTAGCTTATAACGATTTATTTATGTATCCTACGTTTTCCACACTTTTATCGTAAAATACCAGTCTGTTCCAATAAGTGGTGATGCAGTCGCAGTAAATAAAACAAATATTCTAGATTTCACTCACGCATTTTATTTTAGTGAAAATGTGGTAACTTTTTATTAATGTTTTGAATGTGGGTTCACGTTTATCTATCGGTCTCGTTTCTCATGAAATTTTGAATTCTCTTGAAACCTGAAAGTCAAACTAAACCATTTAGAAATAACCCAAAGAATGACATCTGGTAACAGCATAGCTAAGGAGAACTATGTGAAGCAATCACACACTTTCATCCCTAAACTTCACTGTGACTGATCCTCTAAACCCCGCTAGGGCTTCACAATTCCTTTCTAAGTTTCCTATTCGTAAGACGGAGATATGCTAATATTGCTACATAAGACGTGATGAGTTTAGCGAGAAATAGCCTCGTGGTATCCACATTTGGGGACGGAAGTAGAATATTTTAAAGCTAAGCGATGCTCCTCTGTAATCTAATAATAAATTATTCATGATGGGATTGCGAACACAAAAGTGACTGTCATATAACTGTTGTGCTTGAAACGAAACAAGTTTCGTCAGATTAGGAAAAGCTTAATGAAGTTCTTTAAAGCGATGTTATTATTAAAATTTACTCTTATGGATTTAGTAATTCGATATTAACAACCTTATGCCGAACTAAAGTTGTTATTAAATGTTCATAAATCATCGCTTCCGAAGTTTAACGATGATAAACATTTTCTTCCATAGAAGGAATATTTTAATGTTTAAATCAAAAATTAAAATGCTATGAAAAGAACAAATGCGATAATGTCAATAATTTATAATATTGAATTTGATTTTCGAACCGAACTATGCTTACGCAACTTACATAAGCATAGTTCCGCCAACTCCCCCCTACGCTGTTCCAGAAATATAAAATAAGCGAAGTTCAAACCCCCTAAGATATTTACATAATAGAAAATAATGCCCCCTTGTATACATAATGAATTGTGAAATTTTTTAGGTTTACGCGATAGGATTTGGGGCTCCGTCACATAATTTTGGATTTAAAAAGGCTCCATTACATACACTGGCGGAAAATAAAATCCCAACACCAAGAAGGAGTTGTGCTAGATAAACGAAATTTGGGAAGCGTGTTTTTACATCTGAAAGATGACGCCTATTCAAATTTCGCACTAGATGAATAAGAGTGATGCTAGTAGCGTCACTATGATCATGCAAATCACGTTTGCTTTAAATACGCTATGTAAACTTCGTGAGCGTTATTTATCATCCGGATTGGACGTTGTGAGCTAAGTTTGAATCAAGAATGCCTTTAAAAAGACGAAGAAGGCAGTATCAGCAGCTTATTGAACTTGAATGAGGCTGTGTAATAAGGGCTATGAGAAGGTGAGTTTTCTTCCCACGATATTGCAGAAAGACTTGGCAGGAATGTATTCATTGTGCATGAATATTGGCAACAGTGACCACGGGAAGGCACTATCTCAAGAAGACCGAGGTCCGGCAGCACACAGGCCACTACTGAGAGAGAGAAGACCCCCTATTCGCTGCATGGTTATGGCGCATCGTACTGCATCTACAGCAGAAATTAGAGCTTCTGTTGGCTTCAGAGTGACACACAGCGAACTGTAACAAATCGATTACTTAACGGACAGCTCTGAGCCAGACGGCCTATAGCATTCATGTCACTAACTCCGAATCACTGCCATATGTGACGTCAGTGGTGTCAAGCTAGAGCTCATTGGAGGGCGGAGTGGAGATCTGTTGTGTTTTCAGATGAGAGCCGTTTCTGTCTTGGTGTCATTGATGGTCGTATATTGGTAAAAAGGAGGCCAGGTGAGCGTTTGGAACCAAGCTGTCTGCGGCGTAGACACACTGGACCTACACCAGGAGTTACGGTCTAGGGAGCGATTTCCTATGACAGCAGGATCACTCTCATCGTTATCCCAAGCACCTTGACAGCAAATTTTTACATCAGACTGGTGATTGCACCGGTTGCGCTGCCATTCATGAGCAGTATACAAGGGGGTGTTTTCCAACAGGATAACGCTCGTCCTCATACCGCTGCTGTCGCCCAACGTGCTCTACGGAGTGTCGACATATCACCTTGGCTTACCAGATCACCAGATCTTTCTCCCATCAAGCACATATGGGACATTATTGGAAGACAAATCCAGCGTTGCTGATTTGACTGACCAAGTGCAACAGGAATGGAACTCCGTATCACAAAATGACATACGGCATCTGTACGATACAATACATGCACGTTTGCATGCTTGCTTTCCAAAATCGTGGCGACTACAGCGGTTATTAATGTACCACCATTTCGCATTTGAAATGGATCTTCTTGCGCATACTTTTACCGGTAACCTTGAAACTTTAATCAAATAAATATGTTACCTAGACAACTGCTTTGCCTAAATTTCATTCCTCTAAACTCATTTGTCCTTGGCGTTAAGATTTTATTTTCCGCCAGTGTTGTTTTCGATTCAAAAGGGCTCCGTAACCAAAAAACTTTAAGGAACGCTGCTGTACTCCATGCTTACGGAATACGCATGAGAAATGGGAAGGACTTAACTTGGATAAAACATATGAAACTATGGTGGTAAAGCTTTGTAATACCTAATCAGTGGCGTATTAAATCAGAGGCTCAAGCTACAGTATGATAACAAAATACCTTATTTTCTCTAACGCCGCATCACATGCAGCACCCTCTCTAGATGATCATGTGCCCCTGGCAGATCCATCCAGGTTCCGGCCCCCTAGCTGCGGACATGTTCTCCCCTGTGAATTATTTTAGCCGATTTTAAGCCCTTTTTTGCCTGCGCCCATGGCGTGGGCCTTCCACCCCACTTCTTAGCTACAGCCCTGATCACATGATCATCTTTAAAGCAACTACAACCCCGCCAATGATTTTTAAATTGCTCTTGAAAATCTAAAAAAGGGCAATCGCAAGCTTCAAGAATGAAATATTTGAGAAATGTATATTAAAACCATAAAGAGGAGGTATGTAATACATTGTTATACGAATATAAGCAGTTTCATATTTTCCTATTATAGCGAATAGATAATACACATGCATACCTGAAAATAAACTAGATACTAAACTACAGATTTGCCAGTTAATAGTGCCGGTGTGGCTTACGTCGTCATTGGGGTATGATTGGCATGATTGACTATAATTCTCAAAAGGTAAATATTTTGAAGAACCGTAAAGAGACGCTTTACCTGAACATTACAATTTTATTGAACACTGGATTATATACAACATGGAAAAAAGTATTGATTCTAAGGGGACATAGCCCCCTTAAAAGATTACATTTTCATATTTTTAGGTGGTCGATGTGTCTGCCAGATCTTGCAAACTTCCAAGTTTTCAAAAAAAGTATTTTGGCCACTCGAGAACTAAATGGAGCCAAAAATCTAGTCAAGGGTCTATGCACAGGCCATTCTATAATATTGGCAATGTGCCCACCAACCTTGGCCGATATCTTCTTTGACTCCATTTGCCGAATGAGTCATTCCTTCACACCCGCCAATCTTACATAATCTTGCACGTGCTGGTTCCATGTGTTCATCTGGTGTGGCCTGGCTCTGGTATTTTCTCATAAATTTAGGCCATAAATGATAGCCGATGACCGTTCAAGTTTTCCCAATAGAATGCTTTTAAGCTAGACTGAAATTATGCTAACATTTTTATAGCGTTTCCTTCTTGGATATATGGCAGAAGGCGAGACGAGAATGAGCTTGAAGATATTTTGATGGCAAAGGGTATAGATAGATAAGTTGCAGATATAGGATCCACATTGCCATGAGGGTGTTTTTAGTTTTAAGTACAATGAAAATGATACCAGAATAAAGGTAGTAAACTGATAATGCCAAAAGAAGGGTAGAAATTAATTAAAGTTTATAAGATTATATGAAGTTAATTAAATTGAAAATCATATCACATTAACATATGAGAGAAGTATTAATACCGACCTACATTTCAAAATAATAACATGCTATCATGTAAAAAATATGTATTAATTATCGTATTTATCACCACAATTATTTAAAATTCATTGTAACAAATCAAAAATCATCAACAATCTTCGTAATTTCCCAAATAGTACAATCTTCACTCATATATAAAAAATATCAATGTCCAGATGTTGAATTTGGATACTTTTCTGTTATCAGACGTAAACAATCCTCCTGTTTTAACTCTCTTGATCTTTCCTTGGAGTATAAAAATAGAACTAGACAGTATCATTGAAATCACACAAAATATAAAAATAAAAATAGTAAGAAAAATGAGTCGTTAGTAGCTCAGTAGGGAGAGCCTCCGCCCGGCAAGTGGAAGGTCGTGGGTTCAGGCCCCACCGAAGGCAGAAATATTTATTTTCTTTCGAACGTTTCACCATCTAATCACGCCATAACATCGGCGCTGGTATCACTACGCCAATAAACGTTGATTAATATTGTTGTTTGATTTAATCTGCGTAGTGTTCGATTTATATAAATAAATCACCTACGATCGGTTTAGTCTGCGACGGGTTGTTGGTTGGTTGGGCCGTATCAGGCATACTCAAGTTCGTTTCGATAATTTAAAAATTAACGTTTCTTGAATTGAAACGTTCGAAAATCAAAAAATATGTATAATTATGGCTTAAGATTTCGTAAAAATAGCATACACAATACTTAAGTAAACAAACATTACGCGAATTGGTTGCATTAAGGAAAGAACCGAAAATACTATTTATCTTTGCTTTAAAATTGTGCAACAAAACCTTGTCCTCTCGGAAAAAGGCATAAGCACTGACCTTTTGAATGAGGCTTGCTTCCGTGTACGAGGAGGGAGGGTGGTCAGAAGTCTCTGCGGCTATTTACGGCCATCTATATACGGAAGGATGAAGAGACAGTCTCTTCCGAGCACAGGGGCTTTCTTCAAAGTGCGTTTCGTCATGCGGGAAAGTTTGTAGTTGGCGAAAACACCCTGTACTTGACACATGAAGATTAGGCACTATCAGTTTTGACCTTGGAATTTGTACTACGGGCTCATATCCTCAGAAGCAACGTTGATACTACTACATATACAATGTTGAACTACAGTTCTGGTCTTCGTTGTCCGTCAGCAGAGAGAAGTGTGGCCAATACTTGAAGAACGCATTTGCGGCTTTTGTTCCGTGTTGATCGTGAAGTACGAAAGGATGTTTGCAAGTCATTATTTCAGCGTCTCATTAGGCGTTGTTAAGGGCGTGTTATAAATCGAGTCAGGAATTATCGGGTGTCTTATGTCGTCGTTGGGGTATTATTGGCATCATTGACTGTAATTCTCAGAAGGCAAATATTTTGAAGAGCCTTTAAGAGACGTTTTGCTTGAACATTACAATGTTATTTGACACTGGATTATATGCAACATTTGGAAACATTATTGATTATTGTAGCGTATTGTAGCGTGCTCATTCCACGGTTGATAGAGCAGGAATCTGTGTCTCAACAGTTTCGAAGTCAAAAATTGAACTGATTTTTGTAACCGCCCACACGATTTGATTGGTTTGTGACGTGGGCAGTTTTAGTCCTTGACTGGACGAAAATGTCGGTCGAACATCCATCAGGGCCAGGCACCTAAACACATAAAGATGTCAAGTTGCTGTAGTTCGTGTGAGAAAAGCGGAAACATTCGCCATGGGGCACCTGCATTTCTCAGGATTTTAATTATCCAGATGCCTCAACTAGTCGTTAAATTTCTTGGGAAATACTAAAGAGATGGAGGGGGGGTTATCTGACCGTCTGAGAATGAGAATCGCCGAAATAGTTTTAAAGATAAGTTATAAATAACAGCTGTTAAAAAAATTGTTGTTTTCTTAGTTTCAAATTTTCTAACCCTTTGTAGGAAACAATTGCAAATTAAACATAGGAAGATTCTTTAGCATTTCCCTTTATGTAAACTATAATGTCGATTCTCTATACTTTTTAGATAAAGCTTCAATTCTGACCAATGGAATATTGCAAAACTTCGTTATAAGAAATTAAGTAAAAGAATTCTCTTAAGATATTTGAAGTGAAGAACAAAATCCAACCTTTTCCCATTTTATTAATCAACTTGTACTAAGTCAATGAAGGTTCCTTAGTTCATTAGATATAAATGAACTAGAAAGGTCCATCGAAGCCAAGTTAAAAAAAAAAAATTTAATAGAAAACCTCAATTCAACCAAAGGAGCTCGCTTCCATCAAAAGAAAAAGGTACAGCCTTTGAAAAGAAAACGTCAATTACATTCCTTAAGGACTTACAGCCCATCTCGCTTATTCTCTTCATTTCACCGAGCTTTACTTCGGCATAGTACTTTTATTCTTTCACCATAAGAAAAACGAAAAGAAATTTTGAAATTCCAGATCAAACTTTATTAAGAGGCAAGCAGGGCATTCCGTTTTCCTTTGAGTCTCGGGGAAAAAGAAAAGTTTTCTCTTAGGCAGCTTCTTCTTCACATTGTCCAGTGGTGTGTTGTATATGTATTGCGGTAAAACATTTCTTGTTTTATATCTTTTTTCTTACTTTGCTCAATCCTTCATTCGCGGTATAGAATTTATTCGGAGACAAACGCCTTTGGCGTCTAAGAAATGGAATTTCGTTTTCTTTGATTCTGTTTCTTTTCGTATTTCTCAAAGAAACAAAAGTAGGATTTATTCCAGGCAATGATGTGGCAACGTACGTAAAACAACACACAGTGCCATTAAATTTATTCAGACCCATATCGAAATAGAATGTAACAAGACTAATTTATACGAAAAAGAAATGTTTTCAATACGGAAGTTTTGAAAAGATGTGACCTTACGAATTTACTTGCATGCTGGCTGACATATGCGATATACGTTTTTTATTTCATTTCATGAAATTGGACTTTTTCCCGAGCAAAGTTCTGAAAAATAAAAAACAAAATTACACTTATAAGCTGATATTTATGATCATAAAAGCATGCGAAAATTCGTTTATTGTACTAATGGGTATCAAATTTGTTTAGAAACAATTTTTCAACGTGTAGTGCTCTACTTACCTTATGGCGTGTCACGACTTCAGATTATTGCGGTTGTTTCCACGACTTCAGATTATTGCGGTTGTTTGCACATTTCAGATATATTTCAGTCTCGAAATTTTTAAAGACTTCATGCGTATCCTCAATAATCGAACTAGTAGATGGACTCTACTTATAGGGAGCTCATAAAGTTACAGGGGCCCAAAAACTATAGGAGCTGAAATTCGTTAATGGTATGTGACATAGTCAATAAATTTAATAATTAGGTATATCTAAACAAAATAATATATTTAATACTAATCAATAAATTTCTTAATGTAGATTTTGAATTGAAAACTTATAGACATTTATTAAAATTTATAATTTTTTTATCCTTATAGTAAAGTAGACAAAAACTCAAACATTAGTAAAAACATGATATACACAAATCTACGGCAGAAATCTATTTGGAATAATTTTAAGGTGAAAGAAAAATTTTCATTTTCATCTACAGTTTTATACAAAACAGAAAAATTTAAATAAATGTTTAAAATTATTTATTTTGAAAAAAAAAAGGCCAAAGGTATTTCCCGGGATTGGGCTAACTACATTTCCAGGGACGAGTTGAGAATGCCCTGGGCAAAAGTTGCACACGGCTCTGTCTTTTGCAACATATCGACAACCATGCCCTGAGATCGGATCCCATGTACGCAAAAGCCACATTTTTGCTTCAGTTCAGTCTTCATCTGTTTTTCAAGCCCCAAGCCAATAGTTCATTTCTTATTCACCTTTATAATAAATCTCTAGTATTGCAGTCGCTTTTGCCCTCATTCGGCCCACAAGGTCCAGCGGTGGCGGATTTCTAAGTAGGCACTCAATGACCATGAAAACTTTCCAAACGTCAGTATTAGTATGCAAGGCAACCCGCCCCCTCCTGTCCAAATCCGTTTATTTTTAAATAAAACTGGTATTTTGTATTTCAAATTTTTTAATTTAATCCAAAAAAATTGTAATAATGTTTTAAAGTTTAAGTGGAAACGGCGCCTTTGGGAAGGTTTACTGGTGAGAATTATCCACGACGACCAAAAAAAAAAAAAGAAAGACATGACTGGGAAAAGGTGAGAAATTGCCAAATTGGGTTATAGTCAAAAACTGTAATGGGGAAAAACGAGAAAACACGAATGAATACTCGACAAACAGGGTTTCCTTGTTGTACTACGGTCAACTCTAGCCTTTCTTCCACTGTCAGGTTAGGTTAAACAGGAGTATAATACACAGCGGCAGACAAATTTCAACACGTGTTTCTGACATGAGGGTGAGAGAACGACTGATGATAACCAGTTTTTTTGAGATCTACTTTGAGAGTCCGTTGTCAGTTCCGTTCACTAAATTTTTTCTGTCGTTGATCTGGGGACACACCTCCCACAGTACTCCCCACCCCATATCCAAGGTATGAGGTTCAGAGGTACAGGCCTGCACAAAAGTTTAGACACAGAGGCAAATTATAAATAAAAGCGAGAATTTGCATTGAACTTCGCCGATATTGTATCTAAATAATCCTAGAACCAATAATAAATTGTGCAACTTAAAAGATTACCAAAAGTACTGAAACAAAATATCCCAACACCGTAATATTGGAATCTGCATGCCACAAATGTTTAGGCACATATGTCAGATTTATGCAAATTAACGGCGCGAAGTTCCCAAGTGATCGAAGGGGCGTTTCCCAGAGTTGTTATATAAGGCCTGAAATAATTTAGAATGCTTAGAACGATGCCGAAGTCAAAGCAATTTACGAATGACGAGATTTTGAAGATTTGGAGGCTGAAAACTAAAGGTAAATCTGTTACTCAAATTTCTGTTGCATTGAACCGTTCAAAGCGAGGCATTTATCGAGTGTTATCCCGGGGTGATCAGTATCAACCAAAATCACGATCTGGGAGGCCTCGAGTGACCAGCATTCGGGATGATAGACAAATACGAAGATTGGCTTCAAATGAAAGCCTGTCTGCAAATCAAATAAAAAACACGTTAGCAATGCGAGTGTCAAGAGAAACCATACGTAGAAGGATTGTAGAATGCAGGCATTTGAGATATGCAAAAATGCGCCGCAAGCCCTGCTTGCAATTACATCATAAACAAGCACGACTACAATGGGCAAGGCAGCACATATCATACAGTGACGAATGGCTGCAGGTGTTATTTAGTGATGAAAAAAAGTGGAACTTAGATGGTCCCGATGGCCTTTCGCACTACTGGCACGATCTTCGAAAACGCCCCTTAAGTCGGTTCAGCAGACGTCAAGGAGGAGGTTCAGTCATGGTTTGGGGAGCCTTTAGCTTCAATGGACAGACTTCTTTGGCGTTTTTGAATGGAAAACAAGATTCCAAGGCATACCAGGCAACTCTTGAAAGTCACCTATTACCTTTTGGCGAACTTTTATGTGGACGAAACTGGGTTTTCCAACAAGATAATGCGTCCATCCACACATCCAGGTCAACAAAAGAATGGATGAGCGCTAAAAATATTACAGTTCTCGATTGGCCTGCTCTTAGTCCTGACTGTAATCCCATCGAAAATGTATGGGGCATACTAACGAATGTTGTGTATGCCAATGGAAAGCAATATCCGTCCGTTTTAGAACTTAAAAAGGCTATAGAAGAAGCGTGGTTTAATTTTGAACCAGAAACCTTTCAAAATCTTGTGCTTTCAATGAACGACCGCGTATTTAATCTAATACGAAGTAATGGTGGCTACATTGATTATTAAAATTGTTCATTTCCTTATGCAAGTGCTAAAATTTATGTTTGTGCCTAAACTTTTGTGCCACATATTTTACTTATTTTAAGTTATATATTGCAGCAAGTTCGCTACTGATGTGATTTCTGTTCTCAAATTTTTAATTTGCATATTACATGTGTTCATACTTCGTAATATTAAAGTTCCTACTTCTTCAGTTTTAATAGTATTTTGTTATACTCAAATTTGTGTTGTGTCTAAACTTTTGTGCAGGCCTGTATCATGTTAAATCGTACCTGCCGTCCTGAACGTGTGGTAGTGGTGGATGCTTAGGTGGTTCCCGGTTCGTTTCTTTGACTGGATGTGGCTATTGGACTATTAGAAGTGGCTGTAGTCAGAGTAGTTGGCTCGGCTTTGTCAGAGTCATTTGGGATGAACACCGGTTTTAGGCGGTCAATGCCAATGATTGAACGTTTACTTTTGATTTCCAGTGTGAAGTGCTTTTGTGTTCGTGTGATGATTTTGAATGACCCGTCATATGACGGCTACAGCGATTTTCTAACCCCGTCATGTCGTACGAAGATATGAGAACAAGAATACAGTAATGAGTAAATGAATGGTGTGTACTTTATGTGAGCAGACGGTTTGGGCGACAATTTTTGCATGGTGTTATGCAGGTATTGAAGGAATGCTGACGGCTCTATCGTTGTTTTTTCTGACGGAGACAGGAAATCCGCTGGGTGTCTGATGGTTGGGCCCTAGACCAATTCGGTTGTGGTGCACTTTATTGAATTCGTCAGTAAAGTGAATAGTGACGACTGGAATTGTCAACCCTGATCTGTGGTGATGATTGATGGCACACCAAAACGAGCGATTCAATGGTCGATGAGGACTCTAGAAGCTATTTCGGCAGTCGTGTCAGCTACCGAGATTGCTTCTGGCCACCTTGTTTACCTGCCCACACCGGTGAGAAGGTACGAGTTGCCATTGGAAGATGGTAATGGGCCAACGAAATCGACATACACCATCAAACCGTTGTTATGGCACCATGAATTGGTGTATAGGATTATGATTGTGTCGGGATACTTTAGGTTGTTGGCAGTCCATGCAGCATCGAACTCATTTCGTGACGTCTTTGGTAATCGATGGCCAGACATATCTTTCTATGATCAGTTTTTTAGAAGTACGGATGCCTGAGTGCGAAAAATTATGGAGTGCGTTGAAGATTTGTTTTCGGAATTGGGGGTGATATATGGCCTGATTTTCCTTCCACTTGTATCTCATATTATTTGAAGATCGGGGTTAATTTTTCGAGCGTGGAGAAGATTTTCTTCCCCGCGAAGACTTGTGTACAATCTTGGATATGTGGGACCGGATAACGATCGAGTGTCGTCACTGTATTCAAGCGGCGATAGTCTCCGCAGGGACAACAATCTCAATTATCTTTTATGACCATATGTAAGGGATTTACCCAGGGGCTTTTGGACGGACGAATGATGCTTTGAGCCATCATGTATTCAAACTTTTGGCGTGCTGTATATAAGGAGAAGTTCCGGAGATAGACGTCTTTGTTTGGAAAATACAAGAGGTTCAGTAGTTTCAATATGATGGAAAACCGGTGGAACTTATGTCTTGGATGGTTGTGACGGGTTTGCGAGTTCCGAGAAATGCACCAGAATTCTTTCGAATGTTGAGCTTTCAAGTAAGATTGAAATAAATATTAGTGCTCAGGGGGGTTACAGTTAGTGTGTTTTCTGCGAGATGACAATTTCGTTTCATTATCTATGAGACAACTGTTTTTTACGTCAACCAGCAAGTTAAAGTGCATTAAAAAGTCTGTTCCTAAGATTGGTTGGTTGACTTCTGCGATGATGAAGGTCCATGTAAATGTTCGACGCAGGTTTAAGTCCACGGTTAGTCGCTTATTGTCAAACGTGTGAATTCTCTTTCCATTCGCGGCGTGGAGTACTAGATCGTGTGTTGGTTTGCTTGAGGTAGATGGTTTTTTGGTAGCACAGATATATCGGCGCCGGTGTCGATCAGAAACTTTAGCTTGAAAGAAGGGTCGGCCAATAGTATACGATTAATGCTGCAGTCGTGGTTATGGCCATCTGGTGAGCGTCGGTTCAGTTTTCCGGCTGTTGAAAAGCGCATAGTTTGATGCGTTTCCTTTCTTTTTCATCAAAATTAATATGGAAAAACATATGCCATTCACCGCTTCCGTATGTTCACGATATCGCCCACATGACTGGCTGAGCCGTCTTTGAAAGAAATCTCTCTGGTCATCACGCGAGCGTTCACGGCGAGGTACAACATTAGAAAGTTCGCTCACCTGCTTGGTCAGTTGCGCCATCTGCTGGTCTATGGTTGATGTTCGGTCTGTAGCCGCGTTTGTGGATGTCGGGTCAGCAAGGTCGTTGTTCTTATCAGCGATGGCAGCCAGTTTCGGCAGTTCCTCATTTAATGCTGTCAATATAATTTGGGTGTTCGTAGGGAGCCTTGAAACCCATAGAGATTTTAGAAAGGGCTCTCCCCATGGTCTCACCTGCCAATGCACGCATACGTGTGAGCAACTGGGATGGGCCCTGGTTTCCCAATTCCAGACTCTGAAGAAGAGTATAGTCCGTTTGCGCTGAGTTGACGTTCGATCCCGTTAACAGACGGGTTGTTTCATTGCAGTAGAGGGTAAAACGTCTTCCAGAATTCGTTCGTTTTTCCTGCGCGAGAAACAAGTTCTGGAAGACGCTCTTCCCTATACTGCAATGGAACAACCTGTCTGCTAACGGGACTGCAACTATACGTATTTTTGACTCTTGGGTTTCAGAGTATGGTTCGATGAGTCGGTTTTTAAGTTGTGCGTATTTGTTATTTGACGGTGGTTGCAATATTAAGTCAGCTACTGTGGCTAGGACGTTGGGTTCTCCATGTGGTTGAACTTTGTAGTATCGTCTGTGATATGCGATATGGGGAATTGCGCCTCGATCTACGAAAACCAAAAAGTCGGGTTTGGCCTCCACAATGGCTGTGGTTTCACTGACACCCGCGATATGTTTATGTCTGCGTGTTCGGTCATGCTTCCGGACGGTGGTTTTATGTCGGATTGAGACATATTTACACAGAATATTTACACAGCGGCGTCAACAATACACGTTTTATATCGCTATTAGGGCGAAATACACATCATATATAGCGACAGTCGTTAAAATTTACAATAAAATGGTTTCGGCGTTGCAGCGGATTGTTGGGATCTTTTACAACGTAAAACGCACATTACTTTCTTTCTTTCTTTCTTTTTGGTTTTACGGCTCAAAGACTACAGTGGTCATGCTGCGCCGGGACCTACTGTTTTCCGAGGAATCCGAACCTCTTAAGGCCTAGGGAACCAAACCCCGGACTACAGTGAGCAGTGCGATCTTTATGAGATCTCTGAGTAAGCGTTCTTTTTGCACTGCTGGGAGTCGAACCCGGATTAGCGGCGCACTAGGAGAACGCGTTACCACACTGCGCCACCGCAGGGCTCAAAACGCACATTAAAGAGGAAGCATGTTATTGAGGAACGACGTGTTCATGATGTGGAAGCATGTGGTTTGGAAACGGCGTTTTTCATTCCCAACACAAAAGAAATATCAGTGGGCAAAAATAATCATTCGTACGTAGTTGCAAATCCTCCAGCACGATTAATTAGCATGATTTTTACGGAGATATTCAGTTCTTCACTGGATGCATTCGGATTTGCGTTTCGGGCGTGGTGGTCTTAGAGAACGTTAGCCACTCCGCGATGATTGTTTCGTAGGTTGCGTATTTTTAGAAACAATTAGGTCACCAGTTATAGGTGGTTATTACCACCTATAATCGGGAAGAATTAAGTGCAAAATAGAGAAACATTAACATAATTAATACTAATGTACAGCGACAGAG
Organism: Dysdera silvatica; assembly: GCA_006491805.2. Taxonomy (NCBI): domain Eukaryota; kingdom Metazoa; phylum Arthropoda; class Arachnida; order Araneae; family Dysderidae; genus Dysdera; species Dysdera silvatica. The sequence continues at coordinate 34,691,583 of QLNU02003225.1, read as the reverse complement.
ATTATCTACACATGTTTCCGACATGAGGTTGGGAGAACGACTGATAATAACCATTTTTTTTTTGCGATCTACTTTGACAGTCCGTTTCCAGTTCTGTTCACTAAAGTTTTTCTGTCGTTGATCTGGGGACACGTCTCCCACATATTGGACAGATGAGTACAACACTTCATTTTAGGACCAAGGAGCATCAGAATTACGTTCGTCATCAAGAATTCCAAAAATTATCTATAGCAAAACGTTGTTCGAACGGGAGTCACTACTCTGCCTTCTCCGATACTAAGCTATTGAAATGAGTTCGCAGTCCTCCTGACTTGAATTTCTTGGAAGCGATGCACATCTTTAAAATGGGAAAATATGTCGTGAAACACGAGTGAAAGCGCGTTTCTCCCTGATCAAAACAAGAAATTAAAATCCCAAATTTGTCATTAATTTTGCTTTTTGTCGTTTATTACAGTTTTTTTAATTTTATTTTTTACCCACTTCTTTTTACTTGAACTACCTTTTTCGGATTCCTGTGCTGCAGCAAGGAGACCGTTCCATAACTTTCATCCCTTATTTACTGATTCCGCTATCAGAGTCATCACCATTGTCTTGCTGGCGAATTTTGATTTTTCCCTTTATACGGTTTATATTGAACCATATGGCATCGTTTAGCTAAAAACTTAACCAACGTATAAGTTGTATCATTCTCATGACAATAACCACGTGCTATTGAAACAGCTGTCAATATTTTCAAAATTAAACTGCGTTAATTTGTCATTTTATTTATTAATTTCGCGCAGTATACCTCTATTCGACTTATTAAATAAAGCGTTGTTTAAAACTGCCCAAAAATAAATATCTTTCAATCGCCTTGTATAAATGTTCATTTTTAAATATGTAATAAAATTAAGAAAAAATGTATCAACTTTTTTAGGCGTAGTAATAGTAACACCGATGTTATGGCATGGTTAGATGGTGAAACGTTCGTAAAGAAAAGAAATTTTTCTGCGTCTGGTGGGGCATGATCCCACGGCCGTCTGCTATCTCGGCAGGTGCTCTTACTAACTGAGCTACAGACGACCAAACAATCAATTCCCTACGAACGTATTTGAAGCGTATTTTCCGAAACCGGTTATTTCGCGGAATGGGCAGTACATGGACTGCTTTTTAAACCTAATTGCGAAGAGATATTTATTAAACCAGCTCACAGCGAGATTTTCGATGAATTTAATACCGATCTCTTCGCAATTTGGTTTCAAAGAAGTCCATGTACTGATCCATTCCGTCAAATAACCAGTTTCGGAAAATATGTTTTAAATACATTTGCAGGGGATTAAATGTTTGTCGGCAGTAGCCCGGTTGGTAAGAGCACCTGCCCGGATTGTAGAAGGTCGTGGGATCGTGCCCCACCAGACGCAAAAACAGTTAATTTCTTTACGCACGTTTCATCATCTAACCATGCCATGACATCGGCATTACTGTCGCTACGCCTAAAAAACCATTGATAAAAATTGTTTCTTAATTTAAAATGCTTGGTGGTCAACTTGCATAAATGTAATGAAATGTGAATGCTGAAATGATTATCATTCTTCTAGGTGTTAAAAATCTATAATTTATTTCAAACTTTACTAAAGATATTCCTGCCTCCATAATTGCACTGTTAAATTTCTTTATATTAGAGTATAGTGAACTATTTTATACTCTTCGCTTAGATGAAAAACAAAAACGTCTATTCAGGGTAATCTCAAAACGTTCATCAGTTTGTAATTAATCTTAACAATAAGTTCAGTAATCCATTTTCGGTTCATTTTTCAAGTCCTATAAACCGATAAACTTCGGCAGCTCTCATAAACCGGCTTTTTAAATTCGGAAACGATTAATTATTAAATGTCAAAGTTTTGACTTGCTTCGACGATTAATGATAAAGTTTCTTTCTCAGCCCTTAAAGGAATACTTTTTTTCTTAATTTCGGGTTTAAACCATTTTAATTTCGATTAGATTTTAGAAATAATAAAAATTTAACTCAACGTTTCTTTTATTGAAAAGCATTCAGTCATAAAATTAATCGTAGGTTAAGGTTTAATTCCATTTCATATTTTAAACGGAAACGTTCGTGTGAATCGTTTACATTTAAAAGAAAGGTAAATTTACAAATTTTTTCTTTCTTTGGTTTCAAAATACATATTATTTGCTATTTTTCCTAAATTGAAGAACCGAAGTTTACAGAATAACCCAAAGTTTCACCAAGAGACTCCGTAATTACAGTTATTTTGACATTGGCGTAAGGTTTAAAACCACGACGTTTCGAGAGCTAACCGCTCTTTTTGCCAAGTAATGAGAAAATAAAAATTGCTCTTCATTTTGCCTTCGCTTAACAAAGGGAGGAGTTCGTTTTCAAAACGTCGTGTCTTTAAACTTTACTCACGTGTCCAAATAACTGTAATTAATCAAAGCTCAATATGCGATTACTAAAGAAAAAGGATTCTTAATCATTATTGGAAAGTTTACCTTACTAAAATTATCTGATTTCATTCTTATCATTAACCAAAGATTTTATTGTTTAAAGTATTTAAAAATAGTAAACTCCGCTGCTTGTGAAAAGCATTTTCGTTTATTTTATCATATCGATTTTCCTTTATTTTATTATATCAAATGTACTCTTTGATATGTCCTTTTGGGTACCCTCTATTTTCGCTGATGATAATGACGCACTTTTAACTAATGAAAGTGAATTGTAAACAGTTGAGTTTTCCATGAAGATAGTATAGCCGCATTCCATAAAGGGCCGCATAGCCTTGTGAGCAGACTTTATTAAAACCCAAGAAAACCTATTATAACAAAAAAATATTTTACAAATAATAAATATATTGATTCCAAACTCAAGAGCTCGTTTTCCTCCAGGCTGCCAGTTACAAATCATGTTCTTTAAAAGTATATGTAGCAAATTGGTGAGCGGCAGCGAGATAACCGCCCCGCGAGAACTGCGCCGACAACATTTACAATTTTGAAATATATTATTAGATAGTTTACTTTAATTTCCGTTTGCTTCAAACTTGTAATGAGCATTTGTGTTATTGTAATTTTACTAACTATCCTTGGCACTAATTATTGATCACACATGTTCGTAATTATACATAACACCTACTCCAATACAATGAATATGTGCATAAGCATAAAGGTTATTTGTAATTGTAAACTCCTATTCGTATAGTGAATTTGAATTCTCTTTGGATTATGGTCAGACACGTAATGCAAATACAGATGCAGCATGAATATCACTGTCCTTACATCATATAATTCAATAAATCACTCAAAGGAATACAAATCTGAATCTCATATGAAAGTTTTTTATTAGTAAATACAAGAAGTTTTAGCAGCGATATTATATAAAGTTCCATGCATTATTAAATGAATATAAAGTAACATAATAAAGATTAAAGCAAACACTCACTTCCAAAAATTAAACTAATTTTGCGGGGGCAGATCTACAACTTAGAAATAGTGAAAAATAGGTTTGAATTACGAGTAAACCTTAATACTGATGTTTCAAATTACGCAATAATTGTAAGTATTTTTCTGATGCAAATGATGATTCTCCAATTTTTTTTCAAAATTGTTTTGTATTTGCATAATGTTTTTCATGGAACGTCGGAAATCACACAACTACCTGACGAAAGAAATTAACTCTCCCGTTATCCTCATAGAAAGATTTTTTTATTTATCTTTATGTTTCTAAGTGGCAATGGCTATTTACTTAGAGGTAAACGCCAGTGTTTCTATTCTTTGCAATTGCCAACAGTTTCTTAGGTATCAAAAGAAGTTGGTATTCTGTTTTCTTTCTTTGGACGTTGTAATTTATCTCTCTCCCTTTCTCTCTCTTTGGTTAACAACAAAGTATAATAGTAAAAATCACTAGTTCTTTTTTTCTTGCACAAATTTATTCTAAGTGAAGATCAGTTCGTTGTCATTTGGAAGAGTTACTTTAAGTACAAGTAATCCATTCTTCCGGACTTTCGAGGCAGCTTAAATTTTCGGCGCTACTCTAGAGTATGATAACTCGCCAAATGCTTGCCGTTTTGGTGATTTAGGAGGGGAATAGATTTATCCCATACTTTCGTAAGATTTACCGATTGAAGAAGATGTAAAGGGGGTGCTAAATTCAATGCTAGAATCCAGAAAGTATTTGGGAGAGTGCCCCACTAGGCATCCACTGATTCAAAAAAAGTACTGAGGCCTCCCAAAGAATTGAGCCTTAGCTTTTAAAATGTCAGTAAAACATAGTCTGTAGTCTGAAATAATTATAAATCGCCAATGGTCAGTTACAACTCGCTATTTTGCTTCAACTGAATGATTTGAGATGTAGATTGTATTTCTAATTTTCCTTCAGAGGACTTCATTTTCATTTTGGAAGCCTGGATGACGTTGTGCTGATTAATCGCTTCATGGGTTTTCTGTTGTGATTTGAAGAATATGATGCTTCACATTTTCTATGTTATCCAAGCATCAGTCTTTTGTTCATCTATGAATTGTTATGAAAAGTCGCGTTTGCATGGCACCGAGCTTTTCAGTAAACATTATAGTAGAGGGATAGAATGGAATCGTATTCTATTGTAGGATTAGAAGAGCTACATTTTAAAGGGTCATGAGAAATCTACTATAGAAAAATGGTAGCGATAATGCTGATTATAAGCCAAAACATTAGCCTAAAAACTGAGGGAGCGAAAATATATTTTGACCCTGCTCCATAAAAACTGAGGACACATGCTCCCGCTTTCCCCCGGCCAAATTACACCTCTGCCCGGGGTATTTAATTCAAAGAACCGCTGAGAAATCATAGGCAAGAATTTTCAACTATATTAAATTCTATACCTCGTGACGACAATTGGAAGAAATATCCGAAGGTGAAAACCTAGTGCTCCTATGTAGTTTCCAGCAACGTCTTACAACGCTTTTTTAACTCTTGAACCTCAAAATTTACTGATTTAGGCCGTTCACAGGGCCGAACTTGCTCGAAGATTATACATGTATAATCTATATAATATTCAGCCAAGAATATTGGTCATTTTGTTTTTGGAAAAAGGTTGCTTTTGTTTTTGCCGTTGAAGGCCTAACCAATACCTTAAACATAAAAGAAATTTAGAAAAAGACACGGTAAGCGGACTTTCCAACGTGGCGAACTGCCGACACTTGTTGGCTTCTGTCAAGGTGGAAGAAAATAATAGTTTATAAAGAGTCGCTAAAAGTTAATTAATTTCAAGTTATACCGAATTTCCTTTCCTTCTTGTTATTATCAAACAGTTGATCTTTCGATAGATAAAAAAAATCTAAATACAGTAAAACCTCCCTTAACGAAATATTTAACCCAAATATGTATAAAAGGATTTTTTTTCACGATTTCTGAAAAAATACACTTTTTCTGATAAAAACGAGAGATTGTACAGTATATTAGTAAAATATTGCGATATACATGTTCGACAGAATTTTGATTTCTGATGAAGTAAAAGAAAAAAATAATTTCCAAGACCCCTTAGGAAACGTTCCCGGATATGAAGAAATTAATCAAAGTGGGATAAGTGAATGGGTAAATGTCGATGATTCCGAACTTGATTTTAAAGATCAAGACATTGTTGACATAGTACTGTCCCAAACTCAAGAAGAGGAGGATGAGGACAATGCTAGAGAGAGAGGTAGCCGTATCACCGTCGACGAGGCCTTCAAGTGCTTTAGAGATAAGAATTTTTCTGATGGTTTAGGGCGTGAAAGCTTATCTGAAATATTCTACAGATTTTTCCTACGAACTGCAGAATGCACTGTATCTTTTAAGATTGCATTATAGTTTGTTGAGCAATCTGATGAAGCACAACCTTCTTCTAATCAAAAGATGGGGAGATAGCGCTGCGCGGAAACGATGTGTAAGAAAGAAGCAAAGGAAAATTAAATATTTTTTTTAAAAAAAGTAATTAAAAAGGTTCTAGGAATTACATAATGTACAACATATTGTATACAATTTTAATAAATAATCATTAGAGGGCATATTGAGTTTTTGTTGCGCATGTACACCTTTTAAATTGAGAAATCACAATTTATTTTTTTATCCGAAACCGCGCCCCCATCTTCCGCTTTGATTTGGTTAACAGAGAATCTACTGTATTGACGCTTTTGCACAGAAGAAAAAAAAGCGTACGCTATGCTTCATTAAGGCTATATAGTCGAACCACATTAAGACGAATTACTTTTAATACGAACCGTTTTCTGAAGTCCCGTCAGATTGTATAGCATACTATTCTTTCTGGATAAGACAAATCACTTATTACGAACAGATTTTCTATTCCCTTCTTGTGGTGTTCGTCTTAACATGGTTCGATTATACTAAAAGTATATTTTTGTAAAAAAATTAAAAAATATATGCACATTAAAGCTGGAATATCAAACGTGCTGATGAAAATCAACGTTGGGTGGAAATTCAATGACAGTTCCAGGCTATTTACGTAAAATATCATTACTATTTAAAAGTTGCCTCAGATTATCAAACTAACGTATATAAAATGTCCCAACTTTCTACATGAATATATTTGTAAACAGTCACTCTGTAATTTATAATAATAATTCATAATCTATTTGTATATACTGAGTTAATAGCGCAGTTGTAAAGTAGACTATTCACATCCTCCATAAGACTTATTTCCATGCATCTGCGATTACTAACATTACGTTTGGCTTTAAATTGGGGTACACTGCGATAAGAATTTAGTTATAAATTTAGAGGCAATAGGTAGTAAGTAGATTATGTAATGTACGTTCCGCCAATCCCAATTAGAAACTTGATCTATTTTTTAGAGTAAACATGTTAATTCATTTTTAAAGAAAATATAATAGAGCCTCCGTATAACAAAATGGACGGTTCCATGAAAAAATTTCGTTATATAGAAAATTCGCTATGTGGAAACGATGTATTCATGAACCAGGGCAGTGTAATATGATGTCACAATTAAAAATCCGTTTTCCAGTTTTTAACTGTGCACATTATATTTCTACGGTATTAGGGAACCCAAAAGCGCGGACGTAACCGTTCGATTTTCTGTTTTGGTCGTTAAAAATTTCGTTATATAGAAATTTATTCCGTTATATAGAAATATATTTCGTTAATTGAAATTCGCTTTAACAAAGTTCGTTATATGGAGGTTCTACTGTATGCTTATTTTTATTTTCTACTCTTAATGTGAATATTAAGATTCATTAAATCAAACAACAATATAAATCAACGTTTATTGGCGTAGTGATACCAGCGGAAAAAAAAAAAAGGGTTCATGTAGATGTCAAAGTACTAAAAAAGCACATTTTATAACTTGCCACAAACTTTTAGAACAATTTGGTGCTATAATGCATCTGCTTTATAATGTAGCAGTAACAAAATTATGGCTAGAAATATTTACATAATTAATTCTGAGAACGGAAAAATACATTTCTGATGGAAGCAATTTACCAAGGACAAATCATTATTCGCAAAACATAAAGAGCCATTTCGACAGCATTGGAACAAAGGTTTCCAAACAAACCTTCAGACAGCTTTGTTCAAACAATCAATTTTAATATCCCACTTCTCGTGTTTTGGAGGAAAAACATTTTTGGGCCAATTAGTTTGCATGTTTTGTCACCATTTCGAAAAATACGAGCAGCTTAAAGCCTCAAACAATCGTTTGGTTTTAAGAAAACTAAGGCCTTGAGAGAACAAAAGAGTGTGTCCTCCATCTTTTTGATGTTCAAACATAAAATATACGGGGATTAAGTAAAGGATGATAAAAGGAACGAAAATTGATTTAAGGAACATTTACGAAAGTAGAACTTTAGCTCATTATTGTCGTTGTGTTTATTCGAAAAGTATCATAACTTCACCCATTATCTCTGTGCAATTATTTTCTGTGCATGTATGTCACCATATTAATGCTCACTATTCTTACCTCAAGAGGGTCGTGAACAAGTTTCTGAGAAACGCCCCAACTATTTTTTGTTGCAATTATTTTTATAAAGAATTTCATACCAAATGTTTCCGACAATTATATATTTCCACATGGCTATACACATTGCGATATTCTAATATAATGGCTGTTAACTTTATATATATATATATGGCCTGCAAAAGGGTTGCTGGTATCTAACTGGAAGGAGACCCACACGCTGAACGTATGTGACGATGTGTGGAACCGGCCAGGCCAGTAACCTAGTGTCCTACCCCGCCTTCAAGTGGTGCAGGCTGAGCTTTCTATTTATGTGGCAAATTAATATTTGCTGCACGGATAGAAAGGCGGAAGGGGAGGGCTAATTCACCAACCCGTCTAGCCAGCGTGGTGAAATTATGGCTAATTCCTCCATTATGTTGACACACCAGAAACCATGGCCCCTAGTCTCCAGGTGCTGGAGTGCTCCTGATCAAGGCAGCGGTCAGTGTGGCATGAAAGCAGGGGGTGCTAAGAATCACTGGAATGGCCCAGGCTGCCGTTTGTTATTGACCTTGGCTACGTATAATGGACGATCCCTTGCTTCTGAAGCAAAACTTCAGGAATTGGAAGAAGAACTTGACAAGATCAAATGGGACATTGTAGGACTCAGTGAAGTTAGAAGAAAAGGTGAAGAGTTGGTGGAACTTAAAAGTGGACATTTGTTTTATTATAGAGGAACGGAAACTGGAAGAACAAGTGGTGTTGGCTTCTTAATCAACAAAAGAATTAAAGACTGTCTTCTGGAAGTTGAAAGTACATCAGATCGAGCAGCGAGGCTCGTTGTTCAACTAACCCAGCGATACCAACTTCAAATAGTACAGGTATATGCACCAACATCAAGCCATACCGACGAAGAGGTTGAAGAATTTTATGAAGAAATCAAAGAGTTACACACCAAAGGGAAACAACATATCAAGCTCATCATGGGGGATTTCAATGCAAGAATTGGACAACAGGAACAAGGAGAGACATCGGTTGGTAAATACGGATATGGGGAAAGGAATGAACGTGGCGATCAACTCATCGAATTTGCAGAAGCTGAAAACCTTAGCATCATGAATTCATTTTTTAAGAAGAAACCGCAAAGAAAATGGACATGGAAACACCCAAATGGGGGAACTAGTGAAATTGACTATATCCTGGCAAACAAGAAATCAATTATTGAAGATTGCAGTGTACTGAACAGATTTAATACTGGAAGTGATCATCGAATGGTGAGATGTAAAGTGCACTTAAATACTAAATTAGAACGACAGAAGCTCATTAGGAAACAAGTAAGTAAGAGGGTGGATTTAAAGAAATTAAAAGAAAATACCGAGGCATTCAAGTTGGAATTAAAAAATCGCTTTTCTGCACTGGAAGGACTTATTGATGAAAGTGATATCTCAGAAGCAAATGAAAACATTGTTAAGACAATAGTTGAAACTGCTGGGGAAATTGGTGGTGTAACCTGTAAAAAGCACAATAGCAAATTATCTGAGAAGACGAAACAGCTCATGAAAAGGCGAAGAGATATGAAGGTGGACAATCGAAATACCAGTTCCAGGATTGAGTACATAGAACTTTGTAAAACTCTGCGCAAAAGCATGAAAGAAGACATAAGAAAATTCAACTGTGAGTTAGTAAGGAAGGCCATTGAAAATAACAAGAGCCTTAGGGTTGTTAAAGGAAGTTTATCTGTTGGGAAGAAACACATCATTGCATTAAAAGGAGAGGATGGCACCGTAACAAGAAATAGGGAAGAAATACTTAGAAGAGTTGAAGAATTCTACAAAAAACTATATGAAAGTAACAGTGGATTAAACGAAGACACTGAAATAGTCGAAGGAACAGCTCCTAAAATCTTAAAAGAAGAAGTTTCATTTGCAATAAAAAGTATGAAGAAAGGAAGAGCCCCTGGCGATGATGGTATTACATTAGATATCCTAAAAGAAGCTGGAGAATATGTAGAAGACATACTTGCAAAATTCTTTACCAAATGTCTTAACAGCGGTAACATACCAAACCAATGGGATTCTGCAACAGTAATTCTTTTGCATAAAAAAGGTGATAAAGAGGATTTAAAAAATTACCGACCAATTA
>QLNU02003225.1:34647666-34681422 GCA_006491805.2 Dysdera silvatica | reverse complement strand
TGGTATAATAAAATGAAGAGTTTTTAATAAAACACATACTAATATAAAAGTAATAGTACTGTCTTAAAATTAAGAATTATTATTATTATTTGTATTAGGAAGGTAGTGCCACATCTCGCCTATCGGCCGGCAGGTTGAGTCTTGGGGCGCAAAAACTTTGGCTCATCTGTAGGTGATGTGGGGTTGAGGGCACGGCGCCAGAAAGACGTCTTGCATGGGTAATGATTTTCTGTCGAGCTGTCCCTGATCAGAATGACTGCCATCATGAACTGATTGAGGTGGCATTATAAGTGACATATAGCTCTTCGTATTACCTCGGTATCTCCGCCAAAAGAAATCCTGTTTTTCCCCGCAGGAGCACAGATAATAAGAAGATCGAAAAACACCAACTCCTATATTGGCACAGTCACGCATTTGGAAACCTATGTATATCAGAAGCCCCTCAGTTTCAGGATATTAAGAGTCAATTGTCTCTTAAGACAGTGATCTCAGAACTTTTGTGTTCTTTTTGAAAATTTCTTAAATATGTCTGGTGAAAATTCAAAAACACTTCACTTCAATTTTTGTACCCACACCCCTGTGCACACCCTCGAAACACTACCTTGGCATAATCTCTTGTTCAATTTACTGCCGAGCTCGAGCAAAACTCCAAGCTGCACTTCTTGACGTGCTCATCACTCGATCAATAATTGGGTTTGATAGTAATTTGTTCTGTAAACGGGGATAAATTTGCCTCTCTCCGCACGCTGTCTCCGCTCATCTGCATTCACAAAAAAGTAGCTGTTTTTTCTGGTTAACATCAAGAGCACGTTAACTTTTGTCAATGAAGGAGCGCCTGAAATATGAATTGTCAGCCTTTAAGAATCTATAGCCGTGGGTATAGCTCGACAGTTAAAGACGGTGCAGTTCAGAAACTTTCTAGACGCCAACCACTTTCTATACTCTCACAGAACTCGCCACCTCTCAAAGATTGCATATGTATCCCGTTTGTATCTCTTGTTTTCACCCAAATTCCCTCAATTCTTCAGAAATTCAATTTTCGTGTTGTATTCAAGCCCATAAAAAAGAGTGGGGCTTCACAATTCAAGGACCCAATCCCAGACATTGCCAACTGCGATGTTTATAATGTACAATGCCAAAGCCAAATGCTCTGTATTGGACAGACACGTAGGGCTCTTCAGTTTCTCCTTAACACTAGGACCGCGGCTGCGGTTAAATTGACCGCGGCTGCGGTTAAATTGACCGCATGTGAAGTTTATATTGTTATATCTTTTAAACCTTTCGTGTTTTAAAGCTAGAAATTCTTGACTTTTCCTAAAATATGTTCCTAATAGCATATATAAAGTTTTAAAAAAATACATTACAGAGAACCGTAGTTATAAGCATATGGACCTAGAACCGCGGAAGCGATCAATTTCATCGCGTTGTCGTTTTTTGTGTAAATAATTATTATAATAATCAATTAACAAGAATAATATGATGTATAAGTTGTAATAAATGTGATATATATATATGACTAATTAATAATGTATCATAATTATGCGAACATCGTGGAATTATTCAGATTTTTTTGGCTGATTGAATTTCAATATGTGAAACGAGATAATTTGGCTTGATTATCAATCAATAAATCAGTTTATTTAAAGTACGCATTAGATACATCAGAAACGTCATTAATCAACTATTAACGTCATTAATCAAATATTAATGTTATTCTATCAATTCGTGAAATCGAGAGGAACGTAAAATAAAACAGATGGCCCTGAAAAACCCTCTTGCCTTCCGCGCGACCAAATGTAAACAACGTGCAAAATAATTGTAACGGATGAGAAATGTTAGCTGTAAACGATGTCAAAACCTTTAAAAATTACAACCTTGAAACATTGCCCATAGCTTTTGTGTACTTATCATTTTGGCATTCATTTTAATTTCTGTCCCAGTTTATTTAACTGAAAATTGATAATAGCTGAAATTTTACTTATGCATCTTTTTTTCTTTTGTTGCAATTTTATGATCATAAATTTAAAAGTCCTTTCATTTTTCATGATCTAATCCCATCTCAAGTGGGGAGGGGGGGAGATCGTCCCACCGCTCCCCTTGGATCTGCAACTAACGTAAGATTTAGCTGACGTTATGATTTTAAAGAATAATTTTTTTTTCGTGCATTATAGTTTTCCGGAAAGAAAATATGTGCTAAAATGTTTATTTAATTGCTAAAATTAACATCATTTTAGAAAACATTCAATGAATATTACGGGGATTTTACATAAATATGTTAGTATTTTTGAAACAAAAACAAAATTGTATTTACATTTTTTTAAAGAATATTCAAGAGCGATCAAAATGACCGCAGCCGCGGTTCTAGGTATAACCCTTAAATGCATATTGTTGCCAATTGTTTACATTCCAGTTCCACTTAATTTTATTACAAAACCTGAGTGTGTGCGTTTCCGAACGCAAGTACGCACGCACTTTGATAACCATAGACAATAAATCATGTGTGAAAGAAAAAACTTGACATTACTTTTGGCGAGTAAGTTATATATTTTTTTTTATATTTGAATGTGGTGGGTGATAAAGTTCAGTGTGTTATTTGGAGAGATATTTTCTATTTTCGAGTTACCTATAAAGGAGTGATTTATCTAATTGAAAAAAAATTACTTCTCATCTGTTGTCAGGTAATCTATCAATGTTTGATGTTGCGTTTGAAAATTTTATTGGATATATGCCAGATTTGAGGGATATACTTTATGTTGCCAAAATTCTACATATAACTTTTTTCAAAATAAATATTCAATATTATTACGTGGATTTTTTTATTTATTTTTTACGTAACCTATGACTACATTCCTATAAAAAAAGATTTTTTAAAATTCAAAACAAAAAATCATGCATTTAAGGGATAATGGAAGTGCCGCGGTTCTAGCGTTATTAAAGAGTATCAATCCTATGTTTGCAACCAAGAACTTCAAAGGTCGGCCATAGCTGAACGTTGTTGGGATTTCCGACCCAAATTTGAATTCTCGATGTCCAAACTCATCAGCAAAGTTACTTCTACCTCAGAATTGGATTCCTTTGAAGCCCTACATATTTTTGTGAACGGTGCTAAAGTTGTTAACTTCCCATGTGGCAATAGATTACTTCCTAGCGCTAATAAAAGGCTTTCGTCGAGTGACGATATATGGTAGAACGGGTTCCACGTTTACGCCTCTTGAGATTAAACCATCTGAGTTAGCCCACCGAGTACAACCATCACCGTACCCCACTGAGATCTCTGTTAGTTTTGAGGAAGGAAGGCCATCGCCTCCGAAACAAATGTTAACCATTTTACATGGAATTTGACTGTATTAGTCATGTCTTTTATTGCTAAATATAGTTTTCGAACAGTGACTCATCGTTTAAGTACGTTTATATTATTCACGTGATTTTTATAAAGTCTTGACGGGGATACACTCCAAGGGAAAAAAATCATACATTTCTCATCTCACGGAAATAGTTTTTTGCTATGAGAATAAAAATATAATCACCTTAAAAAATAAATACAGGAATAGCATTTGGTGTTTTTGTTACACAGAAAAAGTATTTGACAGAAAGTTTTTCATGCTTCCAAAAAATTTAATGAAACGTGTGACAGGGTTGGCGACATCTCTTCTCTGAAATCAGTAGCCATTTACTCTCCGTCAGAAAGAAGTCAGAGAGAGAAATAAAAAACGATTTTCTTAGAAACACCTATTTGATGACATTTGACATGATCACTTCGTGTATATTTATTTATACGTTAAGTTTTTACTTTATAAGGTAATTAACATTAAAAGTAACGTAGGAACTACGCTTTGTAGTAGTAGTTTCTTTTCTATTATGCCCAAACCATCTCAACCTATTTTGATATTGATGATAACACTAAACATAGGAAATACGTGATTTTCGTTGCAAAAATAAAAAATACACTTTTTTAGAAAGAAGTTTATAGTTTCTTTAATAAAAATAAAAAGGGGTTTATGTTTTTCATAGCTATTTCAGTGAAACTTTTGCATAAATTGAAATTTAAAATTGACGTATTTATGAAAAGCGATCTTTTTGGTTAGACGCCGTCAAGGAAATATTGAGTTGTCACACACACATATACATGTAGGTGTAATCCCCAAAGAAGCGGAGTCAGAAAATAAAATAGGCGGACTTTTGATGTGATTCTATTTTGATAACGGTGAAGAAATCCGATGAAATGAAAACGGTTTTCTCTCGGTTTTCAAAATTGAAATCGATGGGGAGCCAGTCAAATTCTGTTTTGATTACAATAGTAGCGTAAGTTTTGCCGATATCAACGAAAGATTGTGGAATAATGGGATTTCTAACATGCGATCAATTACATTCCATATCTCACCGCGAAGTCTTATTTTCCTTCATCTCTATAAATCTCCTTTGCAATTCAAATACCAAATCTTTGATATAGTCGAATAAAATAATGGAAAAATACGATGACAGAAAATGCCCAACATTGATAATGCCAAGCGACTGCAATATTCATTGGAGTTGGCAGATTATATGTAAATATATACATATATATATATATATATAACAAAATGAAAGCTTATTCAACTAGAATGGCATAAGCATTGAAAAAGTTTAAAAAAAAAAACCTTCTACATAATTAATAGGAAAGTTTTAAAGTAATTCTATATGTGACAATGTGCTGACAGCTGCAAATAATCAACATTAGAAAATATATTAATAAAATAAGAAAATATAAGGAAAATGTAAATGAGGAAGAGAATTTAAAAAGAGAGTTATGAACTATTATAAGTAAAACTATATATAATTATATTGCTGATAAATTGGTTATATCAGTAAAAAAGCAGTGTATAAAAGGTATTGTATGCCGATGTACCAATAAATGAAGATAAAACTGAGTAGCATCAAATAACCAAATCCCACACATTAATATCATAAAGTAGCTCAATACCGCACATTAATAACATATATTGACTTATCATAATAGCATATAATATTAACATAGAATACCTAAACATATTTACATTATACATTAATAAAATATACAACAAACATCGTATCAACATACAAAGACACCATATATGAAAATATGAATATAAGGCAACATAAGTATGAAATTTTATGAAAAATATTATTGAAATTTCATGAAACATATATTTGAAATTTTATGAATATTGAAATTTTATGAAAAATATTATTGAAATTTTATGAAAAATATTATTGAAATTTTATGAAAAATATTATTAAAGTTTATGAAAATATTATTGAAATTTATTGGCTCTAATCTTACCTAGCGTATTTTAGTGAATGTATAGTATTTAAATTTTCGTACACAACTCTAACAATTAAAATCATTCTAGCAGGGCCGCAGACGGAATTTAATTCATGAGCTTTTCAAAATTCCTACCAAATAATTTTGAATGAGGATATGTTATTTTATTGTGATGATAAATATAAATACATCATACAAAATATGAGAAAATACCAATTTTACATTTAGACATTGTAGATTTTTGCTCGTAGTTCTGCCATCAATATTTAATTTTTCATAATGTTCCCCTTTTAAGAGTAGAATGGTTTCTATGTTTTTCTCCTTTAAAAAGTACTCTCAAATTAGTGATCTACAAATGAAATCTTGTTTCAAAATTTGATGATTATTCAAGGTTTGAGTCTTTTCCTTCCCTTTTACAAGTGAATACATGAGTATTTTCCAGTCCTGTTGTCTAGTTTTCAGGGAGATGGTCCCCTGAGGTTAAATTCCTGGAAACACACATGCTCCTAGAATTTTCTGCGAGCTTACACAAGTCTTCAGATTTTTACACTTTATTGCTAAAACAAAGTAGAAATTTCCTTATTATATACGAAAAACAAATGTATTGCGCATGAAATAAATTTGTTTGAATTTATAATGCGAGGACAGTAAAGCTTCATTGCTGCTCCTGGATCTAGAAGTTTTCGGAATATATATAGACCTTTTAAGCCTAGGAACCAACCCTCAGACTACGTTGAAGTTTTCACCCATTAACTTTCTTTTCTTAGCACAGTTTTGAGTTGAATCCGGGAATAACCACCAATTTAGGGTACGCGTTTATCCTGTACATCACAGGGCCCCTAAATAAGTTTCATTTGCATAGAAATAATATTTAAAAGATTTATGTGAAAAAAAAAAAAAAAAACTATGTCATTTACGTGTAATTTTATAGAAGGGGTGAGTCCTTTATGAGTATTCTTGTGTATTATTTTAAATTGAATCATCAGAATATATTTTATGCTATACGATTTGAAACTATATTATTAAAAATTTAAACTTACGAATATTAAAATAGAGTAATTTCGTATGCAAATTGGACAATACCTTTTGAAAGTTTCATATTTTTGTTTCCAAATATTTTAGCGTGTGGAAATTCCAAAATAATAACTATATGTTTATTCTATTATAAGGTTAATATTTTGAATGAAATGAAAATTTACCGCAAAGCATTGCAGAAAATAAATAAAAATTGATTGATTGATTGAAATGTTTAGTATTCGCGCGCTGACAGTTTAGCATGATTTTGCCAGATATATTTGCATTCCTACACCATAAACTTTTAAAATCATAGAGCAGGTAATGAGTTATAATATTTCAATCTCGTTTGTCTTAACGGACGTCTATAAAAAAATATGCATTTAAGCTTAAACTTAAAAAATAAAATCTACGGTTATTTTTACTTCACTTTATGTATATTCAATTTATACTCACAAGGGGAATCCACAGTGAGTGCCCCGCCGATTTTGATGAATTTTTTTGATGAAAGTAGAGCCAAAATAAGGAAATACGTGTCTCGGCATTCGTGCCCATGTGACTGGTTTTCGGAGATATGAATTTTTAATGATTTAAAGATTTTTCATCCCATATATGAGCTTATAATAAGACATCCTTTGCAAGACAATCGGTAGCTTAGTTGGTAAGTTACCGGGCTAGCGCTTCGTGTTTTTGCGTTCGATGCCAGTGGAAATCGATCACTTTTTTTATGTATCCGTTTTATATATTTATGTATTTTTATTAGTAAAAATACTTTGCTTACAATCGAATTTTGCTCATAAACTTACTTTAATAAAATTCATATTTACATATTTAATTCTGTGATACTATTTTTCGCAGTTATAATTTTTACACGAATTTTAATTTTTAATTGAAGAGTTGTAAAGGTACAAAAAGTTTAGGAGTTAGCTGTAAGTTTTTATGTGAATATAACTTTTATAAAATTTGCGTACTCATTGTCAACCTGTGAAGGGATGAAATTACACCAATAACGCAGTTTTGTTTTATTTAAGGATGGAAAGATTTTTTCTGAAAACTTTTAACAATTCCATTAAATAAAAAAGAAAACTGCGTTAATTCGTCTTATTTTGTCATTATTAGCCTTTGCAGTCATCCTCTATTAGCATCTATTATGCATAATATTTTTTTAAATATATTTATCTATTGAAAAATGTATTTTTAGTATGTAATATTTTATTTTATAACATATAAACATTTTATGTGTATCTCATTTATATGCATTTCCTTTATATAGAAACATTTTATTTTATAAAATGCAATCAATTTTATTTTAAAACTGACTGACGTGAACATATTTTTTGTGTATCACTATCGGAGGTGTCGGAATTGTATACTGGTACACAATTTTGGATGATAATTATCATAAAAACAATAAAAACATAAAAAAATTCTACAACGTGAGCATTTTATAAATGAATTGTTCGAACAACTGATTTTCTTTGTCTAATATCATCTGGAAAACAAATACCATCTACATTTTCAAAAACGCTTCTTTCGTTTGTTAACTTTGCAACAAACCAAGAGTACTGTAATGTATTCTTGAAAATCGGCGCCGAAAGTTGATTATAAATAAGTGAATGGATATTCAAAGCATCTATCTGCTCGCGTGTTTAAATGACTATTTTCTTGTAAGATTTCAACACAATTTTGTAACCTTTTAATGAAATTTTTTACTTGACGGAAGAAGTACACATCACGAGGTTGACAGTATGGGGTACAATGAGGTGGAATTACTTCAACAGTAAAAGAAGAGGTGCCGTCGTCATTTGTAAAAACATCATTAATGTGTGCTGAATCTACTTAACTACATAACTACAGTAGATATATACAGCTACATATATATATATATATATATATATATATATACAGTATGTACAGTATTGCATATATACAGTAGATATATACAGCTATATAACTACAGTAGAGTACTACTTAACTACATAACAGGCTGGATGGCTACATCAAAACTTTTTCTACTTTTCAACTTTTTAATAATCAACAATTAAAATTTGAGTAGAAATTATCACTGCCAATAAGCATACAATTAACTTAATTACATAAATATGAATTTTATTAAAGTAAGTTTATGAACAAAATCCGATTGTAAGCAAAGTATTTTTACTAATAAAAATACATAAATGAACATGTAAAAAGGATATATATTAACAACCGATTTCCACGGGCATCGAACGCAAAAACACGAAGCGCTAGGCCGGTAACTTACCAACTCGGATACCGATTGGCTTGCGGAGGATGTCGTATTTTAAGCTTATATATCGGATGCAAAATCTTTAAAAATCCATGTCTCTGGAAATTAGCCGCATTGGCACGAATGCCGAGATACGTATTTCCTTATTTCGGCTATACTTTCATTTAAAAACTTTCATCAAAATCGGTGAGACACTCTCTGTGGGTTCCTCTTGTCAGTCCAACTCGTTTATAACGAACGACAAAGGATATGAGAATATCCTCCGTTACAGCCATTATTCTCTATAACAATATAATTTTTAATTATATATTTCTAAATGCAATTGTAATTTTTCTACACACTGATATATAATTGCTATTTAAAAATAAATGTGAGCATGCTCTTTTGAATAAAAAAGATCATATTTATTGCCTCTCGTGAAGAGATATTTAATTGAATAGAACGAAATACATCGCATAAAAGTAATTTCTGTTTATTTTGATCATTTACACTATTTATTGTGAAAAAGCAACTATATTTAGCTTGAGAGACTTGCTGAACACTGGAATTTGATTTTTTTGAAACAAGATTCAAAATTTCAAATATAAATTTTAAAATTGTCATATATTGGAAAGGAAAATAGTATTTCAGGGAAAAAGCATATGGCGTTAGTTTAAAAAATTGACAAATATATTTCATTTCTGCCATTGAAACTTTTACCATATTTCTCTAAGCTTCTCATTTCCCCAGGAGCAATTTAATCTAAAGCATAGCTGTTCGGAGGAACAGGATTTCTCTAGTAAAATTCCTAAAGATCTTCATAAAGCTTTCACATCTCCTCCAAAAGATGGAAACTGCATTTTTCACATACCATGGATTTGCTTAAAAGGTTCCACTTAAAGTTATAATACCTTTAGAAGTATAAATGCACAACAATACCACTCCAAGCTCTTTGGAATATATATTTTTCCTAAAAGTTTCAACCAATTTCCACTACACTCTCTTTTAAAATTGCTGAAAGAAAAAGCGTGGATTACTTTCTTCTTTTCGTCTGAGCTTTTCTGGGGAAATATCCGAGTTCAGCTTCATTTCCTCATGGGATGAAAAAAAATTCCTAACATCTCAGTTTTCATTACGAAACAACGTTGATTGGCGCATGTTATTATTTATTTCCCTGATCCGCCATTTTTAATAAACATTTTGAGGCATTATACCCATTCTTAGGATTAATGGGATTATTTGACATTTCCTTTATGTCACTTCTTATGACGTAAGGTGAAGTCCAAAGAAGGCAATCAAAAGATTTGTTAATAGAAAGTTTTGAGAAAAGAAATCGGTTGTAAGGATGATAAATTACAAAAATAAGCATTTGTAAACTAGTCCTCTAAACAAACAATTTGCTGGATTTGTTATCTTGTAAGATTACTAACTAGTTTTACTTAATTGCAATCCGTAAATGAAATATTATCATTAAAATAGTTTTAAGGATATTATTACCCTTCGCAAAAATAGCACAAGTATCAATGGTTAATAGATTTATTCACCAGGGCAGTGTTTTTATGATTTTATGGGCGATTAATGATAATAAGTGTCTTTTAACACATCCCACATTTTAAGATCAAATTAGAACCTGTGGCTTTATGTATCAACCATTTGTAATTGCGTTAGCTTTGCAAAGAGGGCAACAATATCCTGAAAATCATCAACGTGTACGCAAGATGTGGACATCGTCTCCCGAGCTTCGGTAGTTCAATGGAGTTCAAACACTGCGCCTCTACTCCTTGAGGTATCGCGGATTTCTGTCAGAGGCGTTGCGACGCTGACTAACATTTTACATGACATGTTATATGAAAATATTTATAGCATATGTCTCGAACGTTTTTGTGCTTTTGGGAGCCGTCAATAATTTATGAAAGGTGAGAGGAATTGTGTGTCAAGAAATATTGGAAAATTCCGAACTACTGTGCAAAGAATGGTTGTTTGTTTTATGTAGGTATTTCGTCAACAAAAATATAATAGCATCCGAGAGTCTTTGAAGGTGTATAGTTAACCCTTATAGTTAACCCTTATAGTTAACCCTTATAGTTAACCCTTTGCCGTGGGTTGCCTTCGCATTGTATTTAGAGCTGAATTAGAGGTTGTGTAGAATGGTTGCCCGTGGTATGTTTTTGACTTCATTATAAGAAGGTTTAGGTTTTATTTATGTTAGGTAGTGATAAGAAATGCACGTTAACTGGAGAGATTACTGGAGGATGTTGAGATACAATTTACAGTAACACGAATATTTATTTAGCAGTTAAAAGCTGCATCGCTACAGTAAGAATACAGTTATTTACGCCACATTGTTACTTTAAACGCTAATCAGGACGTGGTTTAAACCTGGTATGACGTTATTAATTTAAGGTTTACTTTTTCCGGTTAGCAGTGGCAGAATTCAAGGGTTGAGGATAAAATCTAGCGTATTGTGTTGTGGGTCCAAAAGTTTACTTGGAATTATTTTCTAGGACCAGATTGGTTAATCAATTCCTCACGGAATCGGCACCTTTTACGATCTATTGCCTTTTAATAATTATTTGTCAGTTTGAGCTGGCAGACTGATGACAGTGGTGTGATAGATGTAAACGCTAAGTTATCTCACTTGAAATTTTTACCCACAAAATTTAAATATATTGGCGAGAGTTTAAAATTCAACACTACCCTTTGTGGGGTTTTTTTTTTGTATGTCAAATATCTCTACGTGAATGTTGCGTATTTATTTGGCACTAATTAGGAATCTGTTGCACGTGTTTTTTGTTCAAACTGGGAGTGTGAAGAGATTTTTCGGGGGAATGAAGTTAAGATGACCAAGGGGATGGGCCGCCGCACCCTTTCAAAACCATGTATAGGATTACACAAAATCCTCTAAGCAGAAATAAAAACATGTCGAAAATTTTAGTCATACAGTTGGCTTGAAACCATGGTAACGTTTAGAAACATGGTTTACCTTGAGATTGTTCGCAAGGTTCCGTTCTGTTTGTTGATGGTTTTACGGCTAGAGAACTACAATGATCATGCCGGGACCTGCAATTTGCCGAGGAATCCGAACCTCCTAAGGTCTAGGAAACCAAACCCCGAATTACGGTGAGCAGCACGATCTTTATGAGATCTCTGAGTAAGCGTTCTTTGCACCGTTGGGAGTCGAACCCGAATTAACGGCGCACTAGGCGCACCCTTTACCACACTGCGCCACCGCAGGACATTATTGACAAGGATGGTCGTATCTGCATCCGTTAGTTTGCTATAAAACTTTAAATTAGTGTAGATGGTCTGGATTTAATTTTCTACGATAATCTGAAATTCTATTAAGTTAGCAAAATGCGTGAGTACCACTTCCTTCATATTGAAACTTTGTATTAAGCCAACTTAAGTCACAAAATAAGAACTCTTGCAAACATCGACATTGGTAAGAGACAATAGTATTCTGTCGTAAAAAATTGCAATTCACTTATATTGAAAAGAAAATTCTGTTTTTGTAAATTCTTCTTCCGCATAAAGTTTTAGAAGTAAATTTCGGTTTATATGTTTTATTTTCCTACAGTCTTTTAATACTTAGGGACAATTAAAGATGAAGCGATTGTTGGTTAGTTGAATTGTTATGGCTCAAGGATAGCAAGGATCATTCTGCGTCAAACATGGCCGAGACCCTGCATACCGTTTCGAAATGATAAATTAAAGCTATGCACGTCAAATGATGCAATAAATGAAAGTTACGCGATTATGATAAAAACATTTTATTTTTAGTAGCCTTAGCCGTAAGTCAAAGGATCACAAGCTGTGCACAACAAAGCATCTTCAACTGCTCTGCGGAAATATTCAAAAGACAGACCAAGTGAATGTGACGAGATTATGTTAGGGAAATTTAAATTTAGATAAAAATTTAATCTATTTAGAAATCGAAAAATAATTCATTCTTTGCTATGCAACAATATATCAACTAACAACTTGGAAAATATAGTTAGATAGAAACATACCAAAGGCTAGTACGTATAAGCATTTTTGGCTAAGGGCAACGATAGTACTTCGTAGCGAATTTATCTTCTAAAAAGTGCTCTGCTATTCAGAAGGATTGAGAACTGCTACCATAAGCTTTTAACTAAAAAAATATTTTGTCTTTAGGTTTGTAGAAATCGTAGACCAATTTAACATTACCGAGGAGCTACTACGTGGATGAAGATCTATAGTACGTCCCGAACTGCAATTATAGTTGGTTGATTGTACCTTTATGGCTTAAAGATAGCAAGGGCCATTCTGCACCAAATAAAGTGAAGGCGCACATAAAGTTTTGATACAATTATTGTTACTACATTGCGGGATACTACGCGATCGTATAGAATTCAGGCGTTGCCAGACAGATGATTAGTTCAGCCGGCTTTTCAAAATTGTAATCCAATTGTAAGACGTGAAAATAATTTTACGTAGCGCTGAGTAGCTAAGATTTATGGGTAGAAATTAACTTATAAGCATAAAGTTGCAAAGTTTGTTTCAACGTACGTTTCAAACTATCTTGACCGTCTTTTGCGAGGAATTTAAAAAAAGATATACTACACTATCTAATATATAATTGCGTGGATGTTGTGTTGCCAGGTTTGGATGACTAATGTGACAATTTTATTAAACATTTCCAAGCTGTAGCAGCCCTAGACTTTGCGGGGCCTTGGGCCATTTATTTATGCGGGGCTCTAGGCCATTCGGTTTTGCGGGGCCATAATATTTTTGAGATGGGTCTTACCGGGGAATTTGGGAGTATGGAATAGCGCCCAGAGAAATAGGAGTTAGGGGCCCTCCTCGTCGAAATTTTTTTAAAACCGAACTCTTTAAAACAACGTTTTTAGCCAACCTGGAACTTAAATTTTGAAGACGATTTTGCTAATCTATTTTAAAAACCTTTGATATTCTTTCCTGTTAAATTATTTTCGTGTTAGTTTGATAAATGTTAACGATTAAATTCCGATAAAATGACGTCATTATATGGGGCAATAAAATCTTTGAAAATTTTTCTAATACAAAATTATGAAAACTCAATAGACATCGAAAGGTATTGGTCAGCACTTTAAATTACATGCTAATAACAATTTAATTTTCCCTTTACTCAATACTGTCGATATTTTTCACAGGAAACTAGACAAACAGGGAAATAAAAATGAAAAAAAAAATAGTGAAGGAGATTTTTATTTTTTCTGTACACAAATTCAAATTATAAATCATATGAGTAGGGTGAAAAGACAGATTCTGGAGCACTGGTCCGCTTGATTGCTCCAGGGTGGGGTCGCGGGGTTTAAATTTTTTTCTGAACTTTTTTTTAACTTTCCTTTTTTATCCAATTTAAATTTTTCATTTTTTTCTTATCCAATTTAAATTTTTCATTTTTTTCTTATCCAATTTAAATTTTTCATTTTTTTCTTATCAAATAAATTGTTATTCACATTTTACAAAACGTCTTATTTCTATTTTTGAGATGAAGAAGAATGATTTCCTGTTTTAACCTTCTGGTGACGGCGGGACAGGTCTTGCTCCATGCAATTTTCGCCCGAAATCTACGGCTCGTGGGACATATATACCATACACTGCTTTCTCCCTCAGTCGCATCAATTTACAAAGACCCATTATTCTAAGATCCGTGCCTTAGCTGCAAGGGGGAAGGGGCTCGGATTCTGCATCGGCATAAAGAATAGAGGGGAATTGTAGGGAATAAAGAGGTTTCGAAAGGCAGAGTTATCAGCACCTATTTTGCTAAAATTTGCAAATGATCCCGCTTCGCGACCTTGACCTGAAAAAACGCAAGTGGGAGGGCATTCAGAATATTTCAGCCGTACGGAAGGCGAATATACATACACACACATGTATGTATGTATGTATACACACACACATACATGTGTATATATATATATGCAAATATAGAAGCGTTATAATTAAAAAATCAATAAAATTAGAAAGATTTAATCGGAAGGATTATAGAAGCGTTATAATTTAAAATTAGTATTAATTAGAATTAAAATCATTCTTTTCTTTGCGAGTAATTTAACATCTAATATAAAATTAGATTAGAAAGATTTAATAGATAGGATTATAGAAATATTATAATTTAAAATTAGTTTTGAAAATTTAATCACGAGAATTATAGAAATGTTATAAAGAGCTTTTAAAAACAGTAAAGTAATGAAATAAAATTAGAAAATTTAATCGAAAGGATTATAGAAACGTTAAATTTAAGAAAATTAAAATACGGAAAGTAATTATTATATGTATAGTCGCGCGTTGACTGAAATACGTTGAATAAATGGAAACTCGAATGTAGATCTTCTCTAGGCATGGGCTGAAGAGAAAGAAGTTCAAAGCCGATGATGGATAGAAATATAATTTGTATTACCATTGAGAGAGCTATGACCGGAAGTCAATCACGCGGAAAATAGCTAGACTGCTGTTTTTAATATATTACGATGTACGCGAGACAACGTTATAGCGGGAAAATCTAGCTGGAAAAGAGCGAAACCGGTAATTATGAGACAGCGCGGGAACCGGAAGCATGAACGGGATCTACCAGAGTAGAGGGGATGGGACGCGCCGGCGTCACACTGTCTGGTGGGAAGAAACATGTTTCTGACACATTCGGAACCGTCCAGAATTGAAGTCGATGATAATAAATGGAGTATAAATTGAAATACGGATTTGAAGTACGGATCTGATTTTTCGGGCACGATAAATTATCTCCAGCCATTAGATGTATGGTTTTTCCAGGACTATAAGGACTAGGTAAAAAAGAATTGAGTACTCGAGGACTCATCTTGCAGATGTGGATATTATCAACAGGGAGACCATAATTTGACTTAATAATGACTTACAACTATTATAATGAATTAATAATAACTAATATAATGAATTAATAATAACTAATATAATGAATCAATAATAACTAATATAATGAATCAATAATAACTAATATAATGAATTAATAATAACTAATTTAATGAATTAATAATAACTAATTTAATGAATTAATAATAACTAATTTAATGAATTAATAATAACTAATATAATGAATTAATAATGACTTACAACTAGTTACCTTTCCCCACCTTTGAAGACATGCACCGATATACCTTTCAGAAGAAATTGATTCAAAATACAAACCCTATCTACTTTTCATTGATATATAGTCATATAATTTATAGAAATAATGTTTGGGTTAGGGTAAAAAAAAAGTTATTTTTTAAAAATTACAAGCAATAATTGATAGATTAAAAAGAATAGAATACAAAACTAATAAATGTATAAAAAAACGAAAATAATATAATGAATATAGAAGACATACACATATGTCAAATATTAATAACGATATATTTAAGAATTACAAAAGTAAATATCCAAATATAAGAAATTAAAAATCAGATAACACTTTAAAAACGGAAAAAATAAGAACAAATGTGGGGAAAATATATAAATTATTATGGAATTGATAAATGGATTAAATTACCAGACCATATAAAAAATCGTTTAAGAGAAAGAGTTTAAAAGGAAATTAAAAATTTATTTAATAGAAAACCAAAAATCAATCGTCAGGCTGATCAAAAGGGATCTAGAGTAATAACTTTTGTTTTGTTTTGTAATGCTTCCTCCTCGCGCAGAAATACAATTTTAGCATGAAAATAAAATTTGTACATTGTATCTTCCGGTCAGTCGAACAAGTTTGCTTTAACCTGGCCAAGCACATCACTACCCTTTCTTTTGTATGCTTGGTGCTGGAATTACTTATACTTCAAGCACTTCCATTTAAACACACACTACCATGGTTAAAATATCATTTCAGCTATTTCAGGAAGCTAGCAGCACACTAACCATCCTAAGGGCAAGATTACATGTTTGCCATTTTTCCTTTGAACTTACAAAAATATTCATTTATTTGTAGTGCTGGATGGATTCTTTCTGCACATAAAACAAATCATCTTGTATCTCCTAACTGGTTGGATTGGGCAGAGTACTTCTATTTGATTTTTTGTTCATTATGATAAGAATTTGTGATCAACACCACCTTCTACCAAATCGAGAACTCACTCCTCGGGTAGTTTCCTGTTGAGCTTAAAAAGTATCCTGGCAGAATTGAATGGTTATGGTCGTTGAGGAGACGTTCCGTTACCGATATGGAGCAGTGCGAAACACTTAAATTTCGAGAAAATTAGGGAAGCATTTTGTGGACGACTGAGCGGATATCAGCGATGACTAGTTTCCTATTTTCTGGAGGAACCTGGCGGATGGGACGAGACTGTACGCCAATCAGGATGGCAGAGCTGATCTTCTCTTTAAGCAATCTTTGAAACGACCTAGAGGGACCTGCTAATAGCTGGGGCGTTAATTTACCTCTACGGATGAACTTAAATAAGTTATTTATGAGGCGATATAAATTCTGTTTATATTCATTTATTTTAAAGAGCCAAGTTTGAGTCCTTACCCTTTTTAGGGCGGATATAGAAGGAAATCTAGAATTGAGCTTCCTGTGTTAACCGAGGTGAAATGTGGGAAATTTTGGGCAAAAGATTGAATGTCTTTAAAGTGGTAGAATGTTCAGCTACACTTTGAGTATTATGTATAATTTATGTCTAAGTGTTTATTTTTATGACTATGTTGTGTAATGCGCTAAATTACGTGTGTATTTTCGCTTATAACTTCATAGGCTACATTTAAATTTTTTGAATAATGTTTTCCCTTATAAATACGTTGAAAATTCTTTTATTTGCCAAACTAACAGCAAATATACTATATACGTTGGATTGTATTGACATTGCTTTTTTTTTCTATTTGTGATGCTGTCTTTACCGTTAATGTAAGCAATGAGCTCGAGACAGCGGAAAGGCACCCCGTCACGGCCCTTCGGGAAACGGACACGCCCAATAACGGCGAGCGAAATATCAATTGGCCGGAAGGCAGAGTATCGCTTACGGGGAAATAGGTAGCTTAGTAATCGCCTCTGACAAACGCACATATCGGATTCCTCAATTTTAGCCAAACAAAATCCCTCAGAAAAGTAAAGAACGAAAAGTGTTGCCTTGCCACAGTATCAATGGCAATGGTGCTGCTCAGAAAATAAAGCACAATCTTGTGGGGGTGGGGGGGGGAATACCTGACATTTTTATCGCATTTCCGGGACATCATAACAGTGTGACGTAAACGGAAATATTGACGTCAGTAAAATAATTGTTTTCAGTGCACTCTTGGGATATTCCCAAGAGCCGTAGCCCAGGAATGAAAGGCCGCCTGGCCTCCTATATCTTGAGCTAAAAAAAATGAGCTAAGATTCGAGGAGGTTTCCACAAAATTAAAGAATAAATCCCGTGATGATGGAGCATGTTTCTTGGGAATTTTCACAAACCTTTCTGGTTATCAAAATAATCTTTCGATTTTTAACCTTTAAAGCTAAGCATTGGGGTACTGAAAACAAATAACACTTTAATTATCGATAACAACCGTTTATAATTTTACTAAACCATTTATCGGTTATAATGAATTGTATAGCTTTTTAATGCTATAAATAACAAAATAATAAATTGTTTGATGCATAAATAACAAAATAATAAATTGTTTGATGCATAAATAACAAAATAATAAATTGTTTGATGCATAAATAACAAAATAAAAAATTGTAACAGCGATGAAAGAAAGTTCCAGAAACATATGACATCCCCTGGGTACAAGAACAAAGCATGTTCTCTATAGTAAAGATCTAAACATTTATCTACATTTCGTTTCTTTTTAAATTAATCTGAAAACAAAGACAAATTGTTAAAACACGTTTAACGGAAAAAAAACAGTTTTATTTGCAGTGTTATACTAACATAAATCTAGTTCTTTTGTAAACTGACGTAGACACAGAAAAGTATTTAAACTGTAAATTTTTCTTTACAACTGTTGTAAAAAAACTTTGTACATATTTGGTACCCTTTCTTAGAAATATAATAATTGTGTTGAAAAAATTTTATGCACGTTTTAGGTTTCTATCAACGACAACAAAAGCTATGGTAATTTGCCTCTCTTTAATAATTAAAAAAAAGTTTTGTACAAAAATGTTTTGAATGTTTTCAACTTTTCCTTTAAAACAAACAGCCCATTGTTTGTTTAACACCAGAAGCGCCGTTGAGGTCATTTTGATCCTTGTTTTTCCAATTTCCCATCATTTATTTGAACATACAGTTGGGCGACGAAATTCATATTTTTTTTTTATTTTTCCGCAAAGTGATTCCAAGGGTACTGTGACAAATTTTCATATATATATATATAAATAAGAAATAGTAGATAATGTAAATATAAATGGAAGTGTAGAAAATCAAGAAAGTAAATGAAAATTATTAATAAGTAAGTGCAAATATATGCGGAATACCAATATTCACACAGCCACATCTGCATACTATATAAAATGAAATAAAATAATAAAGGCCTATGCACTAAAATATGCTTATACAGAAATCCAGGCCCCGTCGCCTCCATACATAAGCGCATATACAATATAGGTGTAAATGTATGTACATCATACCACAATTACAAAATATACATTCATGTGTAGTGAAAGTATAAATGAATAGACAAGTTTATGACAAGTAGTCACTCTGTATAGCACACTGTAAATTTATGATTAATAATAACGGGCTAGTGACGAGAGTGAAAAATTGAAATTATATGACAATATATTGAACCTAGGCATGCATGTACAATCTTTTTCAAGGGAACAGTTATACACGCATGCCGGACACAATATATAAGATCTTCAAGACAGTGTTTCTGAAACGCCAATAAACCGTTCGACTAAAACCCCGAAAAACACTGTCAAACGGCTCAAAGGCATTCTGCTCCCGACATCACCCTACAGATCATTGCTGTTACCAAAAAATATTCAAATACATAAATATATAATGAAATATACATGTACTTACAAGGATACGTTGGGCCTAGCTCTTCGAGTTCATGACCTTACACTTTGGCATTTTGAAAGAGAGAGAGAGGGGGGCAGAGGGTGTTATTGGCGGAATTATTTAGTAATGGTGACAGTTTGGTGCCAAACAACAGGGAGGCTAAAGAATTAGCTGTAGCAGAAGTTAAAAGGGGTGAGGAAAGTAGCTAAAAGGAAAAATGAAGATAAAAGGGGAAGAAGTTATGAAAATGTAAATGAAAAGTATTAGCCAAATATATGGCGCAACTTTATATTAAAATTTTTCTACGTTTAAGGTTAGCGAGGATAACTTTAAGGTAGCGTAAGCAGAAATTTATGGGGAAATTGTTTTTTTTAATGAAGTAAAGAAACATATGAGACTGTTGGTAGTATCGTTAATATTGTTACATATTTTGGAAATGCGAACACAATGTGTAATCAAAATATTTCGTTGAACACCTATAGAGATATTGCTGTTCCATTTAGTGAGGAAGTTCACCTTGAAATTAAAACAACTACGTTTATCAAATATGGTGCAATTGACGTGGTCTTTAATAATGGTAATATTCAAATCGAGGAAGTTTGAAGTTTGCTTTGGTGCTGTCCTCTGACGTCTTTTTCGGTATAAGCTCTTCGGGATATGTATCAAGGTGTTTAGCACTGAAACTGTGGTTATCGAAAGTTATGATGTCATCTATGTATCTGAATGCAATATGACTGAATATATATATATATATATATGTGTGTGTGTGTATTAATTATTAAAATAAACAATCATAGAAATACCTAGAACAGCCAATAGGGGTCATTTTGAACCTCATAAGAAAAATGACCGATTTTCAAGTG
Organism: Dysdera silvatica; assembly: GCA_006491805.2. NCBI lineage: Eukaryota > Metazoa > Arthropoda > Arachnida > Araneae > Dysderidae > Dysdera > Dysdera silvatica. The sequence continues at coordinate 34,661,103 of QLNU02003225.1, read as the reverse complement.
AATGTCTGTTTTCGAATGCCTGATGCCTCATTTTTGTTTTCCATGCATATGGAAACACGCATCTCTTATCGCAATGGCTTACAGGAGAAAAGTAAAAGCCACTGGAAAACAATTTTAAATGGAAACTAATCCTGCTACAGCTACCATTGAGAACAAACTCCACGACACTTTCCACAGCAGTGTTCTCGGAGCTTTCGATTTCGACCAGTGTCTAAGCATTTTTCAGTATAAGCAATGCCGATAGGATTGAGTACACAGGAGGCCCTTCACCGCCTGGAGAAGTTCGATTCGAGTATCAGTGGTGACGACATCAATGACGAAGATTTTGTTGCTATTATGAAGTTACAAAATGCGTCGTCCTCTGAAAGCAGTGACAGTGATGCTGTGGCAAATTCTGGCAATGTGATTTCCACTGTTGTGCGCGGACCAGAACGTTCACGTGAGCGTGGGCAAGGACGAGGCAAGAACATACCCACTAATTCTGTCGGTAGCAGTGACGATAATTACACGTCATCCAGTGGTATTCTTTGGACCCCGATGAACTTTAGCAGCACTGCTGTCACAACAGGGCGTATGCCAGCTCGCAATATTATGACAATTGCAAATGGACCAACGCATTTTACTTTTCATAAAATTGAGGCAAATCGTGCTTCCGCCTGGCGTTTGATGGTGAATGAATCGATGGTGAAATACAGTCAAACATGTGTAGTTGCTGAAGCACAACGTCAGCTTGGAGGTGACGGCAACTGGAATGTTACTCTGGAGGAATTCTATGTCTTTTTCACCCTCCTGTATGTCCGTGATACATTAGGTCATTCAAAACTTTATGCAGATGTTTTGTGGAACAAGAACTGGGAAACAGCTGTGTTCTCAAGACGTGGAATTCATTACCAAACGAAATAAAAAATATTACATCAGATACTGAATTTAGAAACAAATTAAGAATACTAATTATAAGAAATGAAACTTAAGCCAGTATATGGAGAGAGGGAATTAACTTTTGGTTTTGCAACTCTTGCTCCATGTACAGGATTGACAAACTTTTAGCATGGAAAATAAAGTACTGTATTGCACATCTAAACTCCGGACTCAATGTCACTACTGACAATTTTTTTTACTTCTGTGAAACTTGCAAATGAACTTTCTGCAAAGAAAACCACAATTGTTGGGACGGTGCGAGAGAGAAGTGCTTCCTATTGCGCGTGATACTTCTTCGCTACGATATTCATCTTTTGCACTGAAAAATGGAAACGACACACTCACGATATATAGCTGCAAGAGAAAAAAGAATGTCATGTTTCTTAGCACATTGCACACATGTGTGTTTTCGAACGACAGTGCAAAAAAGAATCTGAATACTGTCACTTACCACGATCGTACTAAATGTGGCGTAGGTGCAGCAGATCAGATGCTAAGGAAATATACTACAAGTTGCAGAACTCGCAGGTAGAGTGTTCATGTTTTTTACAACGTCCTTGACATTGCTGCACTAAATGCTTGGATAATTTTCAAAGAATTCTCGGGCTCCAAAATTTCATGTCGAGAATTTATTCTTGCGCTCGTGGAAGAACTACGAATTGGTGCTTTGCGCAACAGATGCTCCACAATTGTTTGAGTACAGACCCCAAAACGAAAATAAAAAAGTGTTTTCAACTTTGCAAGGGACAGAATAAGACTTCTGTCAGCTGTGAGGGATGTCAGAAACAATTTGTGGTAAATGTGTTGCTGTCATTCTCAAGCGTGCATCCTGCGCTAATGTCTAACGAATTTAGGAACACATTGTGTATTTATTGATTGTTTGTTGTTTATAATCTCACTTTGAAATATGATATATGCTAATTTGTATTATTTATGTTTTTGTTTTCTTATCACCTGTACTAATGTGAAAGAGTAGTGTGTAGTATTATACATTATGATGTAAGATATTATTACCCTTCATAGGGATAACACAATTGCCAAATATTGGTCAACACACAAAGCCACCGGGGCGACAATTTTGTGAGTTTTTCGTGGGGAATTGTTTTATTACAAATAAATTTGACACCCACGTATTATTAGCTCAAACTAGAGCTATTTTTGTTTTAGGAGAAAAAGAGGAGAAAAAACTTTTTTCTCCTAAAACAAAAATAGCTCTAGTTTGAGCTACTAATACGTGGGTGTCAAATTTATTTGTAATAAAAATCCTCCACAGAACATTAACAAAAAATCTCGCCCCGGTGGTTTTGTGTGTTGACCATTATTTGGCAATTGTGTTATCCCTGTGAAGGGTAATAATATCTTACAACTTAATATACGGAGAAAAATGCGTTTGTTCTTGTTCTCATTCGTCTAGTAGGTCAAGACACCGCGGGCTCAACGCGGGGACCCTGGTTCGAATCTGGGATGAGGACGGCGTCTCTTTTTCTCCTAAAAAGAAAATAGCTCTAGTTTGAGCTACTAATACGTGGGTGTCAAATTTATTTGTAATCCATTACATTCTATATATTGTTACTTCAAAAAAAAACAAAAAACCATAAGCGTTGAAAAAACTAACTCTAAAACTAAAATATACTATAAAAACACTAAAAAACTAACTCTTATATATTGTCATTTCAACATTTATCAATAAAAAATTATTTACCTTAAAATGGCTTGCATTTGTTACAAGGGTCAATTTGACCCCCCCAACGGCGATTTTAGGTTAGTCTAAAATCCGGCTGTTCTAGTTGTTAAAACATTAATCTCTCTATAGATTCAACAACAAATTTAAGATTTTATCTGTATTTTTGTTTTTTCATATTAATAAAGTTTTTTATTATCAGTGCAAATTAGGCTTGTTCACAAAAACCATGAAGAGTTAGCATAATCACTGAAATGTATTACTTTTACTAATTCTACTGCCTTAACTGTAGGAGAAAGTCCTATTTTATAGGTATTCTTGATTAACTGTATCTCCCTAATATTTATTTGAATTGCTTTTGTTTAAAGAAAGTACTTCAGGAAATCCCGCTGTCGATTTCCTTTCTAAGCATCTCGCTAAAAGATTAATTGCAAATGACGAAACGTAATATACACTCAGAAATATAGCTTTGCACAAAAAGCTCAGTTTGTTTTCTGAGTGTTGCAATCTTCTAAATTGAGCATGGATTCTTCGGTACCAGACAATTGATCGGCTGAAGATAACAAAAACAATGGCTTTCAAGTTTATTGACCGAACATTCATAAAAATGCATTTTGAATGGACATCTATAGAGAATTCACCGAACCAGAAAATTTATAGAATTTTGAAAAATACACAGCTCTTAAGGATTATTAAAACAATTTTATACATTTCTCTTATTATATCAGGGAATCGTTTCGATAAAAAAGTATAATACAATAAATCGTTCCGCATAATAACGAGTTAATATACAGTGCGTCCTCTAAAACACTTACACACCCACGTAACTTTAGAACGAAGATAGCTACAGTTAGAGAAGTTAGGTCTACGCATGAAGTAAAAGGTTTATGCACTATCAAGTGGCATTGAACGCAGCGCCCGTGGTGGAATTCGGATTCCTTGGAAAACTGCAGTTTTCACCTCAATAAACACATGTACATATTTTACTGCATGGGCTCAATGGGTCCTCGCTTGGCCACAATGCACATTTGCACCCAAGACGCAGCTTCTCGTTGGGTGTTTAGCAGTATTTGAAGTGTGTCAGTGTGTTACAGGGAGGTGTTACAGGCATCGGTAATGCGATGAAGTAAATTTTCTAGAGTCGTCAGTTTTGTTTCACATGCATGTACTTTTATATATCCCCAGAGGTTGAAATTAAATTGAGTAAGGTCAGGTGATCGTGGGCCCACTCCCCACTACAGCCAATTATCTGTTGGTGGAAGATGTCGAACAAGAAATTTCTTCTGATGGATTTACTTCTGTTGGATACTAAGGAAGGGCGTCGTCATACTTAAGCCACAGAAATTGCCATTCCAGTAATAATGATAACTTTTATCTTATCCCCACCGAAAAATCAACAAACACTCATCCCGATGGCTTTGTGTGTTGACCATTATTTGGCAATTGCGTTAGCCTTGAGAAGGATAATAATATATCAAAACCTTAAATAAGGAGCTTCGTTCCTGTCCTCGATGGCCTAGCGGTTAAGTCACTCAGGGCTCAACGAAGAGTCCCTAGTTCGAATCTAGATCGGGGATGATGTATATTTTTCTCCTATACCATAAAAGCTGCAGTTGAGCTCAAACGTGGGTGTCGAAATTATTAAGTTTAATACACCCTCCCTCGAAAAATCACTAAAATTTCGCCCTGGTGGCTTTGTGTGTTAACCATTATTGATTGGGCAGTCCTGTTAGCCCTGAGAAGGGTAATAATATCTTAAAATCTATATTTATTTATCCTCTATATTATTCAAGCAGTATCATGTACAGCTGGAGAAACAAATATCTGAACTCCAGTTTGCCATTCGCGCAATGATTGTGCTACAGAAAAATTCAAGACGCCAATCGTGCATATTGTGTGATAGTGTATGTGCAGATGGTGGCTGTGTGCGTAAATATATGCGCATCTATGCAGATATACGTGCATATATATGGATATACCAACTTTGAAACTAATCTTTCATATTTTTAACATTTTAGTAATGTCGCCCCAAACAGTTTTAAGTAAATTTTAATATACACATCTGTCGCAATTTTCTCAAATAAGGCCTAAATTAGCAAAAATACATCAGATCTTTGTTAGAATGGCAATTATATAACAAATCTTCACAGGTTTTGCTTTGTTTTTTATCTGATATACTAATTAAAGAAATGTAATGAGGTTTAACGATTAAGACATATTCAATTTTTTCACTAAATGCCACCTTCCCATAATAAATTCAAGTTATATGCTTTTCATGACTGTGGAGGAGAACCTCGTAACAAATTTCTGCTTTATATTCTCTTCTCATGTCTAGCCAAATTTATTAATCTAAATAATCATATATCATTATCGCATTCAACTCATATATATTAACTGTGTGCAACATTCAATATATATCTTAGTTTGCATAAATTAATTATTACTATTATTATTAGTGAACAATAAAATCTATCAATTCATGTGCGCAAAATTTTCATAAGGAACCGTCTTCATATTTAAATTCGCACAAATTTTGAATATTCCAATGGTAATATCTAAATTTTATATTATAATCCGATTCTAGGTTATGCAATTAGTCTAATTTAAAATTTTGGCTTCGTTCTGACTATTAAAATTTGAGATATCCCTTTAGGCTTCCACCCAGATAAAAAACAACGAACTTGGTGGTCAGGTATTCAATTTGCTGATCAAACCGGTTGAAATCAAAAAGTTATAGTAGGCTACCCGTTGACTTCCCTTTCTCTGATTAATGTTATCAATATGCACACGACAAGAGTTTTAAAACATAAAATAATCTATTTTTTCAATTTATTTATTTATTTATTTTTTGCTTTTGAAACACTGCTATGCCCCTTAAAATTGTCACTTTAACTAATATCATCAATAAAATAGGCACGACATATTTGATTATATATAACAAATTAATTAATATTTCCGCCGTTAAACCGGGTTCGACTCCCAACAGTGTACAAAGAACGCTTACTCAGAGATCTCATAAAAAGATCGCACTGCTCACTGTAGTCCGGGGTTTGGTTCCCTAGGCCATAAGAGGTTCGGATTCCTCGGAAAACAGTAGGTCCCGGCGCAGCATGACCATTGTAGTCTTTGAGCCGTAAAACCACAAAATAAACAAACAAACAATTAATATTTCCTTGAAGAGTCATAAATTTTAGAGTACTTCAATTATATTTTGAGGAATTTTACTTTTTTGTCATTAACAAGGAACAAGTGTTCTCATTAATAACAAAAATAAAGAAAACAGCCTTTCAAATAATGCCATATGAATTCACATCTGTCATCCTATATTACGATTTGCTTTCTGAGCAATAAAAACGTGTTATTTATAGGCTTAACCCTTGAATTTGTTTGGATTTGTAAGAATAAACTTTCGTATACGGGCAGTATGTAAGGTAAATGTACTAAAATTAACTAAAACGGGAACCATTTATTAAGAATACTTAAAATATTGGAAAATACTCTTTGCTTCATTTAAATGGAAAAGGTAATTTATTTTGCATTGGTGAAAGGCTAAAGAGCATGAAGCTTTAAGAGCCAACTGCTTCCCTTGTAAATTCAAAATGCCTACATTCTACCTTCACTTAAAAAAGGTAAGAGCTGCCTCTCAAAACACCGTTCTTTCAAACCTTACACCAGTACCAAAATAACAGACGGTATGGAAATTCCTGGGGGAACTTTGTCTCGTTAGAAAATAATGACAGGAACAGATAAAAAAAAAAGGATTTCACGTAATTAGGAATTCGATTGGAAAGAGACAGTCCAGAAAAGAATTGCACAGCTTTTAATGTTGATACTCTAGTAAAAACATCTAAACTGCTGTGAAATCTCGTTATATCCAGATTTGACACCCGGAAAATGTTATCGTTCTGGAAGAATTTCTGATTGAAATAGTCTCTTATCTGAAAAAAAGAAGATTACTCATAAAGAAATAGGTTTTAGATGTCAAGTTGACAGGTAATCATTTATATCACAAATGCTCCGAAGACAACATTTCGGTTTATGTCTTGGAAAAGGATTTTAAAGGAGTGAAAAAAAGTAATGGGCAGATTGATTCTTATTTATTACATCTGTTGTGCTTATAAACTCTTTCAGTTTGATTACAGATGACAAAAGTCATCGCGATACACCTTAAAATTAGTTTTCAAGAAAGTTATTTTCATTTTCAAGTGAACAAAAATTATAACATTTTAAATATAAATTTAAAACAAATAAAAAAATAAATTAAACTTCTTAATGGGCATGTCCAACAATTCATTAAACCACTCATAAAATGTTTCACCATTGGAGAATTAGTATCGATTCTGTAAAATCCAAGCAATTTACCCGTAAGGATAAATTATACTTCCATGTCAGCATTAGAATTTTCTTCAAACCTATTCTTTGGCAAAACAAAACTGAATACTAGGGCGGCTAGAAAAAATCGAAGTGTCTTAGATCTTTTTGCGGTAGTGCAGAAAAGTTGTGAACTCTCATCATTAAAAGGTATGCAAAATCTTATACCTCTAAATTGATATCTTCTGTCTCCTCAATAGGCCGAAAATTGTGAGAATTGGACTGAAAGTGCTTAAAATTCAAAATGAATAAATAATCACAGATTTTGTTGATCCGTTTGCGGTAATGTTTAAAAGTTACTATTTTTTAACAACAACATCTGTACAAAATTTTAGAATTATACGTTAATATCTTCTGTGCCTCAAAGGCACAGAGTTTTGGAAATTGAAGGCAAATTTTTAAATAAACACACATTACATTTGCTTCATTTTAATGCGAAAAGAAAATTTATTCTATCTTCTAGATATACAAATTAAAAACGCATTATTGCTTGTAATCTTTTTTGGACTCAAATTTTGGCATGTGTTTTCTGGATTCTAGTGTTGCTCTAATAAATCCATCCCTATTCTGTGGTCCAACTGTTTTTTCAGAGGCTTCAGTGATTAGTTTTACAATTCGCTCAACTACTTGTGTGTGTGAAGGATATTTAATAATGTCCCAGCCGTCCATTGACACACCGTCCTGTATAACCAACAGAAGTTCATGAGAACTGATTTCTCTGAGAACTGGAGGCGGTCATATAACAAGTTTGCCAGTCAATGAGATCTACGTAGTCTGTAGCTCCAAGGTTAACAGCAGGAATAAAGGATCTGCGAACACATTTTCCATCTGGGCCATTTTCCCCTTGCCATGATAATCCGCCTAGCTGCAAGCGTCCTAATATGGCATCTCTCATCAGTTAACATGGCCAAAAGCATGTTTTCTGGAGTCGCAAAGTAAGCGCTGCGAGAAGTTACTGGTTCGATTATGTCAGGATACTTCTTAGTCAAGTACCGAGATGAGCTGATTAAATAAAACAGATGTCTAACATCTTTATTTATGGAATGATGAATCTTAATTTGAAACCATGAGGGTTCACAGACCCTTTAAAGGAACACAACCAAAGTTAGCAATTCATTTGATGGGTCTGATGTGGATATATAGAACCTCAGTATTCGATTGGCAGTTGTTAGCCAGCGGGCCGAATTCAACGTTGATGGTTGACGCTTAGCTAGATCTGAAGAACAAACGCCAGAACTCATCGCGGTTCAAATGTTTAAGAAGTATTTCTGATTAGAACTTAGGGCGGTGGGATCAATGCCTGACAAGTCTCAATCAATACTATTAAAAGTAACAAGTGGAAGCTTTTCGCATCATTTCAGGTTCTGTCCAATGTCTCCGGTATAAGACGTGGGACCAGAAGACTTTCCGCATATGTACTAAAATAGGTGTCGTAATGACAACTCGTTGAAATGAAGTAAGCAGACAATCCATTGGATTGATCTCTGAAGTTTCAATTCAAGCCTGCGAATTACACCATTAAACGCTCCAATGTTCACGACCGTACCGTCACACCTGAGAAAAATAAGGTTGCTAAAATCATCCAATAACGCATTGGTTACGTATTCGTAAATGCTGTTGGATATATCAATATCTCGTACTAAAAATACTGATGAGATACACAAAACTATTAGACAAACCCCTTAAAAAACGATAAGACGAAACGTTACATGCAACATGCATGATTGCAATTGCACGTGTAAAGATCGCCCGCTAACTGAAAGGATACTGCTCCTGCTCTATCAACTAAACGTTTTTAAACAGATTACGACACGCAGAAACCGGTTCTAGGGGGGCAGGTAGACAGGAGGGCGCCAAAAGGTGGAGGAGACGGCAGAAGATATTAACCTATGATTCTAAATTACGAAAGCATTCGCTTTCTTTTTGGTTTTACGGCTCAAAGACTACAGTGGTCATGCTGCGCCGGGACCTACTATTTTCCGAGGAATCCGAACCTCTTAAGGCCCAGGGAACCAAACCCCGGACTACAGTGAGCAGTGCGATAAATTACGAAAGCAATGATGATTTGGTAACTTGTATGTTTTAAAGGTGGAATAAAGTTTCTGTTGGCATTAAAATGAAGTAAGTGTAATGTATATTTATTTAAAAATTTGCCTTCAATTTCCGAAATTCGGTGCCGGTGAGGAGGCAGAAGATATTAACGTATAATTCTAAAATTATATACGGATGTTGTGGTTAAAAAGTAGTAACTTTTAAGCCCCTTAGCAAACCGATTAACGAAATTTGTCATTATTTATTAATTTTTGAATTTTAAGCATTTTTAATCCAATTTTCACAACTATCGGCCCATTGAAGCGACAGAAGATATCAATTCAAAGGTGTAAGATTTTGTACACTTTTTAACAATGAGAGTTCACAACTTTTCCGCACTACCGCAAAAAAGATCTAAGATACTTCGATTTTTTCGAGCCACCCTACTGAATATCTTGGAATTACCGTAGTAAACGTTTAAATCTCTCCAATCGCATGAAAGACATTAAAATTAAAGCCATTGCTGGTATTAAGTAACAAACGAACTCATTTGTTCATCGTGTCACTCTTTTCACCAATAAGCATTTAGCACTTTATCAAAATACAAGTACAATCTATAAGTACTTGTATAATCTGACCCATCCTCTCCTATGCCTGTCCAAATTGCGATTTCTTTTCTGAAACTCAATACCATCATTGAAGGGATTCAGAAACCGTCAACTACTTCGTATCTAAAAAATGTCATGGTTTATGCACGCGCAACATTTTTTTTAAATTATCATATATAAATTTAATACAATCACTGCATTTTAACCTACATTCAAAACACTGATTCCCATTTCAAACTACTAATTGTAAATGCTAGTAACTCTATTCAATATCTCTTTAATACCATTATCATGGTCCCCTAAAAGTTTTCCCATCTTCCACACTTTTTCCGCTCTTAATTTTTAATTAACCTTCTTGAGTCCCAACCTTTCAACATCTAGCTTAAAATAATAAAAAAGCATACTCCTGGTGGTTTTATATGTTAACCAGTTTGGAAATTGTGTTAATCCTGCGAAGGGTGATAATACCTTGTAAAAATATTTAGATTAATATTGTCTTCCAACCATTACTCTATTGAGCACTCCTCAATCCCTGTCAAGATGCGCCCTGATAAACTACATCGGCGCCGAGTTCTATTGGAAATTAAGCCATATTTATTTTAAGTTTTGCATAAAATTCTATCCTTTCTCCCCTACTGCCTTATCCTATTGATTGACGAATTCCAAACCTATTCATACGATCATAACTAATTGTATTAAACTTTTCTCCACATCAACCAAATTAATCAGTATTAAATTATTCCCATCTGAAATTACATCTCATTTTAAAATTCTTATTACATTTCCCAGATAGCAAAGATTGTACTAGCGAAGTCCAAGGAAGTCCAGAACGTCCAGAGGACGCTTCAAGGACGATCTTTGCTATCTATGTTCAACCTGAAATCCTCTCTTCATTAAATTTCAAGGCCAAAAATATGCATGGAAGTATGGCGTAAACAACTCTGGAACTCCATTAATCAATGAATTGGTTGGGTTTCTCGTCGTTTACTAAAGACTTTAAATGGAAAAGACTGATGTAAAAAAAAGTAATTTAGAACGCGGACACGCATGTATTTCGGCAAGCATACACGTACGTTTAAATACAATTGAGTTTAAATCAGATTTTTTTTTTTTTAGTTTTGAGTTGCTACGTTTCTAAATGTTTAAGACCTGGTTGTGAGTATAGATGCATATTGTGAATTTCTTGGCATTAGAAATAATTAGTGCGTAATTGCAAAAATCTGAAATAATATCGAACAAGGGCCTCCACAGTAAATAGGAAAATCAAGAACAAAATATACTTTAAACGAATGTTAATTTGGGAATTTTTAGAAATAAGGGATGCCAAATATATTGCAAAACAATTATTTTAGGAAAACAAATGTACAATAATTTATTACATTAATATTACAATAATTATACAAAATGATATAAGTTTAGCCTCCTACATTTATAATTTTTATAAACCACTATATACCTTCATTTCCTCACGAGTCTTTGCTCAAATGTACGACATAAAAATGGTAGTTTGCTTTATTTACATATTAAAGTATACTCCAGCTATGTATTATGGAAAGTTCTTCATCATCATTGCACTTTCTCACTTGTATATAAAAATAATGATTGTTAAATAGCTAAGACAGTAATTCTGGGAATATAATGTCATCATTATGGCTGACTTTCCTGGCATTTCTTTTGTTCAAACAGAAACGTGGTTTTGTAGTGTGAATTAAGCATTCAGATTCCTCAAGGACCAGATATATAGTCGCATCTTTTATGCATTCTGTTTCCTCTTCATAAAGATTATTTTGCTTTCATACCCTTTACAATTTTTCCTTCTTCCTTTTTCTAATATGTTTTTCCTTTCCTTTTCTTGTATTCTTCCTTTCTCTACACGGTTTTTCGTGCGAATAATTAACGCCTAATCTAAACGGAACTCAGTGACTACGATACCTTATTTTCTCAACTGCTTATTGGAATAGGCTTCTTTTCGGTTCCATGATGCTCTATCTACTTCTTGAATACTTATTTACCTTCGCTGTGTTCACTTAAGTACTTTCTTCAGTTTAGCCCTGTATGGTGCCTGCGTCTACAGACTCTATTAATTGAAGGACAATTATATTTACAAAACTAACCATATACGAGAAAAATCTAGATACAGCTTCACTCAGTTGTCCCACGGTCAAGGCAATAGGGCAGAAATACAGAGATCGCTAGTTCGACTTCAGCAAGAATGTTCAACAGTTTCTTCGCTCTTGAACGCACAGCTTTATGTAAACAGCGTAGTGGCGAAACCTTAATCATATTGAATATTCCCTACGCATCGTTCATAAATTTTAAGGAGTGCCCTCTTTGTTTAAACACTTTTTTTTTATCTGCATAACTCCGCATGTGTCTTCGTTTTAGACGTTAACGCATTTACAGAGTATGCAAAAACATTTGAATACTCTAATACGTGTTTCCTAAATTACTTAGAACTGGACTTTTATAGAGAGACAAAAAAAAACAAAAAAACTAATATACACATGGAAATTTGACAAGTTTCCAGAAATTTCAAGTGCTTTCTTTTAATATAGAACGTACTTGTACCCTACTTCTATCGACGCGAAAACGTGTCAAAAGCAAAAATAAAAAACAAATAAAAATGAAAAATTTATTGACGGGATAAAAATGTTTCAGTAATTTTAAAGGAAGTCAACTGTTCTCTACAGGGGTAAAAAGCCTACCAAAAGTTTCAACTTTTTCTCAATGCTACAAGGAGCTTGTAAGTTAAATATTGACAAACGAATTAAAGCTGGACAGAAGTATGTTCCAGTAGCCAAAGACAGACAACTAGCATTCTCCTAAAAAAATGAATTGCACACTGTATATGTATCACGGATTTGTTTAAAAAAGAGTGCGACCTGTATCAGATGAGAATTTACCTTAAAAAAAAAAAATTATTGCTTTAAAAAAAGGAGCTCCTAGCTAATAGAAAAATTTGAATTTATATGAAAGTATATATATATGGCCTGCAAAAGGGTTGCTGGTATCTAACTGGAAGGAGACCCACACGCTGAACGTATGTGTGACGATGTGGAACCGGCCGGAGCCAGTAACTAGTGTCCCTGCCGCCTTCAGAGTGGTGCAGGCTGGGCTTTCTATCCAAGGAACCGGGAGGAGGTATTCTGTATCTAGCCAGCGTGGTGAAATGATGGCTAATTCCTCCAATATGCTAATACACCAAAAACCATGGCCCCTAGTCTCCAGGTGCTGGAGTGCTCCTGATCAAGGCAGCGGTCAGCGTGGCATGAAAGCAGGGGGTGCTAAGAATCACTGGAATGGCCCAGGCTGCCGTTTGTTATTGACCTTGGCTACGTTTAATGGACGATCCCTTGCTTCTGAAGCAAAACTTCAGGAATTGGAAGAGGAACTAGACAAGATCAAATGGGACATTGTAGGACTCAGTGAAATTAGAAGAAAAGGTGAAGAGTTGGTGGAACTTAAAAGTGGACATTTGTTTTATTATAGAGGAACGGAAACTGGAAGAACAAGTGGTGTTGGCTTCTTAATCAACAAAAGAATTAAAGACTACCTTCTTGACATGGAGTCTAACAGTTGGAGCAATACGAAAGTTACAGACAACGCAAAGGAGCATGGAGAGGTGCATGCTTGGAATAACTAGGAGAGATCGAAAAAGAAACACTTGGGTGAGAGAGCAAACTAGAGTAGAGGACATCATTGTTAAAGTAAAAGGACTGAAATGGCGATGGGCTGGGCATATTGCAAGAAGAACTGATCAACGATGGACAACAGAAATTCTGAACTGGATTCCAAGAGACCACCGAAGACCTAGAAAACGTCTGCAAA
>QLNU02003225.1:34568699-34638961 GCA_006491805.2 Dysdera silvatica | reverse complement strand
ACAGCATTTGTCAGACTTGAGCAGACGGCTCGACGAGGCATTAGTAAAACTGAGGAATGAGCTTTCGCTAAGAACTACGGTGGTTTCAGTTCGTAAGTGGGCAAGAGGATGTTTCAGATCTAGCGACGACCAATTTCAGCAGTGGCTGTGGGTTTTACACATCCTTCCGAATGCATACGTGCTTTAATCATAGGTAGATATGGGGTACGTCTATTACGAAATTTAATTTTTTTTTGCAAATTCCTTTTTGAAAGACGTGGGAAACACCATACTTCTTTTATTTCCATTGTGTTTGTATACTTCAAAACAAATGTTACTTTTATTGGTTAGCTTTAAAACGTGCATTCTTGCACCTAAAAAACAGCTGACCACTTTCGACCAATGCCAATTTCAGTGATATATTGCCGACAAAAGACTAAATTTTCCCTGAATTAAAATACCGATATAGTTTATTGTAGACTCATTCGACAGCTGGTAGAATGGACAAGTTTTTGGTAAATTCGATCGATTGTAATTAGATGGGTGCTTGCGGAATTGCCAGTTATAGATTTTGGCGACAACTCGATTTCACATTTTGCCAATGTTTCAGCGCTTGTAGCTCGCCGTTAAATTCAGATATCCTGACGGAAATGACATTACCGCATAGAGCTTTTCTTCTAGTTCTTTCCAAATATGTGCTTATTTTGCGTTTAGGTCTTACAGAAATTTACTAGCAAATTGTGTGTTTTTCAGACTTGACGCATTTCCATTCTTTCCACCATAACTCGGAAACAGTAGGACAAGGGCTACTATGGTTTCTATGATCCACAGGAGCTCTTCTATTGTCCCCTTTCGTTTGGCAGATTAGGTCAAATTCACCCTGCGTATTGAAATTTACGCATTTAGAAATTCAAACACATTATATTAAAAGTAAATATTTATAAATGTCCTATGTTACTTAGTTTATTGTCAATGCAAATAAGCAATACTAATCTTTAATTGCATCTACAACTCGTATTCACATATACGCATACAATATATCAGACACACATGCAATATATCCTACAGGAGTGCCATATTTCATATAGACATTCAATATATCTTATAGACACATATATAATATACTATAAACATGCAATACACATTCTGTACATACTCGAAAGCCCGTCCCGACTAAACACCAAGTATAACCCGCTCGTGATTGGTGGATGTCGCACGGTGGCACTCATTTACATCATTGAGCCCATCATTCCATTTTTTTATGATCTCCAATTCTGTTATCAACCATTTTTTAATGCCGTTTTAAATAATTTAAAGTTATTTATTCTTTTATTTTCTCTACTAATGCATTCCATATTTAATGTCCTAAATAATTAAAACTTCTTAGCCGAAATTGTGAGGAACTTTCATGTTTTCGCTTTACTGATTGGTTAATTGAATTTTATCTTAAACGAAATAAATCGACTAATTCCGTGATTTAAATTCGTAAGATCTTTTGATCTTAAAAGGTAGAGGCTATTTGCTCACAAAGAACAAAGGACTGAAGGTACAAATCATCGCAGGAGTTAAAAGTTGACGTACATTAAGACTTTAAATGGCCGTAGAATCCCATTTGCAAGGGAAATTAAAACATTAGCCATTCCCCAAACATTCACCTCATCTGTGAAGTTAAAATCACGTTAGGAATACCACCACTTCCAAACTTAGGACAAAGTAAGCCTTTTGTAATAGGACTTCGAGTTTTGTAAAAATATATCCGCATTTTCGGATAAAGTTGTTTGAAAATGACACCATTTTTGGAAAGAGATTTAAGTGCAATTTGCATTTTCTTTTTGTTTGCAAACTACTGTAATTTCGCACTTTACTTTAATTACCAAAATGCAATTTATCCAAAAATTGTGCAAAATTATTTATATGTTGTTGACGAAAAAGAGGACCAAGAGGGAGAATTCATTTTTATGATGTATTACGATAGCCACAAAACGGCAAAGAATGGTACCACACACTGTAAAGGGAAATTATCGAAACAATGCATCCAAAGCGGTACTTTAGATAATTATAAATCAACACACATGAACCGGGGTAATGAAAACACTTCCCCGGCAGCTTTCTTTGTCACCCATTCTGTAATTTTGTTGTCCCGGCGAAGGATGTTTTGTCCTGACGATTGTTTCTCCTTCAAGAATTATTTAGCAATTGGCTCGTACGAACTTCAGATCTAGCTAACCACGGCAGATATAGTTGGGACTCAAACCCATAAATGTACCAAAACGAATTATTCAATCCTACAATTTTTTTTTTAATACGGAAAACCCTCTTTATAAAAAAAAACACGATTTTTATTACGAAAAAGCCATACTTTTGATAAAATTCTATTACAATTATGCAAGTACTTTACAAATATAAACAAATATTGGCAATTGCACATTAAATTGTATATAAAATGCTTTTTTTTTCATGTTATTTTATAACGCAAGAATTGCAAAGGTCGTGCTGCGCCGTAACCTAAAGTTTTCTGAGGAATCCGAATTTCAAGCCATCTTCAAGCCAAAACTTCAACCCATCCGAACTTCAAGCCTAGTGTCAACCCTCGGAGTATGGTGAGCTGTTAATCTAAAACCATTTTTTATTTCTTTGGTACCTTTGGGAGTCGAACCCGTGTTTACGCACGCTAGACAAGTGCGCTACCACTTCACCACCTCCAGATTATATATATAAAATATTGTTTTTAGGGCATGTTTTGGTTTACAGGGCGCCAATCGTAACTGTGACCCAAATATTGTAACTTGATTACAATGCAAAACGATTAGCTATGAAATGACGTCATTGCGAATAAGCGGGAAGGATGGGATTTTGATGAAAGAATCAATGTGGATTATACGATTTGGAAATTGGCAAATCACAAACGCTCCGTAATTAAATCCTCCCAAGACAAAAGTAGCGACCATACTGAAAGATTCTCTTCGGAAAACTACAAAATAAAACTACTTTTCTTTCACGGTTGCAGCGAAATGGCGCTGCAACGAAAGATCGTAGAATTCTGTCAACTTCAATTAAAGGTTGGTTGATTGGCTGTTATTTTTATGGCGCAAGGACCACAAGGGCCATTTTGTGCCAAACAAAGTGATTTTAACTAAAAATGAATCATTGTACAACTGTCAATGGATCAATTATATGCAGTAGGTATGTACGAATTTGTAACTGTTTTTGGACTTTCAGTTAAAATCTAGAGTTTGTGTTTATTTTGGTTTTAATAAAACAAACATTCGTTTCATATGTACCGCCATGGCTTCCATTCCTATTAGAAAATTTCCACTAACATGTGGCTTACAATCACAATTGGCGCCCTGTTAACCGAAAAATATCGTTTTAGGTTAAGACCCGTTTTCTAAAACGTATTTTAAATCTGCAAGGAAACATTTCCAATCATTCTGTATGCATAAATATTATATGATAATTATACTTATACTTACAGTTTTATATAATTATATGTTTGCTGTTTATTATATATATATAATATATATAAAGCTGTCCTGAAGAAAATTATTGAGAGTATGCGGTGCTGTCTTAATTAAAGAGTATTGAAATTGAGGGGTTACTGGACTTGGTGACGCCATCGCGTCACTCTGACTGGCATTTGACTGGTCGTTTATCGCCTATCCAAGCCCAAGGTGGCACATGCCCCTTCCATCAGTTTTTCATTCCTCTTCTGTTCGTACGCAGGATATTATTTTGAAGTTTGTGGGAGGGGGGGTTTAGGGTTTTTTCCTCATTTTTTTTCCATTTAAGTTTGTAAATGACTAGAAAAAAAAAAGACTGAAGTTCGTTGAAAGTTGCCCAAAAACCAGCAAATACAAAAACTTTATTGAGATCTTGAGAGTACGCGGCGCACACAGCGCGTACCCTTTGGAGACAGCCTTGAATATATACTCATATATTATAAAGATATATGTGTAATTTCTTCATTTCAAATAAAGTGGGGAGAAAACGCGGCATTTAGGGAGTTTCGTTCAAAAAATATTGTCGACAGGCTAAAAATTTTTATGAAAGTAAATATGTTGACTTAATTTTGCTGTTTTTTCAGACTCTAGGGAGTTTCTAGAATCAAAATGTATATTCTCAAATTCTAGAACAAAGAGCTCTTTTTTGGATATTTATTAACTTTTCTTATTTTATGGTATTTTCCCCACTTTCCGAGTAAAATTTTAATCAAAATAAAGTTTTTTGCAACTGCCAATTGGGAATATCTGAACCAAGTAAATTAGTATTTATCATTCTGAAGTTGCTTATCTTATGGAAAATTATTAAATTCTTTTATCCACTGAAAATTTATTTAATATAAACAGTATCCCATGAATTATTCATTTCCAATTTTATGGATGTTATTTTGATTTCAAAATTCGTCTGGTTTAATACAAGAAATTTAATATTAGGCTTTTGATATTTTACCATATTAATAACTTGACAAACGAAACTTTAATAAGGTACCTTTTTAATATAACCAATATTTAACTTCGTACGATATTTAAAGCAGACGTAAAAGAGACAGAATGCAAATATTTTATGTTCTAATATGTATTAAATGCGAGCTATCGGAAGTGAATTCAGAGTATTAGATAATTTTAAAAAATGTTTGAAAGCACATGTCAATAATCTCAATTAGTAGAGGGATATAAATAAGATACAAAGCACCAGGTTGGGAATTTACATGCAAAGCATAAATATCGGTGAAATAATAAATGAAAAAAAGCTCACCTAAACTTTCGGACGCGTCCGTAGAAGTTCTTCATCAGAAGTGATGTTGGGGGAGGGGGATTTTAGAGTTTCCATTAACAAAAGCGGGCTTTTAATCCCTAATGAAAGTAACATTCATTCATAATTTGCGGCTTTTTTGGCAAATTTAATTTTTCTAGGAAGCGCTAAGCCGGATATCTCCCCCAGTTAAGCCAATATTTGGAACGTCAATTATACAAAATGCTTTCGCATTGCATTGTAGGTTGAAGACAATGTGAAAGCATCTTGTCAATTATATAAGATGCTTTCGCATTGTCTTCAACCTACACCTTGTACATAAGGCATTTTACAAGATATCCAAGATATATACATAATAGTTTAAGAAGATTTACCAGTCTCACTAAAAAGCGTGCAATGTATAAAAGTCGTAACTGAAAGTTAAAACTTGCCTGATGAGCTTAAATTTTCCAATACTATGTAAAACTTTTAAGCGCTCGTGCAAAAACAAATATTTAAACTAGTATAATTTATAGGTTTAATATATTGAATAATTATGCTTCGTCTATTAAATGAAAATTTGAGATCAAACAACCGTAGTGTGCCAGTAGATAGAAGTAAAAAAACTACTAAGCACTGAATCGATTTTTTTTTATGTTACTCGTCATCTAATTGTCTCATAAAATTGGATTAAGTCACCGAAAATATTTCCAGAGTACCGAATGTCTAGTTTGCTTCCACATTGTTTGAGTTTTACGGCCCAAGGATCTTTTTTTTTCCACATGTAGTGGGTTTTATGATATTGCTCAAATGTGTATTGAGTTCAAGAACGGGAATTTGTTTCCATCTATCTTTAGCGAAGCTTTATAAGCCCTCGCAGATGGAAGGATGATAGATCGTCTGTAACTCAGATGGACGAGCACTTGGCCGGATAGAAAAGGGTCCTGGGTTCGGTTCCCACCAGGCACTGTGAAATCATTCTTTCTTTGGCGAGCAATCTATCTTCTAATGTATTAAGTTGCTTCCAAATTAATAAATTGTGGTAAAAATTTACAAAAACAAAATTCGGAGAATACAGGCATTCGAAGACTTCAGAACAAACCATATCACTCAAAGTGGTTACTAAGGCTAATAACAATGAATGTAAGGCTTGATTTGCACCCCAGTCAATGAAGTACTTTTACGTACTTTTATTATATCTCTATCTTGGTTTTGGTTTAGCTGTTATGGCGTAAGGACAGAAAGGATCATGCTACTCCAGGACCTACAGTTTTCCGAGGAACCTGAACCTCTGCTGCCAAGGAAATCAAACCCCGGGCTATGGTGGGAAGGTATAGTCGGTTCACGCAGACTTGACGTCCGATCCCGTCACCAGACGGGTTAGTCCATTGCAGTTTAGGGAAGGGCGTCTTGCCGAAACTGGTTTTTCGCGCGGGAAAAACCAGTTACAGCAAGACGCCCTTCCCTAAACTGCAATGGAACAACCCGTCTGGTAACGGGATCGGACGTCAACTCCGCGCGAATGGACTATATGTGTTCTGCGATATACGGAGACGAACCCGGGTTAAGAACATGATAGACGAATGCATAGGACAGGGGGTCTATATTTTTCTAAGAAATCGACCACTTAACGCCTAGGAAACGAACCCTCAAATTGCGGAGAGAAGTTAGTTGGTAAGCGAGCATTTGTGCTTGGTGAGTGGGTACGGTTAGGCGTCAAATCCGAATTAGCTGCGACAAGATAAACGCATTGTCATTGCGCCACTGCAAGACACTTAAGCATGGCATGGAAAGTTTGCGTTGGGGCCCTATAACTGAAGTTACTCGTAGAAACTGCAGCGGTAGTACCAGCGTTACTTGGAAAACGTATTGATAGCTCTAAATCAGACCCTATTCTTTACTTATTTTTTTGTTCTTTTTTTGTTCTTTTTCGAGAGATGCATTAGGAGGCCCTATTAAAAAATATCACATTCAGCCTTCCTTCTTGCTTATCCATAATCTATTTTAAAACCCACACGTGTTCTTGGTTGGTTGTATTTTTATGGCGCAAGGATAGTGAGGGTTATTCTGCGCCAAATGAGGTGTAGCCTTACATACAGTTTTGAAAACAAATTAAATAAATATATATATATATATATTCCATCTCATTCGCTAGGGCTTTTTTTGGAGGAAATGATATGCAGCGTCTAACGTTAGTCGTTAAAATTCTTCTGTGCTGTAGTTGTGGTAAAGAGGATGGATTTACTGGGACAGGCCTACCGGCATCCCGTGGAGAATATTTTCTGAATGATCGCAGCCGCAATATATAGCCAAAACGCATCACTGCGATATTTCGGCAAATCAGGAATATTGTTTCTATTCTATAGTGGGTGTCAAAATATATTTGCCTGCACCATATATTGCTGAGCTTGAAGCACACGCTGTATAAAGAGAACGAATTTCATTTACTGAAAAGCTTTCATCTCAGAATCGCGAATTCTTAAATTTGTGTGAAGAGCATCATTTATTTTTATTAGTAGAGGCCAGTAGAACGCTCGTCGTTTGTTAAACTATAGAGAAAGATACTACACAATAGTGACGTGAACGTAAATTACTATTTCGAAGAACGATGGATTAAGTTTGCAAAGTTTTGCTTCCTAATGATATAGGTCAAATTATAAGTTTTAATTTCAAAATAAATTGAACTAAAAAATATTCCTTTCACATGCCCATACTTTAATATAATAATCAGAAAATAGTGAAAAAATAATACTAATTTTTATATATAAACTGTTATATACTATATTATTTCTCGTTTACCAAACCGGGGAATTCCTCAAAAAAAAAGTTTTTAAAAATATTCACTAAACTAGCAAATATCATAGATATATTTAATAATATATATTTAAATTTGAATTTTTTTTATTGTAACGAAATTTTTTACTTCCACTGATGAAATGTTTTTACAAGGCTTGTTTTCTTACGGCGCAAGGACGTCAAAGGCCAAGCTGAGCCGGAAGTGAACCCTGAACCTTTTTCCCAAATGAACCAAACCCAAGACTAGGGTGGGCAGAAAAATGGAAGCTGAATATGCTTACATAAATATGCAAATTTTAAGAAAAAGGGAAATTTTGCAATTACTATTCCATGTTTCGTCATCTTGGTTAGTTACCTAGACTTTAAGGATTCTTATTAAAAATATTTACATTTTCTAATAACGAAACCTTATTTTAATGACCTTCTTCTGAAATTACTTTAGCCAAAAGCAAAAATTTTACTAATAAAATGTTGTTGGTTGACTGGTTGAATTTTTATGACTCTAGGATCATTCCGCACCAAAGAAGGTGCTAATAATACTTGTATTTGCAGCATCCTAAAATGTAGTTCCTGATTCATTTTACTGCGTAAGGTAGTACGAGTATTTTTTATGCTATGAGCAGACAGTTTCATTTCGATAACGTTATTAAAAAATTTACACTTCTGCGTATTTTATGCTCTAAACTTCATTTTTCGTATTATATTGCTGTAATGTTTTAGTACTTCCATAATTTTCTCATCACTACCAGAATTTTCGATTACCTTTTTCTGCATAAAATATTAAAAATTTCTTCAGTGAGATTTTATAAATTCAATTTTTTTATACCATGCGAACTTTTGAAATGTAGACCTTTTTTGTGAAAATCTCTAATTTAGTTAATAGATATGTATTTTCCCATCTAACGCAGAAATTTCTAACCCGATATAAAGAAATATTCATTATGCCTTACAATGTTTGTAGTTTAAGATCAAAACAAAACTTCCGTTCTCATATTTCGATTAGATACGCAAAACCGTCTACCCATCCTCCTGCGAATTGCTTCAATTAAAATTACTTTGAATTCTTACTGATAAAAAGTACACGTATTTAAACAAGTTATGTCCTAAAAAGAGTTCTAAAACATTTACATACCTCCATCAATTTTATGTCATTATATTTCCTTATAAGTTCTCTGCATATTAATAATACCAATAAATTTCTCAAAAGGCATTACTTTTTAGGTGGATATCATTTGTTGAATTTAACGATGCAAGGACAGATAGTGTCATGTTGTACCCGGTTACGGTTGTCTGGGAAACCTTAACCTCTGAAAGCCCAGTGAATCCACCCCGAGTGGATTTAACCGGTTCATAGTGGAAAAGCTTCGAATACGCTCGCAGGGGGAGAAATGACAGGTCACATAGCTTAATGGCTAGAGCACTTAATCGGCAATCAAGAGATGCGGGGATCGAACCTCACCATGTTTCCGAAAAATATTTTTCTCCGATTTTTTATGTCCCAATGGTTTTATTTATTCACGTTTAGAATATATTTTAAGACCTTTATCATAACCTACACTTTACATGTATTCAATTTATACAAAATATAATGCTTCAATTCTTAATTTCTACATTTCAATGAAACGTTCGTTCTAAATTGGAATAAGCATATAGTCTTAAGGTTGGCCGAACACATACCTAATAGATTCGTTTGTGATTTGTGGAGCAAGGATATCTAAGGTAATTTCGCGTTAATAGCCGCAGTAATCGAACCTCTGTCGCCCAGAAAATAAAACCTCAGAATACGGGGTGGTAAAAATGTCAAAAGCTCTGCGACCAGGAGTCCATACTCAAGATTTCGGAGCGGTATAATATCAATTTTCCATTACGTTACAGCAGAGAACATACATATGTAGAGGGTTAAATATGTGTATGCGTTTGTTCTTCCAAAGTTTAGAATTTCAGCCATTCTAAAAATCGAATTGCGAATGTTTTTTTGTTGTTTTTGGAAAAAGGTAAGTCAACGCTAGCGTGTTTTGCGGAGAAATATGATAAGGCAATATTGCTCCATAAACCAGTGTTTTCTGAAGAACAGAATAAAAATAAATTTGTTCAACGTGTTTCATACTTTTTGGTGGCACGTTTGTTGCGTAATATTTCTGTTGTTGCGTTGATATTTTTGGGATTAAAGGGATCTTGACTGATTAGGTAAAAAATGGAGAAGAGCAGAAAGCGATAGCTTGTTACGGTGCTCTTCCTCCAGCTAAGTGACATACTACATGAATCATTTTACAATGCGGTTTCTTCGATTTCGTTTTTTTACAAATTTAATGATTAGTTAGCTTTACTTTTATGGCGCAAGGACACCAAGAGCCATTCTTCACCATATAAATTTGATAACGAAGAGGATTTTGAATTCGACAAACAAATTGTTTACCGGCGAATAAAAACCTGGATTACGGTGAGCAAAAACAGTGGCGCAAGTTCTACAGTACCGCTGAAATATAATTCGAGTTAACGGCACGGTAGATGAGTGCGTTACGTCTATTGAACGGTAGAGCCTCCGAGGTGAGAAACTTCATTGTATTTTAAGCCTTATAGAAATCATCCGGGTAAACTATTTCGTGCGTTTAGGAAAGAACGTATTCCAAAGTCACGAAATATTTTCACATCGGGAGGAATACTTGTTTGTTTGTGGTTTCACGGCTTAACGACGAAAATGGCCATGCTGCGCCGGGACCTATCGTTTTCTGAGCAATCCAAAAATCTGGGCCTAGGATTTTCCGAGGAATCCGAACATCTTAAAGCATAGGGAACCAAACCGCGGACTAAAATGAGCAGTGTGATCTTTATGAGATCTATGAGTAAGCGTTCTTTCGCTCGTCGAACCCGGACTAACGGTGCATTAGGCGAATGTGTTACCACACTGCGCCACCGCAAGGCACTGGGAAAATGCATGTAGTGGGTTAAGTTTTTATAGGGTAAACACATGAAGTGCCATTCTGCGCAATACGAGGTGCAATTGTAGGTATGATTTTTTTATGAGAAACAAATTAAACCTGATATTATGATTAAAAGTGCATTGAATACCCTATAAACGAGCGATGGAATAAAATCAGGGGAGTGTTGAAACCGATATTAGATAAAAATTTAAAAAGATTTCGTGAATAAAACATTCTCAAGTAAAGTTATTGAATTTAAAATCATTTCGACTGAAAGCTGATGGTACCAAGGTAGGTTAAATATTGGTTGGTTGGATTTTCTTGTCGCAAGGACAGCAAGGGTCATTCTGCGCCAAACATGGTAAGGAGTAGGTTAACATTTGTGGAACTAAATAAAAGTAGATTCTCATTAGAATCAATACAGCATAACGAAAATCCATTATTACGAAACAAAAACCGATCCCCCATTTCAAAATATCGAGACAATGGATCAAAATTAACCACTTAACGAAATATGTGTTTTGGAAACTCCGTTATAACGACAAATGTTTACAGAGTCATTTCCGTCTTATTTATAAAAAAAAGGCACTTTAAACACACCCAGTGCTAAATGTAAAAAAGAATTAAGATGTCACAGTTTTTTGGGAGGAAAAGCAATGAAGGTACGAACAGAATAGGAACCGACATTTTTCACTCCATAAAGGACGCACAATTTCAGCAACCGAAGTTATTGCCACAGAAGCACTCTTTCATGCTTGGAGCGACTGTACGATTTTGTATTTTCTCAAAACAATATATCGGACATTGCATTTTACCATATTCATATATTACTAGCACTTACAATATCTTCAGCTACGAATTCACTTGTAAAACAAAAATCACGGATTTCATCTACTGTAATTTTATTATAAATCAATGCGATTTTATTTAACGTAATAAAAAATTCAACTTTAATTTTCGAAATTTTGCCAAATTGTATTCTAGGCTAAATATTCCTCCATCAAACTCCTAACAGATTAATGTGATGGATGCCTTAGACGTTATATTAACGTGAATAAAATTGTGCAATATTAATCAAATCAAAAATAATTTATTCATGTGAAAAGATGAGAAATGCACTGTGCAATATACTATTTATAAACGAAATACACACAAACGCATCTCCAATTCATTAAATTGCGTTTGTGTGCATTTCGCTTTTAAATAATTTATTCATGTGTAACTACGGTTGGTAGCCCAGCCTAGTTTCACATGTCATCCGGGGCACCTAATGTGTGTACGTTTTATCCCAAAATGTTTAGGGTAAGGTTGGAGATGGAAAGGGAGAGGATACGGTAAAGGGTTGATGTTAAACTTGGCGTTGAATAAAACTAGGGAGGCCGTTAAGAAAAAAAAAAATTAAAGGTATGCAAATATGAAAAACAAACTAAAACAATTTTTAAAAACAATTAATTATAATACATGAAAAAAAGGGGTGAATGAGAAAAGGGTTTTTCAATCAGGTGAAAGGATTTTAAGTACATTTAGAGATTTGGAAAGCCAAGGACTGGACCCTGGCAAAAAACTGCGTTCTCATCTGATTGTTGATGGTGGTGATAATATATATAATAAATAATCGATGGTAAAGGGTGCAGAAGTGACTGATTTGTCATCGGGTGTCTTGGAACAAAGGTGCGAGCCAGTTAGAGGACTGAAGTTTAACGGGATGTAATGCGATGGGTTTGGGGGTTTCCACGGGGGGGGGGGTTGCCTAGGTGCGATAGCACGTAGGGTTCGGCGCGGGTTTGAACCTAAATTGGGTGTGGATATCGGGGTGTTATTAAGTGGTTAAACCTAATAGGTATGCGAGCTGTGTTGTGAGTTTGTGGGGTTGATTGCTGTTGGGTTGTTTGTTGAGTGGGCCAGGGTGAAATCATTCGGAGGGGTTTGTGGGTGACAACCGGGGCGATTGTGATTTGTAGTGCGGGTTGTAGAATCGGGTTATTGTTGATGAGGATGATTATGATGGGGTCAGAAATAGTAATAGATTGGTTAGAGATGGGGGTTGGGTGTGTTGGTTTAGGGGCTCTACAGTGGTTTTCACGAGGTCAGGGGCTCTCCGGCGATTGTAGCGTCGTCGTGGTGTTCTATCTGTGAGTACCGGTGGCCATATAGGTCGGTGAAATCTTTAGGGGGGTAGGTGGAGGGGACGATACCTGGGGGGGGATAGGAGGACGGGGAAGGGTTGAAATGTTCAATAAAAGCTTTTAGGGGTCCGTAGAGGCGGTAGTGAGGGGTTTCATGGAGAATGTGTGAGTGTAATAAGAGGGTTTGGGTATAGTTGGATATGATGGAAATAATTTTGTGAGAGTTTGCAAATGGTTTCTGTAATAGTTGGAATTTTGATTTTTTTGAATATTTGATCGTTTCGGATATACCATGATATATATATATGTGTAGGATTCGGCGGAGTGTAATATTTTCGAATTGTTGAAGGGAAGTCAGGGTTTGGTTGCAGAGAAGAGTCCAAGCAGGGCCAGCGTAGGTTAGAATTGGGCGAATGGGTGTTGTGTACAAAAGCAGTTAGTTTTGTAGAAAGAGAATGGAGCGAGGTCCGATCAAATTACCAAGAAGAGAGCAAGCGGCTCTAACTTTTTAACAGATGTTAGGTGGCTTATGAAGGAAAGGATTTTGAAGGTGGTGGGGGTGTACGGTGTTTAGAGAAAAGAATAGCCTGTATCTTGAGTGAGTTGATTTAGAATTTCCATTTATTCAGCCATTAAGTAAGGTTATTGACATTTTTCGTAGGTTAAAGATAACTTGAGCTAGATGGGATTTAGATGTGTAGATCGCAGCATCATCTGCAAATAGTACTAGGAAGATGTTATTTGTTTTTGGAAAATTATTAAAGAATATAGAGAAAAGTGTTGGAGAGCCTCTGGCGCTTTATGGGACGCCGGCTAAGGTGATACGCATTGAAGAAAGAGTATGATTATTGAGATTGATTTGGAAAGAACTATTTTTAATGAAGGAGTAAATGGTGTTTATTAGATAGGGGGTATTGATATGTAAAAGTTTTGCTATTAGGCCGGGGAAATACGATTTCTTCTACATACATACTTTGTTTTTATTTACTATTCATGATTTTTTTAAATTCATCTTCTTCATACATTTTTTTATTTCCCACATTCACAAAATGATTATTTAATTAATTAGAGATTCCTTTGGCATTTGTTATTAAATATGTATCTTGTTTTAACTCTTTTAAATTACCCGTTTTACCTTTTTGTCTTAGCGTTAATCTGTTTAATATTTTTCATTTATTTTTTCTCTCTACATTATCAAAACATCTTTTAAAATGATCTTGTTTACTAATTAAAATTTGTTTATTTTATTTCTCATTTTCCTAAATTTGTTTAAATAAATAATTTTTTTGTACGAATAAATCGGCAGTATGTTCTATTTCTCTGTTACAATTTATTTAACAATTTCCTGTCCACCCACTCTTTTCTGTGATATTTATCTTGAATGTATTTCCATTGAAATACTTGCTTAATTAATTCATTTAATTTATTTACGAAAGTAAAATATTTATTTTCTGTATTTTTAAATTTTTTTCCCCAGTTTATAATTGCTAGCTCTTTTTTAAACTTTTCCCTATTTCTTGCACAATAATTTCTTACTTTTACTTTGCTTTTTAAGTATTTTATATTTTCTTTAAAATCAATTATTATGGTTTTATGGTCAGTTACTTGATATTTGAGAATTTCTGCTTTAGCTTCTGTCACATTTGTGAAACATAAGCCAATCATAGTTGATGATTCAGTTGTTACTGTTGTGTGTTTTTTGAACAAATTCCTAAACCTATAATTTTGTGTTTTGCAAACGCAAATACTTCTATTTTCCTTACTAATGTCAATATTAAAGTCTCTTATTATAATTATTTTTTTTATTTTTAATACTGTCTAATAGTTTACACATCCAGTTGAGTAATTCTACTGAATTTCCTTTCTCTCTGTGGTCGATACAATAATCCTATTCTTATGTCATTTCGCATTAATCCAATAATTTCCCAATTTTCATTTATTTCAGTAACGTCATCCCATAACAAAAAAATTTAAATGGTTCTTTACATAAATAAAAATTACACCACCCGCTTTTATTCGCTATTTCTATTCTATTCTATTTTTATAAAAATCGTAACATCCCTCAAAACAATTTAGATAATTTTCTCCCGTACTTATCTCACTAATTCCCAGGAAACCCATTTGTAGTTCATCATCATTTATTAGCAATTCTTTCTCATTCAGTTTATTTTTAATACTCCTTGCATTAAAATATACTAATCTACTGCTCTTATGATCCTTTTTAGTCCAATTTTGATTCATCGACTCGTCTAGTATGGATTCTTCTAAACATTTATTGCCAGCGTCTGAATCATTTTTAACTCAAATTTCATTTTTCTCAATTTCCCCAATTGTATTCAAATTATCCTGAAAAAACTACCAGTATCCACTAAAAGGTAATCAGTCTCAAAAGTAATACTATCTATGTCACAATTATTTAAAATATCAATTATTTTAATATTTGAATCCCACAACATAATTTTGTTCATTATCACAATATTCATTACCTTTTGAACATCCATTATATTTGATATATTCATTGGATACATTTTGTTTAAAATTTTCATTGTGTGCATTTTTTTACAAAAAATTCATGATTTACAATATTTTTTTGTGTACTTCCATTCTCTATGTGAATTTCACTTGTTCTACAATTCAGTTCTTTATGCTAAGAATACTTATTAGTGTTATTTAACATTGTATCTGATTTCTTAGAATAATATTCTTTAAACTGTTGGAAAGACCCAATACATTATCATCACTAGCACCAGTACCTATAGTATCAATAAAATTTGTTACATATGTACCATCAACATCCCTATACAAAATAAGCTGTTTGTTCTTTCCAGCTCTATTTACCACTTTATCACCTCGTCATATTATTTTATCTAAGTCTGCATATTTCGCTATTGCTATGATCTCACTGAATTCGTTTCTCATCATTTTTATTCTCCCATTCACTGTCAAAAAATCTCTTATACTTTTTCTATTCCACGCCTCATTAAACAATTTTTTCGTATACCGAAAATATGTTCATTTATGTAAATATTATTTTCTACAGCCCACACAATTTCTTTTGTCCTAACCTGTATTCGTTTTTTAAGCAATCATTTCTTCCTTTGTTTTCCAATTTGCAAATTTAACCACAATTTTCTCACGTTTATTCTGTCGAAATCCCACTCTATATACTTCTTCTATATCATTGCCAATTATAACCATATTTAGTTTTTTACACAAGACCAGCACAAATTTTTCACAGTTCTCATTTTCCACACGTGGCAGACCAACGATTGTACATATTTGTATCCATCGTATTGTATCCATAAATTGAATTATACAGTTGCCACAGAAGGACGAGCGAATTGGTTGGTTTATTTTTATGGCGCAAGGACAGCAACTGTCATTATGCACCAGGTATGATCGAAGTTACGTAAACAAAAAAAAAACTAATTTTAAAATCAAATTACTGGGTAAACAAAGAATTAAAATATAGCAAATATGTGTATGTAGCTTTAAAAAAAGAAAAAAGGACAAGTGAGGGATTTATATCCTCTTACCTAGAAAAATTGAAAGATAGTATTGGGCCTGTACAATGATGTATAAGACTTTTCCAATCCTGTTACATGTCAACGTGACATTATCAGAATATTACTGCTTGAAAACTCATAGTTTCTTAGTTATTATCCTTTATTAGCTATAGCTTAAGGATATTTTATGAGGCTCAGAATCAGGATATAACAAACTCTCAAAACTGAATTTGGACTATTATGCGTAATGTTACTTATGGAAAATCTTCATAAAAGACAGTTCTTAAAATCAAAAGTAAGTTTAAAAGTCAAGGTAGTTGAAATGGCAGCTTTAAATAGATAATTCACTAGTTTCACATTTTTTTATCTTATAACGAAGAACGCAACTCCAGTTTTTATTTAAATTAAAGAGAAATTAGTATTTATCATTTGGGTTGGATGTTAATTGCTGGAAGTGGGCGATAGAATAATATATACAACGCTGATAACAATGGTAAGGAAAGGAATTTATAAAGGCAGGTGTGAATACACGTACATAATAATAAGAACCGTTTTTTAAAATAATAATGCAATCACTACAGTCTAAGATAAAACTTCAATTAAGCTTTCATACATCGCACACAAAAAATACCCAGACATGCAATCAATAAAATGCACATCCCATTCAAATAATATCCTATACCAAAAAATGGACACAAAAAGTAAACCACTAAAGCAAATAGAATTATGTTCCACAATAAGCACAGAACTGATTAAACACCAATAAGCAATTAACTACATTAAAACTTTGAGAAATCTGGTTGACAGAAATAAGAATGATATTTGAAGGACCTGCAAGATTAAAAACTAACATAAAATTGATTATGAGAGAAATATGAGCGATACACTGCGCAAAAATAATATTTAAAACAAATTACACACAAACGCAGTTTAATTTGAGCAGGAGAAACATTTTACAATTGTTTCGGTGGAAAATCAAGCGTCCACCATCGTCAGAAAATTCGTCCAAACTGATTTGTTGCCACTAAATCAAAAACGAAAAAGGTAACATAACAAAAAGCCTGATTTGTGTCGCCATCTATTGTGCAGAATGCTAAGTAAAAGGAAAAGGAACAATTATTGTTGGAAGAAGAAATTATGTTGATTGAAAGAGAGGTTTGTAACAAGAGGGGGGAAAAATTGTTCTCAACCGGCTCGTTGACTATTGTACAGGAATTACTGAAGATATGAAAGGCCTCGAAAAAATTGAGATCTGAGGGTGAACGGACTTTTTCAATTATTTTTGCATCGGCAAAACAGAAACGATGGCCATGTTTCCATGAGTGTTTTGCAATGGCCGATTTTTCAAAATCTTGTTTGTGAACGTACGATTGGTGCTCTTTGAGTCTGAAACGCAGGGCTCTACGTGTTTGGCCAACGTAGGACAATCCGCATTCACAATCTATTTTATAAATGCCAAAATTATTGTGGTCAGGAATCTGGTCTTTTAGTTGGGTAACACCAAGTTTGTTACCTGGCTTGAAAATAATGCGGAAATTAAATTTGCGGAGGATGGAGGAGATTCTAGATGAAAGATTTGGCACAAACGGAATGCAGATTGTTTCTTTGGTGGGAGCCGTTTCTTGGCACAAAGTGGATGTGAACTTGGGAACTCTGGATAGTTTCTTTACTGCGAGGTCGATCACCGACGGATGATATCCCCGGTTTGAGGCGATGTTGCGTAAGTGTGTAAGCTCTTTGGAGAGCGCTTGTTCAGAAGAAAACAATACTCTTTCAATCAACATAATTTCTTCTTCCAACAATAATTGTTTCCTTTCCTTTTACTTAGCATTCTTCACAATAGATGCCGACACAAATCAGGCTTTTTGTTATGTTACCTTTTTTCGCCTTTTTCACTTTTTCGTTTTTGGTTTAGTGGCAACAAATCAGTTTGGACGAATTTCTGACGATGGTGGACGCTTGATTTTCCACCGAAACAATTGTAAAATGTCTCTCCTGCTCAAATTAAACTGCGTTTGTGTGTAATTTGTTTTAAATATAAAATTGATTGTTTTAGTTTTACGGCCCAACGACAGCAATGGACAAGCTGCGCCGTATCCCAAAGTTTTAAGAAAAAGCTGCATCTCTTTTGGCCTATGCAATCAACCTATGGACTACCGTGAGCAGTTAGTCGGTAAGAGTTTTCTATAGCATCGTCAGGAATCGAACCCGGGATAACGGCGAGGTAGATGACAACGGGTTACCACGGCACCACTGGAGAGCCGTCCATCAGTGTCATGCTGTTCTAAGATCCAAAGTTTCACCGAGAAATCAGAACCCTTTTTTCCCCAGGACATCAAACCCGGGATTACGGCGAGTAAAGAAAACAGAAGGCGCTCTATGGAAAAATAGATGAACGCGACATCAGTAACGCCAGAGTAGTATATGTTACATGATTGTAAAATACTTTAGTATGAATGCAAATAAGCAATTTTCAAGTTAATTATGTACCGGCATATCTTGAGGCATTGGCTTTTTTTTAAAATCAATTAGAAATATTGATAGAATAGAGACAGTGTTTCAAAATGGCATGGTGTATATTTTATGAAGTACCTATGCAGTAGAAATTCTTTTTTGGAAGTAAAATTACACATTCATTGCAATACAGTTACTTTTCAGAGTACATGCCAGAGCCTCGACAATGCTCTGTTTAAGATAAAATCTTTATTTTGAAAGCTTTCACAGTCAGGAAAGAAAGTCCTTTTGGAAACTCTCTATTGTAAACACGAAATTTACTTTCCATTGTCTGTCTTGAAAGTGCATTAATTTCCATTACGAAACACTTTCCTTGCAAGCATCAGTAATTGAGGGCGACATTAATGAATTAGTTTGGGATTTTCAAACGTAATTTATAACCCATGCTCTAAACGTTATCATTAATTTAAATATATCGGATTAGTCAGAAGACTAAAAGCTAATAGTTTATATACTAGATAATTCATGACAAACTCTTGATATTTGTTTTACTACGAGCTCGCATGGTTCTTCGTTGTTGGGTTTAAAAAATTAAGTATTTATAAAACTACGGCACACATTAAAATTTAGTTTTATCTAATAATGGAGGCCTTCGAGCTAATACAAGGCGATCTAGCGTTTCATGCTTCATGGGTTACCATTCATTCCAGTGTTTGTTTTTAATGGATGTTTTGCTTGTATTCTAGGGCACAAGGGCAGCTAAGGTAATGCTGCGATAGACCCTCGTTTTCCGAGGAATCTGAACCGTTATCGTCTAGAAAATCTCAAACCCTGAAGTACGGAGCAGCGAAAGGAAACGTGAATATCAGTGCACCATGGAGAATTGAACGCGAAACTTCTGCGTGGAGGTTCGCGTTAACACCACAGAGCATTTCTTAATTAAAGTAATATTAACACGCGTAGACGCACGCGGGGTATTTTGCACCCTACAACTTACGTTTTTGTGAAAAAGAACCGTCCACCCTCGTTTCTGAAACTGGTCGAACTCTTTTCTGTTGCCATCAAAGACACAACCTTTTAGGGTAGAGTCACAAAGAGAAAATTCCACTTATTTTTCCCTGCAAAATTGTACATTTTTGATGGAATAATGCTATATAATTAGATGGGGTGTGAAACACACCGCGCGCGTCTTCGCGTTCCTCTAATCGGCGCGCGTTCTCGCGGGTTAAAGCATCATCGCAAATTCGAAGCAGTCCTGCAATGGCGCAGAAGTATCGTTTGTTTGTTTGTTTTACGGCTCAAAGACTACAGTGGTCATGCTGCGCCGGGACCTACTGTTTTCCGAGGAATCCGAACCTCTTAAGGCCTAGGGAACCAAACCCCGGACTACAGTGAGCAGTGCGATCTTTATGAGATCTCTGAGTAAGCGTTCTTTGCACTGCTGGGAGTCGAACCCGGATTAGCGGCGCACTAGGAGAACGCGTTACCACACTGCGCCACCGCAGGGCGGCGCAGAAGTAACGCTTTCGCTTTGTAGGCAGTTAATCCGTGTGCGACTTCCAATGGTTACGTAGAATACGTGCCGTCGTAGTCTCGGGTTTGGTTCCCTAGACAGCAATGGTTAGGACTCGCTTGAACACCATTGATCCCGGTGTTTGGTTGATAGTATTTTTGCGGCGCAAGGACAGCAAGGGTCATTCTGTGCCAGGTCCTGGTGCAATGCAAATTTTACTGTTCTTGAGCTGTAAGCACACAAAGAATTTTAAGCTGTTTAAATTCCAGTACTACACTAAATGTTTGAACGAACTGCAATTTCCAGATGATACACATCGTTGTTTCTTATCCCCCTATGCTGAGTTATCATAGACTTGAAAAAACGCTGTTACTAGTTCAATTTCTGAAACTGGGTATTTACGGCGCAAGAATAGCAAGGGTTGTGTTTTGACGGGACCTACATTTTTTGCGGAATCCGAACCACTTAATGCCCAGGGAACCAACCTCTGATTACAATGAGCGTCCTCTTTTCTTAGCAGAGTTGTAAGTCGAACCCGCGAAAATAGCTCACTAGGTGATAGTGTGCTGTTACAACGGGTTTGACTCTCATTAATTGGGCATTAATTGGTTCGGATTCCGCCCCTTTAATTTGAACATAACGTTAGGTTTTCTTTTTCTAATTTGAATACAACTTCGGGTTTTCTTTTTCTAATTTGAATACAACTTCGGGTTTTCTTTTTCTAATTTAAATACAACTTCGGGTTTTCTTTTTCTAATTTAAATACAACTTCGGGTTTTGTTTTTCTAATTTAAATTCAATTTCTTTTTCTTTTTCTAATTTAAACAATTTCTTTTTCTTTTTCTAATTTAAACTCAATTTCTTTTTCTTTTTCTAATTTAAACTCAATTTCGTTCTTTTCTAATTTAAATTTAGCTTCGTTTTTTCTGTAGTTTAAGTTCAATATCGGGTTTTTTCTCTACTTCAAATTCAACTTCGTATGACTTTTCTGAACTCAACGTCATCATAATGAACGCATATGCCCATCGCAATTCCGCCCTTTTGAAAGAGGTGACCCACAAATAAATAATTTGACACTGTAATAACTGAAGAAAATTCGCCGCTAGTTAACAACACTCATTAACATAACAGTTGCTTCTGAATTTACTTCACCTTTAATTTTTTTTATTCGCTGTTTGAGGAGGGGAAAAAATTTTTAAGAGCTTCCAGAGATGCAAGAAATAATGTTATTATATCATCTTTATGACGCCGCCACATACTACTCCGCAGTTAAAAAAAATGTTCCCAAACGATTATAAAAACCGAATAGCGAGAAAAAGGTGGAAAAATTCATATTGCGAAAAAAATAAATCTTGAACAGAAAAAAAACGAAATCGTTTTTATACTTGGAAAACAAAACACGAAATTATTAAAAAAAAGTAGGAGGAAATCAGGATTGGGGTAGGAGAAAAACACAGTAAGGAAACACTTGCTAAACCGGAAGCCCGTAGGTTACCGTATTATAAAAGAGCACCAATACGGTAATCTTATATTTGAAGTGTGAAAATATAACTGCCTATTTTAATTACATTCATGTAAACACATTTCCGAGCCAAATAAACTTGATTAGGTCGGGATTATATTACTCTAATGTTTTAGTAGATTTGGTTGTAGTTTTGTGGTGCAAGAACAACGAAGTTCATCCTGAGCCAAAGACGGCTTTTGTAAAGTTCTAAGGAAGTATTATATTGCTGCTAAGTATAGGTATATAAACGATATTTTACTTTGCAAATTTCGTTTGAAAACAAACCTTTGAATTTGTAGTCAAGTTTGTGTTGCAAACTTGAATATACGTAAGCTTCTTATACCACTGTGCCTAGCCTACTATCCCAAAGTTTGGCGCCTTTGATGTATCATACTGTATTACTCCAACTGGATGTTCTATCATAAATGTAGGCTGATGTTTTGCTACTTAACTAATACCGTAAGTTTTACACTTTTACTTATTTAAATTTTGTAAAACAAGTTTGTCACCAACTCTATGGTGATTGTGAGCCACAAAGAATACCTGCAGTGCATTGATAATATGGCCCTTAAACGTGTACATATACAGTGCCTACAGAAAATATTTACACACCATGGTTTTTCGCTGTAACCTTTTATTTCTGGTAATACGTCGAATGACGTCTTCGCCATTTTATGCAAATTTGTAGTGAAAATTCATGGTATTCAAATGTTTTTCGAAAGCACCCTATGTGCTTTAGCAAAGGTAAAGCGAATATCTGTTCCGAGTGTCCTTAGATATATCCCGACCTACTAATATAAATTAAGCAATGCACAAGAGAATATCTCAGATCATAACGTTCTCTAATAATACAGTCAAAGTAATTGGTACTCACAGTGACGGCGATCTTCCGTGTCAACAGCACGTATTTTGACGAGAAGTATGATACACGACATCTGAAACCAGTCAAGTAGTATTTAGCTGATTCCTCCTCCCAGCAATACATATTCAATGTTATGAGTCTGTAGCCTTAAAGATGTCAGTAGTTATGAAATGAATCAGTAGTCATCTAAACTTCAGATTGACATGATTTGCATTCTATGAAACTTGGGCCTTTGCTGGCCTGTAGTTGGAATCATCCCACGACTCCAGGTTACTAAAACTCACGTCTCAGCCCACGATTTTAACTAATATACGCTCAGCTATCTTCTGTAAACCCGCGAGCAGGCGCGTGAAAGACCCCACAACTTACAATTTGTGAAAAAAAAACGTCCACCCTTGCTTCTGAAACTGGCCAAACTCTTTCCTGTTGCCTTCAAAGTCACAATCTTTCGGAGTAGGGTGACAAAGAGAAAATTCCACTTATTGTTCCCTGTAAAATTGGACGTTTTTAATGAAATAATGCTATATAATCAGATGGGGTGCTCTACACCCCGCTCGCGTTCCTCTAATCGGCGAGCCTGCTCGCTTGTTATACTTGCTGCACAAGCTAGGACTAGAGCCCTTAGAATCTAGGTGGACGCATCAGCTGCCATTTTGTTGTACAGTTCCACATTTACCTTGGCGATAAAGGTTTTCCGCATTGGCGCAATGATCGCTATTTTGTCATACTGGCGCAGTATAGCCCAGATGCTCTTGCGCCATAAAAAAGCCAAACAAACAAGTATTTTGTCATAAAAATAATCAACAATTCGCGATTCTCCTACAAATGTAAGCTTAAACATTACGAGCAACTTTTAAATGTTGCCAATGAATGCAATTTGCAAACTCGATCACGTGACACAATGGCAACAAAATGACAGATATGCTCCACCAGCTCACGTTTTTAGGAGCCATAGC
Organism: Dysdera silvatica; assembly: GCA_006491805.2. Lineage (NCBI taxonomy): Eukaryota > Metazoa > Arthropoda > Arachnida > Araneae > Dysderidae > Dysdera > Dysdera silvatica. Next base: position 34,615,613 of record QLNU02003225.1, on the reverse strand, counting down.
TAGAACTAAGCCACGCTAGCAATGACACACTAGAATTACTAATTCGAGGTAATGGCCGGTCAGTGATGGCTTAAAGTTTTTATGAGCTCCTAAATTATGTAGTCCTTGCGATAATTAGTTAATGAAGGATGAGTTTTCCTTTGAAGTTCATTATCTTCACTATCCAAGTATATCAGCAATGAAAATTTCTCGGGCTTTTGTAAATAAGTTTAAAATGAGTCTTAAACTTAAATGGAACTAGGTTTCTTTAACGCCTTTGCGGGAGCCCCAAAACATCGGGCCCCAAGCGTAATTGGCCTATACGTCAATCCGACACTGTGGTAGGTACACAACTAACAGGCTAGTTCGCTCCAACATCATCGTAGCAGTAGCCGCTTGCGTACTATTAACTACGTCATCACTCCACGACTCACAATATGTTTTCCAGGAAACTATTTACGATTAGAGTAGAACCTGCTTAAAGTGACCACCTTTGGGACTGGACTGCAATGGTCACCACAAACTGGAGGTCACTATACATGGCAGACTAAATATGGGCATGACCAAATCGTTACAAGTTCGGTCTTATAAAAAGTGGTCACTTTATTCAGGTGGTCAATTTACTAAGGTGGTCACTTTACCAGGTTCCACTGTATTTGATTCTGTGATATTGTTGTTTACATTTCTCAAAATTAGGTACTTAGCTTGCATATATATATATAGGCATCAGGGCTTCAGCGCAGTGGAAGGGGCCAGTTACAAGAATATGAATTACTCATTTTTTCGTGTTCTGTGACAGTGCAGTGGAAATGTGATCACTTAGTGCTCCGTTATTAATCCTAGTTGGGCTCTCAGCTGTGGCAAAATATAAAGAACACTTACCTACTAACTCATCACTCTAGTCCCGAGGTGGGTTCCCTAGGTCTTAAGAAGTCTAAATTCCTTGAGGGAAATGCAGGCACACTGCCCTACGGCAACGAAGTGGTCACAAATTTGTATATTGTGCCATTAACCTGGGTTCAACTCCTAGCATTATAGTGCCCTTGTTCTGCCCAACGTAGGCCGGGGTTTGGGTCCTTGGCAACAGAGGTTCGGATTCTTCCGAAAACTACATGTCCCGGCGCAGTATGGCCTTAATAACCAGAAGCGGCCCGAGGTTGATTTTGAACCCGGGCGGCTTGGCACGGATTGCATTTTGGCGCTCCTTCCGGCGAAAACAGGAGATTTTCACAGATGCACAGTGAGCCATATAGCCTACGCGATAAAAGTGGCCAACAGTCTCTGAAAGAATTTCTCTAAAAATGTCTCTAAAAAATTCTTTAAACGTATCTCTTTTTAAAGAGATTTTTTACTATTGGGTCCATTAAAAAAATTTTAACTTGACTTCAGTTTGGCTCCCCCATCCAAACGGGGCTCCGGACGGCCGCCCAGGTCGCTTGGCCTTTAAGCCGCCCCTGTAAGTAATCCTCACGCCTTAAAACACAAACGAACAAATAATTCATGGTTTATTTAGTTATCCAAATTATTTATGCTACAATCGGGTTTCTGCGAAAAACTATCAATTCAGAAGGAGATTTATAAAATTCATATATAAGGTATAGACGAAATGAATAGCGTCCAACTAGATGCGAGTTATAATGTATTTTGGCTCATATTCCGTCGACTCAAAACACTGGGAAAGAAGAAAATGGTAAGGCCTTCACATTATCAGCGCTATTATCAGATAAATGGAACGAAAGCTACATAGAAATTCTAAATAATCCAAAGTGGCGTATGGACGCGGGAAAGTTTCGAACAATTTTGAGACATCGAGAAAGAAGCATTCTTAGGAAAGAACCAACAAGAGCTCAGAAAATAAATATTAAATATAAAAAAAAGCTGAAATAGCCATGGACCGGGCGTATTGCAAAAATAACGGCAAACAAAATTGTCAATTTTCCAAAAAACACGGTAGAAACATGAAATGTTAAAACTTGAAAATGAGAAAAATATATTTTATTTTATTGCTATTTTTTTATGCTTATTTGTGTTTGCGTTGCGCAAGGACAGCGAATGTCATTCTCTGCCTGATCCTGCAATTTTTGGAATAATCCGAACCTCTGCTAGCAAGCATTGGGCTACGGCGGGATGGTACAAGTTCGACGATACAATAGGGGGTCAAACTCCGGTTAACGGTACGATAGGCGACATATTATGTCTGGTATGCAGTGAATAATTAGTAAGTACGCGCATTTTACGAGGGAGGGAGGGCACCTTTGGTGGTTTAAACCCAGATTAACGGTAAGTTCTGTGAGCACATTACCGCTGTATCATTGCAGAGCTAAATTTATCCCCTTTTCTATTTATAGAAACAATATTCTTATTGACGTACGGAGAAAGTTAGTAAAGGAGCTAAAATTCCATTTATTTATATGTATATATATACAGAATTTCATCGCAATGGGGGGGTTACAACTCCCATCAACAAACCTGCGTACGGAAGTGGGTACCGTATATAATATTTAGCGTTTACTGGGCTTATTTATAAAATCGCTACGCGCGAAACCCCTCCTCTTCGCTTAACAATAAATAAATTCCAAGTAGTAAGCAAATTCTTGCACTAAAAAACGTCGCGTATCCAATAATTGCTTATGGAGCAAAAATACGTCATCGTAACAACTGGAAATAATCTTATTTGCAAGAGTGGTTATCCTTGTTTAATGGCCTTCAAGTGACTATAGTAGATGACAATTCCCTCTACTTCCATTTTTTTATACAAAAATTATTCTCATTCCAAATGGTAATTAGAGCATTAGCTTTGAATGCTTTCAAAATCAGATTCCTTTCCCAATAAAGTGGACCTTGTTCATGAAAAAAATCTAACGAACCATTCCTTAATTAACTAAACCAATTGTGAAAATTGGAAAAGAATATGAATGGTAAAAAAATACAGCAAAAAAAAACTTTGCAACGCACAATGTCTGAGAAGAAAAAATATAATTTGTTTAAGGTAATGTAAAACGAATACTGTTTTATGTGCGCCAATTATGGAAGATCACCGAATCAACAGCCAATCAAACACAATTGCTATTAACAAAAACTTCTGCAACATAGCAAATATGCGTTTTCCATGAAAACTACACAGGGTGTTCGTAAAATGTTTTGTAAAAATAAGAGGGCTGATTATACCCATGAAGGTGAATAACATTCAGGGCCTTATTATAACAAAGGCAAACGAGGCACGTGCCTAGGGTCCCCCAAATTTAATTTTTTTTAATTTTAATTCCCGTAATTTTAATTATGTTATTTCAATAAGAGCGTCAAAAAATTTCTCTAATTACGTGCATCAGCGGCAGCGCCATCTACAGAAGCTTCGAGTTCCTGCCGTATATTTTCTAATCACTATAGTTTGCATTTCTGGATGAAACCAAGGTCTTCCCAAGCAGAAAAGAATCCACTAAGTCACTGCGCCCTCCACACAGGTAAGAAAAGTTTTGCCGAGGAAAGTGGCAACGGTAACGCATACCAAAAGTCAAAACAACAGCTCGAAAGAGCAGAAGAAGAAGTCAAAACAGCTGTCGAAGTCATCCGTTTTATTTTGCTTGAGTCGCTACCTGTTTTACGTTGTTGAATTTTTAGATTATGATATGAATTTTTAATTATTTCTAATGTTTACTGATATTTCAAATGAGTAGTGATAGTATGATAGATTACTTCATAAAAACTCCTCCACCCCAAAAGAAGGATGCCAAAAATGGCCCATGGGCGTTCCACAACAAATCAAATGCCATTCGACGCGTCTCACTGAGTAGATGAAATATGTCAATGGACACAAAGCTGTCAGATCATGCAGTCACGAGTTAGAGGTCATAAAAGGTCATTCTGTGAGGAGGATCTCCAGCTGAGTCTCCAGTGCTCGTCCGCTGGCGAATTTAGTCCCGTCACAGGAATAACACGAGGTACTTCATTTACATTTTAGAAGATAAAGAAAAATACGGTGGTGAATCATCATCGATACTCTTGTCAGTGCAACAATGGCCAGAGGGCTGTTGGGTGCTGTGCACATATTATGACAGTACTTTGGTACCTTGGGTATGGCAAGTTCCAGTCCGAGATCCATATACCTGCAAAATCGCTGAGCGACCTTTATGTGGTATATGATTTTTTTTATTTATTTTTCATTTTATACATTTTGCTGATTTAGTATATTTTACTATTATTTTTATTATTGCTCCTCATATATATAACATTTAATTGCTACTTATAAAACACTTCATTGCTACCGACAACACACTCGTACACCCAATCAAACAGTCACGAATGATTGTTAATGTATGTCACAAGACTTGCATGTCATATCGAAATCAGAGAAACCAGTTTCTAACATTTTATTACCGTTCGTCAGCAACTTTTAATCTACTTAGTAAGACGCGTCGAACGACACCTAGTTTATTATGGAACGCCTATAGTCGTAGTGTGCAGATATTGTAATGGAAAGTTTGGCTACCAAGTGTGGCGGCTCTGTTATCCCAGAGAGGAGTACTTTCAAGTATAGAGTGGCGGAGGAATGAGTTCACCTGAATACAGGCGAGATTACTCTCAGAGATGAGGAGTGAATTTAGCTGAACAACACTGCTATTGAAGGATTTATGTCACAGAATAGCAGTAAACTAGTTACCTGAGACAAATTTTGGGTACAATACCTTCCTGGAGGATATTTTCTATGGAAACTAGTTCATATTTATGCGACTGAGAAAACCAGGAAAACTTAAGTTCAGCTAGCCCGTCAGAATCATGAGAAAACTCACTGACTACTTGTTTATTACAAGTGGAGATTACGCCATCAGTGTAACACAGTTTACTCTAAAGAGATCACCCTCTGTAGCTATGACCGCTCAGAGTGATGATTAACTTCGGTGTTCATAATGAGAACTGGTGTATTTTATCCACTCGGCTGCCGTTGGCCGAACGCCAATAAACAAAATCCCAATAATATTGGAGACCCCTTCTCATATGATGACTTTCTATAACCTGTAACTCGTGACTACATAATATTACAGCTTTACGCCTATTGACATTTTTTTATCTACTCAGTGAGACGCGTCGAATGGCATTCGATTCGTTGTTTAACGCTGATAGACAAAATCCTAATAACATTGGGGATTCTCCTCACAGGATGAGCTTATACGATGACTTCTATGACCTATAACTCGTTACTTCATGATCTGACAGCTTTGCGCCCATTGCATTGACACATTTTATCTACTCAGTGAGACGCGTCGAATGGCGTCTGATTTGTTGTGGAACGCCGTAGGCAAAATCCCATAGACATCTGGCATCGTCCTTTGAATCTTTTTCGGGGAACTCAAAGTGTATGTTGTGGTGTAAAGAGGAACCTAACAATATGTAACTTCTACCATGTAAAAAAATGGTGAAAAAGTAATCAGAAAATGTTTAGTGTTGTCGACATCTACAAAAGAAATATTTTGTTAGGTGTGAAAATTATTTAGTGCAGTTATTTCATTCAAATTTAAATTGGTAACTGGATTTAATGATTGTAAGAACGTTGCCATAAGACTGAGTGAACATGAGAATGCTTTACTTCATAGGCAAGCAGTGACGAAAATGTTACAACGAATGAGTACGTAACATAGAATTTATTCATCTCTTGTTATGCAATACGAAAAGGAAATAAATTACTGAATGGTCGTTTTTAAAAGAGTTGTGACTGTTGTCAAATTTTTGTCATTGGGTTGCTTACCGTTTTTTGGCGATAATGAAACCGTTGGATCAAGACATAACGGCAATTGTTTGAGATGCTCAGAAATTATTGCTCAATTTGATCCATTTTTACCTGGTTATTTAGAGAAGTATGGCAATCCTGGTAAGAGCAATGTAAGCTACTTATCATCGACTTGCGTGGACCAGTTCATTGATATAATGGGTACTAAAGTACTGACACAGATAACTAGTGAAATATTGCCAGCAAAATATTTTTCAATTATTGCTGATTCTACGCCAGACCTTGCTCATATTGATCAACTGTGTTTCATTGTGCGCTATGTTAATGAAGCTGAGCCATTTGAACGTTTTATAAAATTTATCTCCATTCATAGTCATAAATCAGAAAGCTTGACAAAAATAGTTTTGACAACTCTGCAAAATCTTGGCATTGACATCCTAAATTGCAGGGGCCAAAGTTACGATAACACTTCCAATATGGCAGATAATGATTCTGGATTACAGACTCGTATAAAAGTATAAATCCCATAGCAGATTCTGTTCCTTGTACAGCCACTCGTTGAACCTTGTGGGTGTTAATGCCGTTGAATCATGAAGTGGCGCCCTTCAATTCTTCTCTGTAGTTCAACAAGTATACTACTTTTTCTCTGCCTCAGCACATCAATGGCAGTGTTTAAATGAAGAAATAAAAAAACTGGTGTAAAGTTCACTTTAAAGAGCAGTTGTTCTACTCGATGGTGTGCAGATGCAAAAACAATCAAATCACCAAGAAAAAAAATATTCTTTTGTTTTGAACACCCTTTCTGCTTTATCAGTCGATGGAAATCAGAATGTTTCTACAAATGCTGAGGAATAATGACTTTGTAAAAAATGAAAAAAAATGGAGACTGTATTACACATAGTTATATGGGATACTGTTTTACAGAGACTTAATGAAACAAGTGTCAAACTTCAAAGTCCATCATTAAATTTATCTCTAGTTGCCCCACTATATCAGTCTTTAATCGACTTCACACAATCTATTAGAGATCATATTACCTTGTATGGAGATATGGCCAGCACCATCTGTGGAGCGAGGGTCATGTATGAGGAAGAGTGGAAAAGAACCACGCCTAGAAGCAAAAATCCTCATGCCGTAGATAATGCTGAAGTGCAAATGACTGCTCGTCAGACATTTCATTCATTCATTATGTAGTATGTGATGCATTAATAACAAATCTTTCACAGCGTAAAGCTCCTTATGTAGATACAGTAGATAAGTTTGCTTGCTTCGTGAACTTAAAATCTACTTCTGTGCTACAGAAAGATGCAGCTTTATTACAAAATTGTTATCCATCAGATTTAGCATAGTGTTTTCCAGATGAGTTTCAGCAATTTTCATCTCTTGTGCAAAGTGAAGCCCCTTTAAGACAGATGTTGCAAAAGCTGAAAAGATGAAACTTTTCCCACTGTTGAAACTGCATTACAAATATTTTTTACTTTGGCAGTTTCAAACTGTTCGGGAGAATGATCTTTTCCGTGCTAAAGAGGTTGAAATCTCCCATGCCTTCTACTCTATCGCAAAACAAATTAAACTCTTTAGCTTTATTGTGCCTTAAAGGGAGATAACAGAGAAGTTAGATTCAAGATTTCGATAGAAGTCATGATGTAATTCATGATTTTGCACTTATGAAAGAAAGTAGGGAAAAAAAATTAAATGAATCATGAAATTGTCACTCTGCGGTTTCATTTATGTCAGTTTAATATTTTCTTGTCATAAGTAGATTACTTTTAGAATTAGGAAAGAAAAATGAGATTATTACCTTCGTTTGATAGGAAACGTATATTTTTTTAAATTATTTTTTGTTGTGATTATTGAATTCAGAAACAATATATAGTTCTTTTTATAAATATTCTAAATTTTCTGCTTACAATGAATTTATTCTATGTAACACTTAGAAATAAGAGATGATAATGTTAATAAAACAAAGAATAAATTATACAAGAAAATAAAATTTCTTTTCATAGTAAAACAAAAACACCTCGACCAGATAATACGAAATAAAAAAAAATATTACATTAGTAGTATATAATTTTATATTACAAGAAAATTACTAGTACAGTATATTTGTAAACAACACATTATAGTAAGTAATTACCCGATACGGTATCGGGGGTGGGGATGGGGTAGGTCCACATTTGCTATTTTGGCTGCTAATTAGGCTAGATCTACCAAATGTTAAATTTATAGATGTTAGAGTGCGGATGTATTGTGGTGTAGAAATTGCAACATCGCCCAAACCTATTTACTACGTAATATAATACGTCCTATTCTGGATGTAGAGGGGGGGGGGCACCGAGGGAATGCTGTGCCTATTAGGGCGCCTTATGATGGTAATCGGGCCCTGATAATATTTACTATAGAATCTGTGGTCTCATTCCACACAGAGTACCAGAAAAGAAGAGCAAGTTCGAAAGAAGTCCAGCATGCACAAATATTTGCAATCAGTGCATAGGAATCACAAAATATATCTTGATTGTCTACATAATCAACTGACCCAATTTGTTTCTTGGGCATTTCATACACAGCTAATAAATATTTGTGCATGCAGGACGTGTTTCGAAGATACCATTTCCTGTCACTTTGAATGGAATGTAACCCTAGGTTCCATAATAAATATTGTTCATCTTGATGGGTACTATCCACTGGTGTACGTAGGGGTGTTGATGGGGGTTGTAACTCCCATTGCAATGAAATTTTGTATATTTAACATAGGAATATGTGAGTTGTAGCTCTGTAACCTCCCCACCCCCAATTGAGACCATAATCCCAAATCTAAATCCAGGAAACATCTGCAACTAAACACCTATGGCATAGCGAAATAAGAAAAGACATGATGATGAATTGGTACATGAAATATAGTTCACAACGCACAAATAAAAGATTTGCTTATTCTAAGAAACTCACCTCTAGCAATTAATACGTTCATTGTATGCTCCATGTTATAAATTGATTTTTCTAGTTAAAATAAAAATATTTTGTTGCAATTAACAATGTAAAATCTTCTTACGTAAACAATGACTGACAATTTTTAATATTTCAACTGTAACACAAATATATCAACAGTGCTTTTTGTACACCGTTTCACTGGTTTTAAAAATAGAACTGTTATTACAAATGGACAACACAGAAAAGACAATTAGCTTCTCAAAAGATCATATACTGCTTCTAATCTTACAAGCAATAGATCTTCCAGCTTAAAAAATGAATTTAATCACATATAAACCTGGAAATTACCTTATTTCTAGTATATTTACATTTTTATGGGGGATAGTGCAAAAGCCATTTGCTTCAAACACCGATGTCGCTCCGTCTCTCTACGCTTACTGGATTCGACCAACCCTTGGTCGAATAATATTAGCAGCTTGCATAAAATGCTTTATTATTGACCCAATATTCCTGAGAGTAGTTGGAAGCCTTACCGAAAAGACATATATGCTGATCGAGGTAAAATTTTAATGATTAATGCAATTAGGAATTGAAATTAATGAATGGAAAATGGCTAAATTTAGTAAACTTAATTATAATTGCTCATTTTAAAATGGCATTAAATTTCACGTACAAACCTTTCCTTCAATAAAATGAAAATCATTATTATAATGAATTCGTAAGAAATTTCTTCCAATTGTAATTCATTATTAAGTTAATACATTACGATTATATTTCATCTACCCATAATTACAGAACGGCCCACTCAGGCCAGTAGCTAGACGCATGGTACGGGGGGCTTAAAATTCGTAAATGTTTTGATATATTTCATTAATATATTTAATAACACTAAATATAAGCAGACTAATATATTTAAAATTAATAAATAAATTTCTTAAAATAAATTTTGCATTAAGAAATAAATTTTAGTATACCTCTCTATAATTTCCCCTACGCTTATTATAAAGTGTATGCAGACTCAAATTTATATAAAAACATTATATATACACGATGTATTTTGAATGCATTTTTAATGTCAAAGCATAATTTCCATTGTCATATGCAATTTTGTGCAAATCAAAAAAAAATAAAATTCTACAATATTTGATTTTTGAAAAAAATATTTTTCATGAGGCTGCCAACGTTTCAAAGGGGACTCAGCCCCCTATAGCTACAGCTCTGGGCCCACTTAAAATGAGCACTCATGTAGTGGATTTCCGGATTTAGCGAGAAAACTATAGATTTGTTTGATATAATGTTAAAAAGTGAAATGCAAAATTTAATCGCTATGAGCGAGCAACCCGCCTGCATTTTCCGAATCGAAAGAGAAAAAATTGCCAATCAATTTTATGTCTTAAAGAAAACCTTAGTTATACAAAAATTTGATGAGAATTTCTTCGCCTTTAAGAAGGCCCCTATGCCCAAAACGACTCTTACGATGTAAAAACAATCGATCTTGCCTAAACTCGAAATGTGGTTAACCAACTTCCGTCTAAGAACTGTGAGGAAAATATGAATATCCGCAGCCCGTTAATATTAATTAGTTATTCATTAATATTTAAGGGAATGTATAAAACCGAATATTATTTTACGCATAATACATGCATATATGTTACCTATACAAGTTTTATTTTCAAAGTGAAATTTTAAATTCCCAAACGGATTCAACAAGGATATGTCGATTATTTTCTTTGGCCCCAAGCTCCACCTTATATGAAGGTTCTACTGTGTATTAATAATGAACGAAAAAAAAGACAGTGTTTACATATACTACACTATTTCTTTAACAATCTAGGAAATTGATCTAAAGTTTAATTGCAACGTATGTGAACTTAAGATTTTGAGTAAAGCAAAACAATTTTGGTTAATGATTGGTTGGTGACACTTTTATGTCGCAAGGGCAACAAGTGTCACTCTGAGCCAGATTTTGGTTAAAGGATGCTTATATACACATAGTTTTCTCTCTCGTTAATGACCTTTAAGGAAGAAAACACGTCGTTAAACAGAAAACTACGTTAATTGGAATATATGTAATTCTATGAAGTATTCGCCGGGACTACAAAATATATTCCAAAATGGGGAAGTAGCGGTTAATTATAGCCACGTTATTGTGAGGATTACTGTAGTGATGCACAATTAAGCGATGTTTTAGCCGATTGTCTCGATCATATGGCCATCTCGAAATATCTCGATCGTTTTAAACTTGACCCGATGATTGGATTTCAGAAAAAAGTGGCTAGACCTAACTATGTACTCACTAAATTGACAACATCGCCATATGCTCGGAAGCGTGTGGCATTGATTCAGCATTTTTCACGTGCGTGCTCGATGCAGTTAAGCAGTTGACTCGCAAAGGACATCTCGGTTTTTAAATTCGTTGAAGACTGGATTATCAACTTGATTGTAAAGTTCAGATTATCGCGATCCTTTCGATTGTAAAACTTCTCGTAATCGCGTACTACTAAATTACTGTATATTTGTTATTTTCCAGTATCACACTTTTTAAATATTATTAAGATATGTTCTCATTTTGGAGTGTATGTGCGTATTGGTATAATAAATAATTGGAGGCAATTTTTTTTGTTGCAGATTATTTGCATTTCGTTCGTCGCAACAATTCCAATTCCTGCAATTGATACGATATTTTGCATTTCATTTGAAGTGGGATTCAATTTTGCAATATGTGCTATACTTCCCATTCTCTTGATTCAGTTGAAGGAATTGCTGGAAACCTTTACTGACATAGCAAACAGGTAAACCGTTGAAAAATGAACCCATTTTGTATATAAATTATTAAATATATTAAGAATTTATCTACGCACACGCATGCTTAAGCATCGAATAAATCAACCGTGTATTTATAAACAGTGAGCGATCACTGTACTATGACCCTCTGCCTAATACTTCGTAGTTCCTCCTTTTGACTGACTTCATTACAGCAGCTGTCTGGCAAGACAGCAAAACGATCCAATCTGATGACTAGAGCACATCGAAGCTGTGTTCAACCAAGCTGTTTCTAAGCCTGCAGGTTTAGAAGAGATTGTCATATCCACATACCTTATATGCCTTTTTAAAGTGTTCCGTAAGTGTTCTATGGGGTTACGGTTGAGGGAATTCGGAGACCAGTTAATATGTTGAAAGTCATACTGGTGTCTTTAAAACAATTGTTTTACACGAGCCTTCCCATGGAAAGGCCCATTATTGTCTTGGAAGAAAGCATAATAAATTAGCTAAAAGTACAATATGGCAGGATGTACGCAGGCAGCAAGCTGAAAACCGATTATGTGTTGTTTTATATGCGCTAGTGGCTTAAATTTTTTCAAATTAAGTATGCCCCATATTATATTTTTTCAAATTAAGTATACCCCATATTATATAAACTACAATGTATGATAGATTCATAGCCTCCTGTTGTTGCCGTCAACTACGACCCGATCATCTTACTGAGTACCGTCAAAAACGTGACTCGTCAGACCATCAGACCAGTACACCTGCTTAAAATTTGAATGAATGGATTATAATATGCCTTATTTGAGGCAGAAATATGTATCTATTACAATGGATAGTATTTTTGATAAACACTTTTTAGCTCAAACTAGAGTTTTTATGTATAGAAGAAAGATATGTAGTCGTAATAAATTTTAAAAATTTGATTATTAGCACTACGCCTAAGTAGCGGTGGATAAAGACAAACATCTTCCAATTATCTGCAGTCCAACTTGCATATTATGAGCATTTGGTTAGTTTTTATGCCAATTAGCATTAGTTAAGAGAAGCTGCACCGGCTGATTGTAGTATAGCCCACAGGCGCGAGTGTGAGGCATATGGTCATATCAGATATTTTCCATGGTTAGCCGCTGCTGTTATCTATTAATCATATATATCTGTTGTAATTATCTATTAATCTGTTGTAATTATCTATTAATCTGTTGTAATTATCTATTAATCTGTTGTAATTATCTATTAATCTGTTGTAATTATCTATTAATCTGTTGTAATTATCTATTAATCTTATGTATCTGTTGTTAATTATTAATCATATGTTGAATATTGATGCGTTCTGTGGCCTGTACGAAACACTCGATTTTAAAACCAATTTTCTACTGTCCTTTAACTACGGCGGCTGTCAAACAACAGGCAAGTTTAACAGTTTTCAGAAATCGAGGCGCTAGTTCTCTGTCCTCCAGGAATCTGTTCTTCTTCGAGGTTCGATAAGTTCTTCCTCTTACCCCATCACGTTTAGACTTTTATTGCTTACCGAACCACTGACAGATTACATGTATAACTTAGGTCGGCTAATTATACGTTTTCAAAATCCATGTTTGCTAGCGGGTGCCATGCACTTTGCATAAAGATTACCATAATTTAATGAGCACTTAACGTATATATATGAAATCGAATTTATAAAACTACTTTCAAGTGTGATATGCGACACGATATTTATATTTAAACTAAATCAGAAGGATGGAAACATAATGTTAAATAATGCACCAACCCATCTGGCCAGAGCTATAAATATATGATTGACACTTCATCAAAAATACTTTCACACATTATGCATGATGAAATCTGCTAGATATAGCAATATAAATAGGAAATTTTCGTATATAAATATGTTACGACATATATATACATTTGCCCTCTTATCTAAAATGTTTATGTTCAGCAAAAAGTAGTGGTTTGACACCCTTGTGTGGATTAGAATAAATTTTGTTACTAGCCTAACAACTTTATTGCAAATATAAAAAGCGTAATACTATGGGAGTTATAAATAAAGGGAAATTTAATGCAACAATCTGAAATACGTACATATAATAATATCAAAGTATGATTCATCTGATATATATGTTGTATTATTTTTTGAAATGCCAACGCATTTTTGGGTTACCATATAGACCATTTGTTAAAACTTTTTCTTTTACATTCAAAATTATGATTTGTAAAAATTGTTCGCAATGGCGGCCTGTATTTCCATGAGAGGTACGGCGAAGCTATAATGATTAAACACCGCTCCTGCCCTCCGATGCGATGAGCTTTGAATGATAATTTGACGTATTGCGAAATTCCATGCATCGAGAAAAGGCAGGGCAAACGTGATGAAGTTTGATGATGAAGGGCAAGAAGCGGTAAACGATGAAGGTGCAAAAAATCGTGGAACGACCAGGCCGAAAATGCACGACACCATGCAGCAAGAACGAGCGGACGCGGGGAATGAGGCAAGAAAACGAAAAGGCACCGCATGGCAGGCGAAATAATTTATTTAAAATTTTGAACATAAAAAATAGTACCAATTTTGATTGGTGAGCCTTAATTGTTTAACCATTATAAATTATTAATAAATATAGATTATTAACAAATATAGATTATTAACAATATACATTATTAACAAATATAGATTATTAACAAATATAGATTATTCTATATTTGAGTTTATAATTTGATAACCATGGTGTTTCTCTGTTTAGCAAATACAAGAGAAACTGGCTATTTCACGCGCGTCACTAAAACGCAACTTCCAACGTAACGGCCATCATACAATAATCTGCAAACTTTCCGCTTACTTTCATATAGATAAGTGTGTCAGAAAGCTGCTCGAAAATAAAATTAGCTTTAATTATTTACTTTCACGCTGTTTCATAAACCCAGTACATAGTAGTATTGTATATATATACATATAAAGTTATGATGTGTACCGTATTAGAAAATATGTCGTATATGTTTGCATTAGTAAGATGAATCTTATACATTTGCAACTTTATACTTGCAGATTTAATCTCAATATCAGAACTCAACCGGTTGTTGAGAACCCACCATCCACGACTAATTTGATGAATAATTCTAGCCCTTCGAGAAGCATGTCGCGAATAAGCGATGATATGTACCTACAGAAAACAAGGAGTGGCACGATATTTGGACATTACTACCTTGGGCGTAAGAACACCAGAAATGGCCGACACCTCGAGATCTCTAATAAAAAGAATTCATCATCATTGAACGTGAATCAGCCGGCGTCACTATCTGGAATCAAGTGTGTTGCATTTGGAAATCCGCAAAACCCAAAAAGTAATACGAGCAGGCAATCTCTGATAACAGTTGAACGATTGGTGCAATCACAGTGTGGTCAAGAACTTCCTAATCGCATAACGAGAAAAACTAGAAGTGGAAAATCTTATGGATTCTATCCCGTCGATCGCGAAATGCTGATTCACTGACAAGCAAAAAAAATTATTCATCATTGGGCTTAATACTAGAACTTTACAAATTTGCTCAGAGAAATGACTAACGAGAAATTTTAAGAAAAGTTTCAGAAAAATCTGGAAATTTTAATTATTTACTCACAGTTGTTTTAATTCACAATTGTCTAATATTATTTATATCTATATACCATGTACTATCGTAATAGAAATAGTCAGAGATTCTGAAACATTATTCTGTTACACATATCAATCATAGGAAAAATTTGGTAGAAATTTTGGCACTTTCATTGCCTGTACATTACTGAAATTAATATTAAAATTTTTACTCAAAATTAGAATTTTTTTTATTCAAACCTTGTTTCAAAGTATATAGCGAAATTAATGTACTGCAGGGAAAATATATTAATATTTTTGCGTGTTCATATATTTTAAATATGGATATATTTTTAAATGGGATTACTTAAAATTAAGTCACAATATTGTTTTACCCTATGTGTATTCACATTACATATTTTTTAAATACTTAATTATGTATTAAAATATATGCTAAAAGTAGAAATACCTAAATCAAAACTGTTTATTAAAAAACCTATAGCCAATCGAGTTTCCCATAATACTCGCTAATCAAGCATGTCTGGAGCAGTTTGGATAGGCGGTTGGAGCTATCACAAAATATGATTAATCATAGTTAACTATTGTAGAGTATTTCGAAATATATATGTCACAATACAATATCAATATCTAGCGACTGGGAATGATTTTATTCTGCATTCACATGTAGCCATTATGTTGCTGCTGTACTGCCTTAAAAATATTTTCTAGTAAAAGTGTAACCATGGACACTATATTTACATATTTATTGCGTGTATAGAGTTTTCTAGTAATAGAATACTTTCTTTTGTGTTCCATCACTTTATATTTACATTAAAATATATTTATGCAGAAATCATATTTTTAGTTTACTAAATATGTAATTTTCAAAATGCGTGGAAATGTAAGATTTATCTTACGATATTCGAATATAAATTCTTACTACGGACACAAAACTTACATAATATGTAAATTTATAACATCAGGACACCAAATTCAATTTTAAAAATTATTTTCCGTTCGTTTCATTTTTTTAGTCTTCTTGTTCAAAGCTTTTAAATTTTCTGGGTATATGATTTAAAATGTGCATATTTATCTGTGATGGATTAAGAGGTAAAATCAATAATTTCATGAGAAGCTATTTAACAGATGGAAAACAAATCGTTTTCCTGGGCAATTGTGTTCAATTGTGTTCTACAGGGCTCTAATTGAGGTCTTCTACTTTACTTAATTTATGTCAATGACATATTTAATGTATCTAATATGGGGGAAATGTCACTTTATTTGCGGATGATACCAGTATTGTAATCACATCGACCTAAAAGTCGAACTGTAGATGAGTAAAGAGGAAGTTATCAAAATATTGTAGATGGTTTAGCATCAGATATTAAAATATTGTAGATGGTCAAGCAGATGAGAGTTTATGTTGATAAAACTGAAAGTATGATAATATTTGCAAATAAGAACAAAAAGATAGGCGAAAAGGTAAAAAATATACAGATTTAAATTGAGAATAGGAAAATAGAATTTGTGGACAAAATTGAATTTCTGGGAATAATACTACCTAAAAAACTTAACTGGAAATCACAAATAAATAAAGTTAGCCTAAAAATTAGTAAAATAATTGGAATAATAAAAATATTTCAAAATAGTGCGTCAGAAAAAATCAAATTGGAATTATATTATTCTCTGATTTACAGTCATACGGTATATTGCAATTGCATATAGGGTAATCAGGGCAAAGTAAAAAATAACTTTTTGGACAAAATGCAGAAAAAATAGTAAAATTCAACTTCAGAGATATAGTTTTATCTGGAAATAAACAGTGATTAAGATAATATTTTACTAGTAAATGAAGCAAATATATATAATATCTTAATAAAGATGTTTGAAAGAATAGGGGGGCTGCAGGCACAGGTAATTGATTGTGCTATGGGGGAATGAGAGTAACGGAGATAGATATCTGGAGAACAGGGAGTGCTTGCTGCCAAGAAATAAAAACTGAAACAGGTCATGATAATATAAATTAAAAAGGACCTAAATTTTGGAATGAGCTACCCACTGGAATTAAGATTACTAAATAATCTGAAGTTATTTAAGAAAAATATGAAGAATACAATATTAATAGATACAGGTAGCGTTATCGGAAGTGTTTCTTATACATTTATTAACCATTATGTTGTGAAATGGCTATTATAAATTTACACTACATACTGATATTGTGACAATTTTTTTTAATTGGATTAGATGATTAATAATCCTGGTAGGCTTTCTTAATTATTGTCTGCTATATGTATATTATTTTCTCCTGGTCTTTATTATTTACAGGTCTATAGCTGGTTATGCAATTTTTATAGTATTTTCTTTGGACTTGCCACAAAATACAGTAATAATTAATAAGTGGAAATAATAATAAGTAATAATAAACAATAAGTGGAAATAATAATAATAAGTAATAATAAATGATAAGTGGAAATAATAATAATAAGTAATAATAAGTGGAAACAATAATAATAAGTAATAATAAATAATAAGTGGAAACAATAATAATAAGTAATAATAAATAATAAGTGGAAACAATAATAATAAGTAATAATAAATAATAAGTGGAAACAATAATAAGTAATAATAAATAATAAGTGGAAACAATAATAATAAGTAATAATAAATAATAAGTGGAAATAAACAATATTATTATATGTTATAACTTAATAATAATTGTCCGTTTTATAACCCTCAAAGTGTCATTAACTAATAGTAAATTGATCAATACAAATTTAATAAAATATTGCTCAAATGAAACAGACGAAGTCCATTCATGCAAAATGATAAAGCACCCAGTTTCCTGGATCTGATGAGAAATCGAAGGCTTTCATTATTTTCGAGTTTTATAGATCCTAAATTTTTGTTTTTGTTTTTAAAAGAGTTTACGAGTAATTTTATAATACTTTCTTCTTCTGAAAAGAATAGTTATAGTAATGGTTTTGGAGTAATTGAGTATAGAGGATAAATCTATTTCATGATGACAAAATCAATTGTTCAAGAAAGAAAAACGAAGTCGTAAAAACTTATGAACCATGGATCAATACTTCAAAACTACTAAATATCTGTTCACCATGGAGACCCTCAAACGAACAGCGTGGTTAAAAATTCGGCCATAATAACTGAAGTACCAATTAGTTTTTGTATAAACTCAGTATAAATCAATGTCGTTAAACTTGTTGCTTCATTGCATGAAAATTGTGAACATTAACTCTGAACACGCAAAGTTATAAAGAACTAAAGTTCCGATTCATCTTCAGTAAGTTTCGTTCATAAATAAATTTGTGTTTGGAATTTTAATATTTAAAATAAATAAAAAATGGTAAGTCGTTATCAGCAAAGAAATAGGAGCAAATATACACGATGTTGAGGATAAAATTTATGATGGTAATATGAATGAATTATTTCAATGTACCAGCAATAAAAATGAATGAATGAATGAAGGAAGGAAGGAAGGAAGGAAGGAAGGAAGGAAGGAAGGAAGGAAGGAAGGAAGGAAGGACACATTGCTATATTCTATAGTTTTATTATTAAAATCACATGTTTTGAAACTGCCGAAATAAAATAATGTTACTTGCAAGAAATATCCCCAAAAGTAGTTCTATCTACGTGATACATTAGAATTGTCGATTAATGGCCATTAAGCCATTAAGCCCAGGTACGACCCCTACTGGTATAGCAGAGGACGTGCCATTTTACTTGCACATCGTATTTCTGGGATGGATTCCCTAAGCAATAGAGGTGCGGGTTCTTCGCAAATCTGTAGACTCCGACGTAGCATGCTCCGAACTGCCTTTGCCACCCAAATCCTAAACAAAAAATCTACTACAAACTCGTATACATGCTATAAGTTCTATTTCTTAAAAATTAACTATTGAGATGCAAAAACTGGCGCAATATGGCAAATGCTATAAGAAAATTGTGACAAGACGTATACTGGACAAATGACAAGACTGGGTACGTAAACGAGAGA
Organism: Dysdera silvatica; assembly: GCA_006491805.2. NCBI lineage: Eukaryota > Metazoa > Arthropoda > Arachnida > Araneae > Dysderidae > Dysdera > Dysdera silvatica. Next base: position 34,596,643 of record QLNU02003225.1, on the reverse strand, counting down.
GGAAAACGTCAAAAGAAGCAATTCGAATAAACTTGCTAAACATGTTTTTGAAGAAAATTCCCATAAATTGGACTGGAAAGCTATGAAAAATTGATACCGGGACGTGACGAACATATATGGTAAACATTTTCTGGAATAAAGCGAAACCTACGGCTTAAGGTATCTTGTCATTAATAAATATTCCAACACTTCCAGCAGAACCTTACAATATTTTCGCTAAACTTCGAGTTGAGAAGGAGCATCCGATGGCATTCAGTGCAATGTAGAGATTTTCGAAAATAGGCATTTTCCTCATTGTTGATCCATAGATGGGATTCTTAACAATAGGATATATAAGCCTAAGATCTTTGATCTCTTCCATTTTATCTTCAACTGAGAAATTTGAAATAACTGATATATAGTTTAACGCCACTCTTTATTCTAAAAATAAGGTTATCAATATTATTATCTGATATAAATGCACTGGTGTCGTCTTCATAACAAATAAGCTTAAAAGGAGATCCTCCTATAATAACGAGAGTATAGGGGAAAACGAAAAGGATATCAAAACTAGAAGAAAGGGACAAAGAAGAAATCGACAAAGATGACACCACCTTCTCGTTTAGCAGAATATACATTGAAACGTGGGCATGAACCTAATATTTAAAAGAAATATTATATCGACATGTCACAAACAAAAATAGTCGACTCTTCCTGGAATTCCGAAATTTGTATACATTTCACCGGGTCCAGAAGTATACAGACAGCTCTTCTATTTTATTATTGTAAAGTTGTATTTTTAACCACTCTTTCCAAACAATTTTAGTTTTTTGTTTTGTTTTGCTTAATAAATAATAGACAATTATTCTACTGAAAACGCTATCAATAGTGGATTTCTCCGCAGTCTGGGGCCCCTTCCTCTCCCACCTTCATTGCCTGTTTACCTATTCTTCAGGAAAATAATTATTTATATATTTATGTGTGAATAATACTTGAACGGGCGATATCCCTTTTCGGAAACAGTGATGAATGATAAACCAATTTTCTTATAGAAATCGAGGATTTCCCAAAAGCGAGCGCACAGGAGGTTTGCGAAACTTTTCACGGTCCAATTTCTGCCGTCAACATTCATTATCCTTCAAGTATTTATTATGCATTTGGCCTTTACATTAAAGCTTAAAGTACCGTATTTACAGTTGCTTTCCGTCCTCGAAATTGCGTAAAAGATTGAGCATTCATCCCATCGTGTGGAAATTACCAGAGCAAGCTGTTCCGTAAACTTTCTCGTAATATATGTTTATGATTAAGTTTCTCAAAAATGACGCCTTATTCCACGAACGTTAAAGGTTATTGTTTCAGTACTGTAAACGTTAAAGTATTGTAATTAAAGTAGGTTTAGTTAAGTTTCCAATCAGTTAATTATACATTATTGAGCGAAGTAGGATGGGGATATTAAGAGATTTTTATTGATATGACGAGGAGCTAAATAAAATTTACGATGTGTGGGCATTAAAAGATTAAATGGTTCGGGTTTAGGTATGGGGCTTTATGAAAGTTTCAAATAAATATATTTTATTAGATTATACAAGCTCTGCCGTTGGCCAGTGGAAACACGGTTGCCAATCGTACCATTAATATAATCTGAACTCCCAGTGTGATGCCCATTTCTCCTCCTCCTCCTCCTCCTCAAAAAAATGAGGATGGCCAACCAGCTGCTTGCTCACTATAGTCAGGAGGTTGGTTCATTTGGGCTCAGGAGGTTAGAATTTTCTGAAAACTGCAGGTTCTGGCTTTGCCGGACTTTAGTTGTCCTTGCGTTGTAAACGCAAATAAACAGCAGCCCAAGGTTTTATAGTATAGAATCGGAAAAAAAAGTCATTTGGCCAGAAAAGGACATAAAGCAGGGCTTAAAATGGGCGGGAGTCTACCAGAGACCTGTTTCGATACTTCTTCATTTTTGGCGATTATTTAAATATTAACCGGCGCTCCTAAATAGACGCTGTCATGAAAAAGTAATAAATTTGTAATTAAGGTCATGCATTTTGTTGTCCATAAAAATGAACATAAACAATCGATATGATTTATCGATTCTTTTGCAGCCATTCGATTTTTTAATCGATTTATCATAACATTAGGGCTCCTTCACTTTTTTTTTGTTAGAAATTAAGCCCTGACGAAAAGGTTACACATCTATACCGGTAAAATTAAGGTCAATTAAGGATTCCAATTTTCCAATTAATTTCTCTAAAAGAACACATTTTTATTATTAAATGAAATATATTCCTAATTCAATTCAATTTTTTCTCAGCATAGTAAATGGGAAAACAATTACGAATATTCAGAATTTGTTATTATTACAAACTATGGCAAGAGGGAGATGGGAAAAAAGGTTCAGAAACTTGACAAGTTCCCAACGTCCTCAGAAAGGACATATGAGATAAGTAGAAATGCAATATGCAATATATAACATTATTTCTTATTATTAATTTCATATGACAATATCAATTTCCAAAATCCGGTATCTATATGCAAAGATAAAGATATTAGAAGATATTTTCTTAATTTATATTTAAGTAGAGAATTACTTTTCTATATAACCTATACTAATAGTGAATTATATTTAGTTTTATTTGGACTTTTAAAAGTAATATAGTTGTTGTAGTAGCTTCTTCCAGGACGGAAAACGGTGCCCAGTAGCTAGTTATATAACGCTTGCTCCCTTTTCCTGTTTTAGTGTCATAAGAGCTAGTATAAATTAATATGAAATGTAAATAAAATTATGAACTTTTTAGCACTTTTAACGGGTAATCACGTTTATAAAACTATGATATCGTTACTCATCTACCATAAAATATCATAAGAATGTAAATTAACAACTCTTTATAAAAGAGATATTGTAAATTTATGCATTTATAGAACCATATAACACTTCTCATATGAAATAATTTCCACAACTTACTGAAGTGCGACAATAAATTGCAGTACAAATGATGTTCTCATTTTCTTATTTCAGACTTTTTATAATAATAATAATCCACGAATAAATTCTAATGAGTTTTCCCCTCAGAATACAGTGCCATGATTTATACCGCTGATTTGGACATACTGCTGCTTTTACTAATAAACATAACTGTTGGAAGATTTTTATTTATAGCACCAGTTATGGCACATTTTTCTTGTGATGCCTGACATATCAAATGCGAGAAAAATAACGAGGGAGCGCGCGGTATATTTAAATATACTCTAAAAGAATACTATAAAACACACTTAAATCCTTCGTCTAAGTGGACATAGGAATTTCCAAAAGAATCTACATTTGGTTATGACAATCTACAATCTTTTTTGTTAGTTTTCTAGGAATGCGCTTCCTAGATTCCTTCCCTTTTTGAAGGGGACTTCAAGGCGATCTACAAGTGAAAATTTCAACTTTTTCAGTTTTTGATAGAACTTGCTGTTATTTTTATATAAAATATATCTCTATATATCAAAATCACATACAATTTAGAATTGATAACAGTATTATTTTTTCAATATTATTTTTTGGTTATTTTTTAAGTACTGATATTATCTTTCGCCAAAATTGTTCTTTGCAACACATTGTTTCATTAAGTAATATAACAAAATTTTAATATTGAGATTTTGATAGCAGTAACAAGATTTTATTAGGATTATAATGCATATTTATTATATCTTGCATAAAAAATTTTCTGCCAACGTATATAGAAAATTTTTTTTTGCGTTTTCGAAAGTCAGAAATACTAAAATTGATTAAGATATGTGACAGCATCAAAATTCTAACACCAGTATATTTACGTGGAAATATTCGACGAAACAATACGCAATATAAATAAGAGACAAAAAACAACGTTTTAGAAGCGTATTTATGGCAAGATTGAATTCAATCTACGCGTTTCGGGCGATAAAAGTCCGCCCTTCTTCGGGAGTGACCACTTGTGGAATATTCCACGTGTTCACTCCCGAAGAAGGGCGAACTTTTATCGCCCGAAACGCGTAGATTGAATTCAATCTTGACATAAATACGCTTCTAAAACGTTGTTTTCTTGTCTCTTACCAGTTTATTTATTCCTCTTATATAAACAATGTATAAAATTTTCATGAAAATTGGATGAAAATTATGACACAAGGAGTATTCTCGTGGTAAGTAGTAGCTGAATGCATTTTGAGAAAACATACATAAACTATTGAACTTTACCATAATTAAAGTACACTTACTGAAATTACGTCATATTCTGGAAACCATAAAAACGGATGGAATTAAATTTAGTTTTCACCAAACAGTAAAGGGAATTAGATTTATTTTTTTGAAAGATTAAAAAATCCGAAATGTTCACTTGTAGATCCTCTTAATATAAGCTTATCTTGTAATATTATTGAATTTTTATCTGAGTGCATGTTATATGACATTTCGTAGTTTAAACCTCTGTCTCTGCATTTTGGCTTTAGATATTCTACAATTTCATTTTTTCTTAAATTTGTTGGCCAATATATATTTTATAGTGTGCGAAAGCAATTCTTAATGAAAGTATCAAAAATAAAACAGAATCTAACTCAGTTCTAAACACATTCAACAGAGCACCGAAACTTTGACGCAATAAAATAATTGTACTTTATCCGATAAATAATCATAAATACAGATAATCTAAGAGTGGGTGTCAGAATTTTTACGCAACAGATGAGCAAATGCTAAAATCTAAGTATATATAACTGAGTTTTAGTATACTTTCATTTACGCCACTTTTATTTCAGTTTGAAAAATTAAAAGACCACATGAAATCTATTTTGTCTAGTTAAATGAATGAAAATTGATAAGTTGATTAATAAAATGAACCAGAATATTATTTGTTTTAGAATATCTTTTGTTTACAGTTTATTCGCCCGAATTTCTGCAGTTTCAAATCCAATAATCGTTAAAACTGAGCTAAACCATTACTTTTTTTACCTGTGGCCACCAAATGCCGAAACATATACTTAATGTAACCATAATTGATAGGCATAGTCTTGCGACACATAATTTCAGAAAATTTCTGACAAGGACGGGAAACTTCGTAACTGTTAAATTAAACGCTTTCCTGTCAAAATGCTTGATTTGAAATTACATTGAACCAAAGTTTATACAGATTTTCCAAGTTTGGAAAACAGTTGACAAGTTTAAAAATTAAGATAAGAAAATAGCTGAGATTTAGGAGCTTATGAAGGAAAAATTAATGGATGGTTTGACAAGAAATTGTTTAGGGGAAATTCGTTGATTTCAAAATTATAGTCTCAGCGAATCTGCATCGATAGAAATAAAGACCGTATATTTCCCACAAATCAATTTTAGCTTAGTCTTCTAAAGCTATAGCGCACAGAAAAACCGATTTATCTAATTGGGAGATGTTGATCACTGCAAACACATTATCAAATTTTCTTGGTTACGCAATGCAACAAATAGGTGATGTAAAAAGGGGCTGTAGGCCCTCCACTGGCAACTTTTCAGCAGTGCGGTACAAAGCTTTCACCTAGAGTACTATTAAAAAGTAAAGTAAGTTTTTTCATTTAATGTTGGAGGAATGCCCAACTAAGTGTCATTTGCATAAGGCTACTTTAAGCAATTCTTTTCCATATTGCCACAATCTGGTTTTCTATTTTATTCTAGTCAGTGGACGTTTCTTAGGTGGTTGCGAATTTCAGTTTTCCCTCATTATCCACTTCTCATTCCGGTATGCCCAACCCATTGCCATTTGGCTTTTTGTTTTAACAATGATATCCTCAATCATGGTGTTCTCACTCATCGAGGCTTTTTGTCTTCGATTTCTTCTGGATATTCCAAGCATGCACCGCTCTATGTTCCTTTCTGTGATTTGTGATCTCCGTTTTGCTTTCTTCGTTAAAATCTGAGTCCAATACTATGCTGAGCTGTGTGTATATCTCTGAATAAAAAAGAAGCGACAGATAGCCCTTAAAATGCGCAAATATGTTAGGATGAAAACAGTAAGTTAAGTTAAACAACTCAACACAGATAATATTTTTTCCTCCGAGTTTTACGACGCAAGGACAGGAAAGGTCATGTTGTGGCAGAACTTAAAATTTCCGTAGGAACCTGAACCTTTTAAGGTACAGAAAACTAAGGCCTGGACTGAGCTGAACAGTTGCTTAGTAGGCTCCCTTTTTTTTGGCCACCATTAGGACTCAAACTCGGCTCCTAACGGCGGCTAGAAAAAAAAAAAAAGAAAGAGCGGCAAGAAAGAGTGGTTAACGGCCCTCATGACGAACGTGTTACCAATGCAGGGACTCAAAAAATGTTGTTGAAATTGAATTAAAGAAGGAAACATGGAAAAGATGAAGAAAATATTTTTATAACTTAGATCGGGGTTTCTCAAAGTGGGTCTTGCGAAACCACGAGGTTCCACGACAACCATGCAGGGATTCTGGCAGCAATTTGCAAAATTTATGATAATGGCCATAGTTTATTTATTTTCAAGCAGGTGCACTGGTAGGCATTATTTTCTCTCTATAACATTCACTTATTCTTAAAGTAGAAACGTTTGTTTTTTGAACTTATATAATTATTTTATATACTCACAATTAGTTTCACATATACACACACACATACTTTTATTTAATTTTTAATAATTTTAATTATCCAGTCAGTGTTCATTTTTTATTTGGTGATTTTTTTTTAAGAAAAACTGTAAATGCCCCATTTTAACTCTCACGATAAAATTGGAATATAAATAAGTCTGTCTTCGATATAACGTAAGTTTAAAGACTTTATGGCAGTAAAGGACAAAGATATTCACCCAGGTCTGGATCTAAAGTGAAAAGCGGCCAGTTAACAGATATATTTTTGGTGCCCCAACCCCGATACGAATTTCATTTATCCTCTCCCTCAAATGCGACAGAAAAGAGGGGAGCATATTTATATACCAACAAAATACCAAAAAGGGGGCGGTATTGAAGGTGAAAATGCAAAACACGCTACCATCGCCAAGTTTAGCCAATGTCACCAAAAGTGAATGGCCACGGGCATAGCAACCGGAGGCTATGATGAAATGTTTTTCAGACGCCTTTTAGACACAATACTTTTCCTGAATCAGGAATGCCTTGTGTGGGCGTGCCCCCATATCCACCGCATAATGAAAACATAAAATTGTCAAGGCACCATAACCTGTTGAATCAGAAGTGCTTGTAAAAAAAAAATGGGAATTTACCCATGTTCCGGAAATGCGAAGGAAGCATATAATGGCGACGAGAACGTCCAGCGGACGTTCATGTTTGACGTCAGAGACATTATGATGTCAAAAGCATAACGACTACACTTTTGAAGAGGTTTCAGGAGAAAGATAATACGGTAGTATGTCCCGAATTAGCGCCAGAATGGACACTTATGTTCCGATGTACAATAATATTCCGAAGACGTTAAGCACCAAACCATGAATGGACGAAATTAACTTTCATTAACGTCATATCGTGCAATCTACTCAGGTAGGACTTCGGACGGTAAAAGCTGAGCCGCCTCATATCGGCAATCGCAGTAAGTAGAGAATTTAAATTACTGTTCATTAGACAAAAAATATTGTAAAAATTACGAACTACATTATTTGACCGATTAAGAATATACTCGTCCTTATTTAAACAATAAATGTCCCAAAGGGAAAAAAAATGTACGATAACCTCGCTAAGCTCGAGTTAATGTATAGTATTATCGAAATTCACATTAGCTAACCAACAACTCGTCCTCGGCTATAGTGCTGATGACTCTTAAAATCTATTCGTTTTCTTATTTTAATTATACTTTCCTTGCAATAATTATCAAAAAGTTGTTGAGTTGTTCAGAGTTTATTGAAAATATAGATATGCAAGGAAAGGAACGAACCCGCTGTGGCAATCAGTATTGATTGCATATTGAACCTGACTTTGCAAAGGCCTTACCTTGCTTGGAGCAGAATTATCCTTGCGCCATAAAGATACAATTAACCAACTTTTCGGAGGTCCCATTGAGTCCCACATCCGCAACGCCTGGTGATAACCAACCAAATGCATCCGACATCATCGTATCCATGGCCCAGCAAGCATGCAGACGGTCATGTCATACACATGAATATCACAGACGGTCATGTCATACACATGAATATCACAGGCGGTATGGACATAAGTAGGCTCAACGGATATTTGCAAAGTAAATTTTGCGAAAGTTGCAAAATTTTAACTTATTATTTTATTGAATATATTAACGTGGAATACAAATTTTCGTGACTATTTTTTGGAAACCGTATTTATAATTTGGGCAGGTTCGGGTGTGATTTCCGCAGAGTCAAGGTAAGGAAAAAGATTGCAATTTATATTGAATTAATGCCCTAAAATATCATTTATATTATCGAATATGTTTTTGTGAACAGTTTTCTACATTCCTTAGAAACTGAAATTTGGTTGACTGATATTGATGATCTTGTATTGCATTTCTAAAATCTATAAGATACGGATGTTTAGTCTTTACACCATTGTCTTACTTCTTTCAACAAAACATGTTACACTACGTTTTATAAATAGAAATGACAAACTCGAGAAGAAATACAAGCAGTTGTTCATTTGTCAACATCGCGAGGGTGTATTTTTAGTTTAGAAGAGAAAGCCTCTAACTTTTTTGTCTGCGTTGTGAGAGTTAAAATTATCTCTATTTGAAAAATGACATACTGAATCATTTCTACATCATTCAAAGACAAATATGCTTTTGTTATTATAGACTCGCCGAGTTTCATGCTTTGTAGCTTCATTTTTTTTCGGAAACTACACGTAAAATACAAATGCGTTTATGTTTCTAAAAGCGTAACTAAATTCATGTAGAAATGTATAAAAGAAGGATCTCGTCAGTAATTATTACAAAAACAGCCCCATGCAAATTGAATGTATTGCAATATTGTAGCATGTGGTTTTTTCTTGACAAAATATAAGTTTTTGTCAAGAAATAATTCTATATTTTACGGGAATTTGCTTTCACTGGAACGATTTTTTTTGACAGAATTGTAGTTTTCATAATACCTGAAACTATTCGCTTATGTTTAACTATACATATATATATCAAGGCCATAGCATTTAGGGATATTTCAATATATATCGCAATTTTATATGTTATTTTCAGTCAGTGATAAACAAAAGGAGTGTATAATAAAAATTTAAAAAAACTTAAAGGTAAAATTAGGAGGGCGTTAATGAAAAAGGAAAGCATCGCAGAAAATTGTAAACTGGAAACTATGTAAATCGAAATTAACGTAAACGCAGTTTTATTTAAGCTGATATGACGTTTACAATTGCTTCAGAAGAGTTACGTTCTGCCTTCGTCAGAACGAATTTCTACAGAAGCAATTGTAAACGGAAATGCCAGCTCACGTAAGTACGATTCAATGTCGATTTAAATATGTCATTGCGTAATATACCTCTCATTCTTCTGTAGAAAAGATTTAGTCTAAAATTTCTAAAGTCCATTTTATTTTCGAATATTAAAAGAAATCATTATAGTCATTATCCCAAGTATCACATATTAGTAGCCCCTTCTTTGTGTTCCTCTTTTTATTTGTAGTTCACACAAGTTTTTACTCTGTTCATAGAGGCCTTTTTTCCATTGTTTCCTCCCTGGCTCCATGATGGTAGTGTGGTAATGCGTTCGCTGAGCTAGCCATTAACCCGAGTTCAATACCTAAAGGTGGCAACCAAAATACCGCTTACCAACTAACTACTCACTATAGTCGTGGGCAATAGCGTAGCAAAAAATGGTGGGGTCTCAAGTGGCTTCGAAGAAGATTATATTATGAAAATAACATTATGAAATGGAATAAAATATGCTTTGATAGACTCTGAGCCCCCTTGCCTGCGCCTCTGGTCCGAGGGTTAGTTCTCTAGACCTTAAAAGGATCGATTTATTCGAAACGCTGTAGGTTCCGGTGGGACATGAACTTTACTGTCCTTCCGTCGTAAAACACAAATATTCTCCCCCGAAATAATCAATCTGGTTTACATGATAGAACGGACTAGCTTTCGTGAGCTTAGTTTCGATTTTACTCATCCAGAAAATAAAAATGTTCATAAAATCGAAAATTCGTATCCGGGAATTAACATTTCTTTTATGGAAACGTTTTTCGGACGATAGTCTCAAAAAGTATTCCCATGAAAGTTCAGTACCGAACCTTGGACCTTACACCATTCCGGAAGGTAATTTTCATCGTTGGCACTGCGGTGGCGCAGTGTGGTAACGCGTTCGCCTAGTGCGCCGTTATTTCGGGTTTGACTCTCAACAGTGCACAAAGAAAGCTTACTCAGTGTCTCATAAGGATCGCGCTGCTTACTGTAGTTCAGTACCCTAGGCCTTAAGAGGTTCGTATTCCTCGGAAAATTGTAGGTCCAGAGGTTTGGATTCCTCGGAAAACAGCAGGTTCGCCTTAGCATAACCATGGTAGCCTTTGAGCCGTACAAAAAAAACCACAAACGAACAATTTCCATCGTTAATGACTTTAGGAAGTAGGACCCTTGCTGTCCTTGCGCCGCAAAACTCAAACAACAAAAATGAACCCGGGGTGAAAAATAAAAAAGAATGCGACGGTGGCGTCCGAATGGCTTGGCTACGACAACCTCTTACAATGCTCCAACCACCTAAAAATTGTTTGAATTCACGAAAGTTCTTGGGTTCCCTATCAAATTGTGGAATCAAGAATCTAGTGTAATTAAAATATGAAGTATAAATAATGTTTACAAAGATTCTTTGAGGAACAGAGCTCGAGTACCATAATATAGACTACAATGCAAAGGAATAGAATTTTACTTAATTTTGTGGTTCCTGAAATCGGTTTAATTTTTTTGGTTACAATGTTGGTAACTCATTTTCTAGGCAGGATTAGATATTTTAATTGCCTCTGTCTTCTGCAAAAAATAATCTTAATTCAGATTTGAAAAAAAATATAGTATTAATATAGGGTGTTTGGAAAATATCTGGTAAAACTTTAAGGGATGATAGGGGACACCAAATAAGGCATGTTTGTCCATATCCCCGTGTCCGCAAAGGGGCCGGTTTGGCTGTAGAGCGTAACTACTGTTTATGCCCATCACGTTGCTACGTAGCCAATTGCATGAATTAAATGCAATTTTTGATACATAATTTAAGTGAATGAGCTAATAATACAGTAGAGACAAAGAAATCCGGAATTCAGTTTCCTGATTTTGATCTGTGTTACTGTGTAGTGAAAATAAGCCTAAAAATGCCTTTTTTAACACACTGGAAAAGAGTTGGGAACTGCCAAGTATGTGTAACAGGTGAAGAACATCAAAATAAACATTTTTTGTTCAGTGAATTTTTTTCCAAAAATTAGCCGTTCGGGCACTACAGTGAATTTAGTATTTGCATCCACCACATTCAAGGTTTTCACAAATGGCTACAATGCGCCATTTCACAAAGTTTTAAAATTATTTAATGTCAACAGACGTCGGGCTCTCTCCGACGATTTTTTAAAATCAGTTAAATTCACCGGAATTCTATGTGTAGAATTCATACAATCGCACCTGAAGCGGCGAATTCTACACATACAATTCTTGTGAATTTAAATGGTTATAAAAAAATCGCCGGAGAGAGCCCGACATCTGTTGACACTAAATAATTTGAAAATTTCTTGAAATGGCGCATTGTAGCCATTTGTGAAAACCTTGACTGTGATGGATGCAAATACTAAATTTGCTGTAGTGCCTGAACGGCTAATTTTAGACAAAAAGGCACTGAATAAAAAATGTTTCTTTTGATGTTCTTCACCTGTTATACATACTTGGCAGTTCCCAATTCTTTTCCAGTGTGTTAAAAAAGGCATTTTTAGGCTTATTTTCACTAAACAGTAACACAGATCAAAATCAGAAAACGGAATTCCGGATTTCTTTGTCTCTGCTGTATTATTAGCTCATTAACTTAAATTATGTATAACAAATTACATTTAGTTCATATAATTGACTACGTAGCAACGTGATGGACGTAAAAGTAATTACGCTCTGCAGCCAAACCGGCCCCTTTACGGGCGGATATGGTCAAATATGCCTTATTTGGTGTCCCCTACCACCCCTTAAAGTTTTGCCAGATATTTTCCAAACACCCTGTGTATGTATGTGTGTGTGTGTGTGTATGTATATATATATATATATATATATATATCCTTCTACATAGTGAGGGGGACGGGCGATTCAGAGTTTAAATTGTCATAAAGGCCGGCCCTGCGGTTATTCTCTTTAAAAGTTATAGGAATGCGTTTACCGCACAAAAATTATTGGGTAATTAAATATTTATTGTATGTAATATCAGATACTCTGGATACGTTTTAAGCGTTATTTGGAATTGTTATTATCATACTTTAAATTGGGTAACACTTTATGTCGACATTGTATGCGCCAATATTTTCACTATTCATCGGATCATACACAGTTAAAAAAGGGCATTTTTTTGGTAACACGTTTACCTAGCGTGTAGTTACCCAGAGTCTGACTTCTGACTGCGCTATAAAAAATAAAAATAGGCTTACCGATTGACTGCTCACCTGAATCCGAGGTTATGTTCCCTAGTAGAGATGTGAGAATCAGTCACTAGCCGAATTAGTGGGTTGATATTTCCTGTCTCTTGATGGGCAGAATCGTTCGTTGGTTTAGTCAATGGAAGAATTTGCTCATCTCCATTCGTTCATTCTTTAAAGGTCCGTATCTTTCCGAAAAGTGCAGGTCCCGATGGAGCAGTACTCGTACTATCCTTGCGCCGTAAATCCCAGAAATATAATCTACCGAAATTTGAATATGTGCCATTCATTCTTTACAGGTTCTACTTAAATTTTAATTTATATATATGTAAAGTATTGCTCTTTGGGTACTGAGTGTTTTATTATCTGAAATTTATTTTTATATTTTGATATTAACAAAGAAAGGTCAATTATCTTACACCGAAGTGGAATGTACTACAGTTTGTCTCAGGTGCTTGGTATATTTTGATGAACTCCTGAATTAAAAACGTGAAAGCAAATTTATTAATTAATTATTTACGTGATTGCATTTTCCGTGTCTTTTGCAAGTTGAAGAATTTCGTACTTCAAAATTCAACTAAGAGTGAGTAATTGCTAAGATACGTGCACCAATGTGTATTAGCACGAGTTTATTGGTCGCTTTTCATGCGAACCAATTTTATTACAACCCAAGGGTAACTATTCAAGCATATTAAAAACGAATAGTTACCCAAATTAGATGCTTCGGTACAGTGGAAACAAATGCTTTCAATAGGCAAAACAATGCTCATAATAAGATTTGTTATCAAATATTGCACAATTACTCATCGCTCGACCATCCCGGAGATACTTTTGTGGCTTAATGAATGCCTGTGTCGTTCCTTTCCTTTGTTTATGACTTTGTATCTGGAGAAATAGTAATTTGAATTATTTCTTCGTATGTTATTTAAAAATACGAGTTTTATGTACTTGTTTATTTAGCGTCCAAACGCAGATATTTGGAGGTTTAAATTAATGATGATAGGGGCTGTTCAAATATTATGTAAGCAAATTTTTGGCCATTTTATACTCCCCCTCCTCCTTGTAAGAAAAAATAAGCAAATGCCTGACTCCCCCTTCACGCTAACGTAAGATTTTGGTCATCTATGTATATATATTACTAAGCTGTATATATATTATATTGTTAAACTATATATTATTAAACTTATTATATTGTACACATTAAACTATAAAGAACAATAATATATTTATATACAGTATATATATATAGTAAGATAATAGTTTATTATAAAGTATTTTGGAGCATTTTCAGTACGTATTAATATTTGTTACGTCGTAAGAAAGTAGCGGATAAATTAGAAATGGATTTAATAAAATACATTTATTAAAAATAATATATTTATGATAATTTAAAAGTATCCGAGAGCCCACGGGGAGTCTAGAAGGCGGCCCCCGAGCGAAAAATAGTTGACAGCCAGCCACTGGTTTAAATAAATAAACATTTAACTGTGATTAGGTGTATTTTATATCTTTTACTCGTAGTGTGCCTGTCGTGAATCTCAGTATTGCAGTTCTGTCGGGGGGGCTATCACGTCCTCACTGTGTGTTGGTTTTATTATTTTCTGTGTCTTACGTAAGCATGGTTCAGGCTTCCATCCCCGTTGTCAGCAAAAATAAGCAAATGTCCCCCAAAGATGTTTACGTAATACATGAACAGCCCCTTATTTGTAAATAATAATTAGAAATAATTATGAATATTTGCATAAATTACCTATTTAGGCTTTTGCCGAAAATTACAGTCTATGCTTTAGAAAACCCTTTTATTTGACTTAAATATATCGCTTTTGATCCTCTCAGTGGAATGTCAGTTCCCGAAATCATGTTTAACAGAGAGAGAAAAATAATTCTCGAAAAAACAATGTCGAAATTTTAAAAACAATTCAATGTATATAATTTTATATGCGAAAGCTGATTGAACGTCGATGAAATAACAAACGAAATTGTCTAATTTTTGGAAGAGCCAGCAGCAATGTCTCATCAAAAGTAATATCTGTAGAGTGCTTTGCCCTTTTTTGAAACCGAGATATCTAGAAAAATCCATTTCCGTTATCATCCCCAAGACAAAATCGGAAATATTACGAATTACACGGAAATGCACTTACTGCATCGGAATTATTTTCAGAGACGCAAAGAGAACTTTTCGACTCAGACCTCAGAAATGACCAAAATTTTCCAACAATGAGGTGCCCTACACCGACAACGCGTTCGCCTAGCGTACGGTTAACCCCAGTTCGACTCTCAACTGTGCTAAAAAAATAACACTTACCGTCTAACTACTCATTGTATTCCAGGTCTTGCAGAAGTTCGAACTTTTCAGACAATTTTCAATCACCGAGCAGAACAACACTCGCTGCCCTTGCTCCGTAAAACTTAAACCAGTAACCCAATAGTGAGTTGTCCGCACTTTGGGTTTCTCCCCACTCTGTAGTCTCCTATTCTGCTAAATGTCAGTAGGAATGGTTTTTTGTTTATCCCGGGCTTAAAAAGTGGTTGAGTCATTCCAAAGAGATTACTTCTGGTGAGGCTCACTAAAGTTTGGGTGATGAACTTTGTTCGATATATTTTACCAACGTTAACATTTCACGGGTGAATTTATTCCTTCTGACACTTTTTATTTTTATTCTAATTGTGTCAAATTCCTCCAAGAAGGAAATGCAATGCTTTTGACTGTTTTCATTTGATACGCCCTATTCTTCTAGCAGTTCATTATAAATTATTTGCCAGCTGTAGCAAAACAGGTTTGTGGCTTCGAAAATTAAATTTAGTTAATATAAAATTTCATATACTAAAATGACGTAGAAACAGGCCTAAGTTGTTTGTGTCTTGAAACATTAGGGGAATATTATGACCATTTTTGATAATAAATTTTAATAAAGCGTATTATATGGTTTGGAAATTACATATCCAGTAGAACCACCATTATCTGAATTTAACTGCTGGAGAAACTCACGCAAGTGGTGTAGATATTGGTTATTGCAGAGATACGTATATATATCGAATATGTAAAAAGATGTTACATTGCTTCCAAAGTAGTTAATACCTTAATTCACGCAATCATATACTTGCAACGTTTTTCGCCATCAGTTTAATAATCAAACGCGATTTTAATGCGTGAGATAGTTACTTTACACTTTTATATTGTATTACCGGATTATCGTAAATTTTGCTTGACTCTGCGGTGGTACAGTGTGGTAACGCATTCGCCTATTGTGCTGTTAACTCGGGTTCGACTCCCAACGGTACAAAGAATGCTTACTCAGAGATCTCATAAAGATCACACTGCTCACTGTAGTCCAGGGTTTGGTTCCCTAGGCTTTAAGAGGTTCGGGTTTTTCGAAAAATCGTAGGTCCTGAGGTTTGGACCTCTCGGAAAACAGTAGGTCCGGCCTAGCATGTTCATCGCAACCCTTGAGCCGTAAAACCACAAACAAATTTTGCTTATCCGAAATAGGACTAGCCTCCTTCATTCGGGATAATAATATTCGGGTTTCTACTCCAGACAACAATTAAGAATCAATGCCGACTGATACTTAGTCACAAATAATATTTTATATAAAAGCAATTTCTTTGAATGAAAATAATTACACATTAGTTTTAAAAGATGCTTTGAATATGTCTGTATTGAATTTAGAAGAACAATATCTCACATTCTTCTATAGATTCACTCGTTAACAAACACGTTGGTACAAAAATTACTCTCACCTTTGCTGTCCTTGCGCCATAAAAATACAACCAACCAAATTAAACCAAAGCAAATTACTCAACGCTTGAATAAAATTTAGTTTGAAAGCGTAGAGGGTAGTAACTGGTTTTTCGCGTGCAAAAAACCAGTTACGGAAGACGCTGTACCCACTACTGCAATGAAATAACCCGTCTGTGATGTAAGCTCCCGAGAATTGTAACGGTTCTACACGCCAACTTCTCTTCAACGAACTATCTATTGACTTCAGAAAAATGGTGGCGACTCTCCCTCCTCTATTCACGATTCAAAGTACCTGTAGGTGGCGCTTAAATCACAGACCCAAAGGTGAAAACATTCCCACGTGTGCCTATATCTATGAGGTGCAGATTAGATTTAAAAAAATGAAAAAAAAATGTTTTTAAGGACTACTTTTTAAATTTTATTTTATCATACAATTAATAAAAGACAGTTTCAAAAAAAACTTGCCTACTGCGATGGGGTTACAACTCCACCCCCCCGGCTTAGCCTATGATCTCTAACTACAGTAAAATACAACTCGCTATTCTTTTCGGCTGTAATCATATAGTATAAAAAGGCTGTGGTTCTATAATCTCGTCACGTAAGACTGTCTTATGCGCGGGAACTTCATATACGCATTTTCGAGAGTGGAATTATGCGTGTAGCATGTATCTCGTATTATAGCTCCAAAACAAGTGAAAGAAAGCGCGTTTTCCCGAAAAATATTCGACTGATTTGATATTTTGGTAAAACTGGCGGTGATTTAACATTCTGTGTAAGAAGCCCCATGTTAGCCGCCTGTTTGTTTAGTCTTCTCACATTAGTACTGCAGGATTGTGTACCAAAGCTTTTGCACCTAATACCCCATGTTTTCATGCACAGGATTTTCAGAAAAGATCGTAGACCCAGCATCCTGAAACAGACTAATGTTTATGGCCTAAATAAAAATCTGGAAGTGAAAAAAGCAAACTCTATTTTCTGGAATTTTTAAACGAAAGTAGAAACCTTTAAAAAATAAATATGTACGAAACTTCTTCTATTGTTATTTAAGAGTTTTGTTTATCACCTTCAAAATATTTTGCATGCATGCTGACCCAGTTGCTTTAATTCTCAAATTAAAATTTTCTTGTTTGCTTATTGTAGTTTAATTTTCTTTCCCACGCGGAAAGGTGTTAGAAAGTGTAAGAAAGATTTAAGTACTGTTAAGGCCAAGAGAAGGTCACATGGAGTGACTGTAACACTTGAACTTCGTTATCATGAAAGAGTGGAATTACAGATAAAGAAATTTCTTTTTAAAATTGATCTCTGACATAATGTCTCGTACCCTCAACATACAAGAGGCGATGCGTTCGTTCTTGTCAGTTTTGTTCTTTCTCTTTAAGCCGCTTTTTTCTTGTTTTCCTTTGGTTGCTTTGTCATGAAATTTGAAAGTCCTTTTACTATATGTATGAACTAGAATTATATCAACTGTCATCTCTAATTAAAATATGTCAAAATGCATACAGTCCACACTTTTTTATGGCACTATTCACGACCACAGTGCAGTGATACCAACAACGGCCATCATCGCCAATAAACCAGTGGTTCGACTTCCAATGGTGCAAAGAACGCTTACTCAGAGATCTCATAAAGATCGCACTGCTCACTGTAGTCCGGGGTTTGGTTCCCTAGGCCTTAAGAGCATAGGCGTACGCATAAAGTTCGTAAGGGGGTTATAGACTCAATGGGGGGTTACAGAGCTACAACTCACATATTTCTATGTTAAATATACAAAATTTCATTGCAATGGGGGTTACAACCCCCATCAACACCCCCTGCGTACGCCAATGCTTAAGAGGTTCGGACTCCTCCGAAAATTTTAAGTCCAGAAGTTTGGATTCCTCGGAAAATTGTGGGTCCCGTCCCCACATGACCACTGTATTCCTTGAGCCGTAAAACCACAAACAAACCGAACAGCGACAATATAGCGCATTCGGGTCAAAGCAATCGACGCCGAAGCCATCCAAGTAGTATGATTTTAATTTTTGTATTTTCCCCTTCATAGTTTTACGTCTTGTTAATGAAAGTAAATAAAATTCGACATCTTATTTTAAATTATAAATAAAAGCATAAAATTAATTAATATTTAAGTTTCTGTGCAGCGAAACTCATATTTTCGAAATTTCACATTTTAATCCTTAAATAATTTTTGAATTTTTATCTCATTGGCTTTTCCAATATCATCTGATTTTATTACATTGTTTCGTTTCACACCGTTTTTAATACATTTTCTAACATTATAGTTGTAATTTTTCTTCCTCTTAAAACCACATGTACGTTTTCACCGTGTTTGGTGCAGAATGACCCTTGCTGTCCTTGCGCCATAAAAATAAAAACCAACCAAAATTTGGCATACGTCTTTTTAAATCGGTTTTTGGATATTTTCTTATGTACTTTATCATTTTGAAGCAATATTTCGACATTATAAATAAAATTAATTCCCTTTTTAACAATTTCTCCTATTGAAATCAAAGCTTGATTTTCTCCATATGAATTGTTAGAAGCTTCGGAGGGAACTCTGAAAATATTAAATTCGCTGCCATTGTTCATTTCAAATATTCTGATTATGTCGTTTTCAATTAGCACATATTCGACAGATTTTGTCATCCGAAGTTACTTAACAGCTTACAACCACCATCTGTCAGTAATAATGTCAGATTTTAACTCCATTTTATTAACACAATACATTCGTTCCTCGCTGTTTGCGGGTTTGGTATTCGCGGTTCTAATTATTCGTGATCGTTTATTTCCATTGTGGGGAAAATACAATTTTTAGAAATTTTTCGAAGTTTTAAGGTCAAAACAATAATATATGGTACTATTACATATAAGCCTAATAAATAACGTACCAAAAATAAACAGATAAAGATGCAGTACTCTATTTTTACCCGTTGTAAATACATATATTGTGCATAAGCGTATATTTCGGGTGTTTGTACTTCGTACTGTTGTATGTGGTTTCTGAACCTTTTTAGTTTGTACAAGAACAAATGATACAAAAATAACGGCAAGCAAAATATTTTTCGTAAAAATAATTTAGCAATGTACAGTATTCAATGTTCAAAACAATTGCTATGAACGTAACGCTCCTTTTTCACACATAATTTTGTTTTGCTATTCGCAGTTTTACCATTTGCGGCTAATTCGTGGAACGTAACCCCAGCGAATAGTGAGGGACCACTGCATATTTGTTCAGCCATGTTTGTTGATTTGCGAACACAAAGCTAATGAATGTGCTGTATTTTTCTCAGAGAAAACCTTATTTCTTGCACAGACATTAAGACTTCCTTTCTCCAGCATGCATCCTTTCTTCAGCCTGCATTCTTTAATTTCATTCACTTCCATTATTCGCCTTTATATCCGTAGAAACGAGAGAATTAGTTGTATGATGTCATTTAGTTTCACGATATTGGAAAAGTTACTGCCCGAACAATGGCACCTCTGTGTTTTCTTCTCATAAAAGGTGGAAGCCAAAGAAATGATGTTGCTGCTAATGGAAGAGAGAACGATTTTGCTAAGCAAAGACAAGTACTACGCAGACTTTTCGTTTTCACTTATGTTATGAAAAACAACTTTTTTCTTCCCTTACGCTGTTTTGCTTCATTAGTGATTATTTACTAAAAATAAATATTCGCAGTATTTGAAACGAAGGCATAGAATTTTCAAAGCTTAAAATAAGTGCACTATTTAAAAGATTATAATTTTTTTACATGCAGGCCGAAACTACAAATGTTTCGTAAACAACTTTAATATTTCTGTAATAATCCCCATAAGAATTTTAATAACATGCAAGTTTGTTAAATTTATTGCTGAAACACTAGTGGTGTTTTTTTGTTTTTTTTTGAATGTTTATGCGAAAACTTAAAAAGAAATACAACTTAAATGCATCCATTAAAATTGTGATGCAATTTCTGGTGTTTCCTCTACCACCAAATGAATAACAAGTTTTTGAAAACTTTTTTAAAACTCTCATCGATCAAATTCGTAAGTAGAGATGAAGGATCCAAAAGGGACTAAAAGAGTATATGTCCACCCTTACAACCATCGAAATTAAATAGCATTACGCTTAAGTTTTTACTTTTTTATTTGTTATTTTACTACAGCTAACATTCCTTTTTGATCTTCCTAAGTTTGACAAAACTGCAGTTGAATTTAGATTTATCAATAGCCATGTTAGTAGTTAAAATTAAAGAATGAATTAAAACTTCAAAAGTTCCTAAATTTAATTCCTAATGACTCATTTAGAGACTATTGGATATTTTTTATTTGTGATAAAAATAAAGTATCCAATGTAATGTGATCAATATAGCACAGTCAGTAGGAGTGGACTGGGTCCTCTCAAAGGGCGCATACCTTGGATTTTCAGAGGGCGCGAGTCCTTTCCTATTTGAAGGCGCAGGTCCTATCGCATATGAGGGCGTACTGGCCTGTGGGCTGGCGGCCCAGTCCGCCCCTGTAAGTTATTCGCCTTTGATTTTGAAAATATTTTTACTCCCCTACCACTAAAATAGAGGTCTTCAACCTTTTTCAGTCCAAGGGCCAATTTTGCTTATTCTTGTAGGCCCGCGGGCCGCACTACTGTATCAGCAATATTAGGACTGAACAAAAGCGGCTCGAAGGGTGCGCCCTCCCCTGGATCACCCTTTATTGATATTTTTTCCTCAGGTCTCTGTTTTACGTGCGCATCCAAAAATATTTTCTGAATCTGCCTCTGAGGCCAAATATACACTTGTATGCACAAATTAAGGACTGGATAGTTTTTCGTATGTATCGTCGCACCCCAGTGTTGCAAATGGGTACAAAACATACCATAACATCGTCGAAATGTAAGATTATGGAAAAGGTGAACGAACTGACCAAGAAAGGAATCCAAAGGATACAAAGGACTTTTATTCAAAAGTGGGCTTTCAGCACAGGAGGACAGAAGGCAGAAACGTCCATGTTACAAGCAGCAGGCAAGAAAAACATAGTTTTTAGTAGGAGATATGATCACCCTTGACTGCGATGCAGGATGTGCACTGTCTGTTCATGCTCAGTACGAGGTTGTTGACAAGCTCTTGAGGCATCATAGCCCATTCCTCTTGTAGCACCGATCGCAGATGCGGAATCGTTGCTGGCGGATGGCAACGTGCTGCCAGGCGTCTCCCGAGAACATCCCACACGTGTTCAATTGGATTTAGGTCCGGAGACTGTGCGAGCCACTCCATGCAATGAATATCTTTACTCTCTAAGAACTCAGCGGCAGCCGCTGTACGATGAGGTGTAGCGTTGTCATCCGTGAAGAGGAATTCCAGTTCCACATCACCCTGGAAAATACGGATATAAGGCAGGAGAACTTGGATACAATAGTGGTCACCAGTGACTGAACCTCCTTGGAAGATGTGGAGCTCCATACAGCCAGTAAGCATTATGTCTCCCCAAACGAAAACACCTCCAAACCGTCCCTTTCGACCATGTTGGAGGGGTGATTGCATCTGGATAGAGCGGTGAACACGCATAGACATCCAGAATCGCTAATGAGACTAAATAGGCGTAAAGTACTAAGTACGCGTAAAGAGCACTCGACCCTATTGCTGAGCTCCCCATTTCCTGTGTTCGTGGCACCAGAGGAAACGCCATCCCCGATGGATAGCCGTCAATGGCACACACTGTGCTGAGCGAATAAACCGCCTGTGTGCAGTCTCCTAGCCACGGTAAAATGCAATAGCAGCTGTCCAGTAGTGTATTACATGTGGCTTGTGATTTCACCCGCTGTAAGTCGTCAATCTCTCCTCGCCTGTAGAACAAGATACCGGTCCTCCCTTGCCATGGTTGCTCGTGGACAATCACCACTAAACCAAATCGTCGGACAGCTGTTCCTGTCATTTGAAATGCCGCCCACACTCGTGACACGATGTGTGTGCGATTACGAATTCCTTGGTCACACTTGTTTCATTTCAACCTCGAGTAAGGTCATCCAGCTGTTGTCTACGGGACTGTCCGTTGGACATCTCGTACTGCTAGAGCGACTTGCCGTCGTTCAAACAAATGCACACTGTGCGATAGCTTCCACTGAGATGCTGCGCAAGCACCGCCCTCGCGCTTTATACACAACAAACACATACGCCCACATTACGTCATGATGCTTAATATGCAAATGCCCTACCGTATCGGACCCTAATAAGTCTCCTGATTGGCTTTTCAATTAGTTTCGCCTATTTGTTCCGCTGTTACGTTACTTTTTCCATCTCGTCCTTATTTTTGCACACCAGTGTGTATATTATAATGGAAAATACGTATGGAAGCAAAAAACATTTACAATACTTTTAGTTGTTAATATGTAAAGCGAAATCAAACCTTTTGGCGAGTTTTTTGGCACTGCGTATTTTTAACAATCCTGTCAATATCCGGTCTTATTTTTGATATTGCAATCCTAAGAATGCTTACAAGGTGGACGTCAGTTATTCTGGTCCTAACTAACATTTATCAACTTCATTTTTGGAAAAACTTTTTACAGACGTATTGGCGTACGCAGTGGGGTTTGTAATTTCCACTGCAACGAAATTTTGTGTACGTATATGAACATTTGGAGTTGTAGCTCTGTAACCCCTCCCCCCCCCATTGTAAGCCTGTAACCCTCCCCTTATGAACTTTTTTAGCCTATGCGCAGATGTGAGTGTTCCACAACAGCAATATTTTCAGAGCATGCAGTCAGATGGTTGGGAAGATGTTCTTATCGACATATTTAGAATAGAATTTGACGAGTCCTAAGATGAATTTTTTTTAAATCACTGTTACACTGCAAATCAATAAAACTAAACCTGATTCCCATATACGCTAGAAAACTAAAGTAAAACATGACTTAGGGAAAAATAGAGTGTTACTTTAGTTCTATAGTGTTTTAAAATATTTATTACGAAATATGAAAATGCCAACAGAATTTCAAACTCAGAATGTGTAGGAACGTTATTTTTATGTAAAACAATTTGTATTTTTAAATGAGATGACGGGCCGCGGGTTGAAGACCCCTGCATCAAAATAAGTCCTATAAATCCTGTTTTCTTGTTTTTAAAACGCAAACTTTTGCTCATTATCAACTAAAACACATAGGCGAGTTTTCTTCTCAACTACAGGGTTAGCATAAATGAATGACCGGATTTTAAAAATTTATATTTTTAAAAAACTATGCATAATATAATCAACGATACTTGAAACTAAAGAAAAATATTTCTTCTTTCACTTTTTTCTTTTTTTTGTTACAAATATTGGATAGATATACTTTTCTGTAACACGACAAACATCTAAGATAATCCTGTACTATATTTCTGATGGCGAAAACACACTTAATTCTACGAAATTCCCGTATGATGTACCGCTTACGATTTCCTGTTGTGAATTTTCGTTTTTAAAATTAAAACCGGATGACACTCTCATTTGCAGATTCATAGGTGGTTTTTCAGTTTTCCATTTCTGTTGGATTTGAACCAAGCATTCCTTGTCATTTTTCAGATTTTTAAACTTAACGATTCAAAATATTGAAAATATTTACATTTCTGTAAATGATAATCCCCGCTATTGATATAAAATAATTCATAAATCATTCAGTATCCGTGACATTATCCGTAAAAAATAATAAAAATAATAAAAAAAATTGGGTTCAATATTGATAATATTTTAAAAGTTTCACTTTTCACTAAATGTTTGGTATTGAACAGTTTTAGGTGTATGATTTATTTACATACAAAAGGTTAAACACTGGTAAAATAGCAATGAAAAAGATCACTCAAGCTTTCGGACGCATCAGCAGCAGTCCTTCATCAGGAGTAATGATTTATTGCTATTGATTTTAATAGCATATAATCGACAATAATACAAATTATCGGAATTGAAATAATAAATAAAATTAAAACTTTCAATGCTTACCTTCATATTACCGAATATCTCCTTCGCGAAAATAACGCGCATTTAAATATACGATACTTTTAAAATATCTAATACGTTTGTAAATGTTAAAAGGGGGTAAAGAAAAATTTTTTTTTATTTTTTACGACAGTACGCCGCCGGGTGAATTGATATCATGGTATGGTATAATAAAGCCCAAGAATATAGGCACAACTGCTGGATAGTAAAAGTAGGCAAGACCTAGGGGCCAATCGCGTCCTATTCGGGTTCCTTAGTTTAATAAAATTAGGTGACCCAAAACAGAGAGAGAGAGAGAGAGAGAGAGCATATTGCCTAAGGGACCACAAAATTTTTCTACGCCATTGTGTTAAGAAAAAATATTGTCAATAACTCAATCTAAATTTTTCAAGACCAGCCCTTTTAACATTTGCGAATTTTGTTGAACCAAGCAAAAACCCTTTATCAATTTGAATACAGGAGGCGAAATTTTACTGCCAGAATCTCTCAAAAATATTTCCATGATACCTTGGGCGACCTTTCGTTGGGTGAAATAACCAGGGCTGGGCTCTCATAACACATTAATGGGGGATGTTTAGTCCCCTTCTTTTTATGAAAACACTTCTTTGCCAGCGCTGCGTTGTCTTCTATCGATTTCGCTTTATAGCGCAGCAATAAAGGCTCCCTCCTAAGTCATTATCCTATCCGAGCTGGACAGCCTCTTCATGAACTACTTCATTCTTTATGAAGCTTTGCGGGAAAACCTGCTTACGAAGGGGGAGATGTTCCTTTTTGTACAAATGAATGAGACGGCAATGGCTTCCGAAATTTTAAATTTTAGTACTGAAGCGCTTTAAAAATTGTGAAACGTTGTGATCCCTCGACCTCATAAAAAGCGCAACTATCTTTCCTTAAAGGTATAAATAACAGGGTTTAGATATCATTAGTCCTGCTAGATAAGAGTTCTGGTTTTGAAATATCAATGAAAATTATGAGCCATAAATTGTTGAGTAATCTTCATGGCCCACTTAACCGACATTGTAAGTTTAACTGCCGCTTAGTTTTTGTTTCTTATCGCACATGCGCATTTAGTACATTGCCGTAGATTTGCATTTTGAGGAAATTTTAAATATCAGATATTTGTTATGGCTGATGCTTCATTTTATATATCCTTTTTTAAATGTATGGAATATAGTTTAAAATCCGAAATATTCAGATTTAATACAGAACAATTTGTTTACGACCATATTTTAGGGAATAGAAAAAGGGATATTTTTTGTAAACAGTATCGTTCTTGATACATATTGATGATCATTAGAAAAAAAAATTAAGAATAATTAAAAAATTGTTAAAATACTTTAATTTCATTTCCCTTTTCCCTGTTTTAGAATTTCTTTCTGGATTAAACCGATAAGAGGATCATCTGCACTATAGATGGGTTTGGGATCATTTTTTGAGGCCGGAAGACTTATAATTTGAGCCCGCACGAGCCCGAAACTTCAAATATAACCTTAACCCATTGACGCATGAGTTAAGTTTAAGAAAAAACAATTTGCTAAACCACACCATTTAATTTCCTTCAAATTTTTATATGCACTTATTTTTACAATCCTCGAAAACGAATCACATAATTGCATTCCTCAGCTGTTCTGGTGCAGAATGGCCCTTGTTGTCCTTGCGCCATTAAAATACCACCAGCAAACATGATTGTATTCTTTGGAGAATTTCGATATTGAAATGCCTGTTTTCGGTTTCAGTTGTATTCGTCTGATGAACCCGAACTCGCCCGTTTCGGGTTTGGGCTCTGTCTGAACCCGTCACATCTCTCTCTTGTGTGCATTTCATTCAGTGTTCAGGAAAATAATCCTAGCAAAATAATGATAAAATTATCTGTTAAGTTTGAATTAAATTTAGCTCTGCGATAAGGCAGTGGTAATATATATTCACCTATCATACCATTAATCACTGTTAAACTTCCAACTGTGCCAAAAAAACAAAAAAAAGGCATACTCCAGACTGGAATGCTGGAGGGGTTCCGTTCCCTAGTTTTTAAACTAGAGGGAGGGAACTTTATCTAGAACTTTTTTTTTCTAGGCGAACTTTTTGGGGTAGTATGCCAAAGTCTAATTGCATAGTCATTCTGCGGGCCAGTTGAATTACTTACCAAAGTGTGCCACTCATCACGTTATGACTGTTTATGTTACCATCTACTTATTATAATGCAATTTAAGTACAGTTGAACCTGTTTATGACGAACACCAAGGGGAACAGAAAGTCTGTTCGTATTAACAGCAATTCGCCTTATCAATAAAGGATAGTATTCTACATAATCTGATGGGACTTCAGAAAACGGTTCGTATTAAAAGTAATTCGTCTTAAGCGTGTTCGTCTTAACGAGGTTCGACTGTATACCTTTTGATATGTTCCTAACTCATTAAAAGAATAGCTTTCCTCGAAACATGTGGGTCCATTAGGGTTTACGGAGCAAGGACATCAAGGGTCTTTCTGCTTAAACGAAGCGTTTTCCTGAAAATGTCCTTGGATATTTTAGGTACGATTTAAAATAATTTAGCAATATAAAACGCCAAAAGCGAGATCCTTTTCTTGCGTGAAACCACATTTTCTATTTAAATTGTTTTTAAACTACGTATGGCGAATATTTTGCTTTTTTCACGCGAGATTTTTTTTTATAATATCAATTACTCATGATATATGGAGAACAAACGTAATAGTGGGAGGAAATGAAATTTTTGATAGGAATAGATATAAAAATCTTTTAAGGTTCTAAAAGAAAGCCAGTCTATTTGTAAATTTGCTGTTCTTTTCACACGATTTTCACAAATATCAAAAAACATTCTTCTTTAAAAAGGTGCAGAAACAAAAATGTATTTTGTCTGAAAACAAATAACTTTTTAAATTGTAACAATTATACTCGGATTTTCTGTTAACCACCCGCTGCGTGCCACTGAAAATGAGCCCCCATGCCTTGTGTGTCAAGTGTTTCGGAGGTTACCAAACCTTGCCTTAGGATGTTTAGATTCTACAGAAAACTGTAGGTCCAAGTGCGGCATAACCTTCGTTGTCCTTACGCCGCAAAACAAAAATAAACAAACAAAGCAACTTTGTATTTTGTTAAAATTGTTAGAGCGGTAGAATTGGTTAAAGGTTCACGGCAGTCTGGGGTTTGATTCCTATATCATAAATTGTTCGGATTCCGTAGAAAGGCGTAGGTTATAGCGCAGCATCACTTCACTGTCCTTATGCGGTAAACCTAACAAACGCAATCCAGCCAATTATAGTTTAAAGCCACAGGGAAAATGTCATTTCCTTTGGCTGATTGTATATATTGGAAACAATTGTCAGAAAAGCTTCTCTTTCCCCTTCGACAATATTTGCCTTCACACCACCTAGTGTTTATTGAAGACACGACGGAATGAATCGATTTCTATTGATATTGACTTCTGGAACTGTTTATCTGATATAGCTGAGATTCAATACATCATTTCATCGAGATATAAAAACATTTAAGGTCTCCAATGGTCTGATTTTAATGTAAATAGTGGTTTCGCGGAAACATTAATTTCACACATTTTAATTAATAAAAAACAACAGTACAAAATATTGACTTTCTCTTTGTGGACTTCACGAATCGTTGTCACTTAAATAAACTAATCAGTACAACTTTCATGTTTAGAATGTATGTGTGTGTGTCTGTGTGTATATATATATATGGCCTGTTAAATGGTTGCTGGTATCTAACTGGAAGGAGAGCCACA
>QLNU02003225.1:34514683-34568599 GCA_006491805.2 Dysdera silvatica | reverse complement strand
TCAGAAACATGGAGTCTAACTGTTGGAGCAATACGAAAGTTACAGACAACGCAAAGGAGCATGGAGAGGTGCATGCTTGGAATAACTAGGAGAGATCGAAAAAGGAACACTTGGGTGAGAGAGCAAACTAGAGTAGAGGACATCATTGTTAAAGTAAAAGGACTGAAATGGCGATGGGCTGGGCATATTGCAAGAAGAACTGATCAACGATGGACAACAGAAATTCTGAACTGGATTCCAAGAGACCACCGAAGACCTAGAAAACGTCCTCAAACTAGATGGGTGGATGAAATAAGAAAAGAGGTTGGGGTGACGTGGAAACGAATGGCCCAGGATAGACTTGTGTGGAAAGCATTTGGAGAGACCTTCATCCAGCAGTGGATAGATAATGGTTGAATATGATGATGATATATATATATATATATATATATATATATATTAACGAAACAATACAGAGTTTCACTAGGAGATTCCATAACAAACAGTTATTTCGACACTGGCGTTAGTTTGAAAAGCACGAAGTTTCGAGAGCCAACCGCTCCATTTGTCCAGTGAAGGCGTAATCTTACACCAATGTCGAAATAACTGTTTCTTATAGAATCTCTGGGTGAAACTCTGTATTGTTTCGTTAAAAATTCTTACGGGCAGGCTATGTTGAGCAGTGTTAGAAAATACATTAAAGAGAGATGTAGAATTGTCCGCTTTAAAGAACATCTGACTTTCAATCACTGTTGTAAATCAGAGAAATTGGTGCCTAAGGCTTTGCGTGTGAAACCCCTTGTCTTTACGACTGAAGGACGTAACATTGCAAAGAACGCAAGTTTCAAGTTTTGTCTGCACGGATTGGTCATTGTCATAACATGATTAATCGTACGCGCCTGATGTTGGTATCTTTTGAACCTAGTCTGGAAACTGCTCTCGACTCTGAAACCTTCTCCCGTGTTTTGGTTGAAGCTGAAAGAGAAGAAGCAACTACTCGTTCTAGAGTTCGTGGTGTTCAAAAGGAAAAGCTTGAGAGATTGAGAACGGAGTACAAACGAAACTACTGCAGGAACAGTGGTCGAATGGACTCCCGTTGGGTTCTTAATCTTTCTAAGCGACGCATAAGTGATTGTGAAACTTCTGTGCTATCACGTGGTTTGAATTTTGCACCTACACCCTCGTCGATTCCGGTTTCAAAAATCCTTTCGGCTATTAAACCGGCCTTGTGGAACATGACGGAGGATAGGTGTGCTGAAGTGCGCATGGAGGTTTCAAGAGTGCTATTCGAACGTAAGGCACTTGTGGATAATCTTTCTGTTCCTGAACGGAAAGCCCTGAAGGCGCGCAAAGACAGTGAAGAGGTTGTGGTCTTACCGGCAGATAAGGGTCGTACTACTGTTGTGATGGATAGGTCGGTTTACGATGATAAAGTAATGTCACTTTTAAATGATGGCGATACCTATTCCGTTGTAGATAAAGACCCTACTGGTTGTATTGAGAGGCAGATGAATGGTTGCCTGCTAAAACTTCACAAAGAGTCGAAACTGGATGAGAAACTTTACTCGCGACTCCGTTGTTCGTCTGGAAGAATACCGCTGTTCTATGGACTCCCAAAAGTCCATAAACACGATATTCCTCTTAGACCTATTGTGAGTTTTTGTAGTTCGCCAACATATGCACTTTCTAAATATCTTGCAGGTATACTATCTCCTCTTGTTGGACCCTCTGGACAGTCGGTGTCTACCTCTGAGGAGTTTATTTCTTCTATCAGAAACGTAAAAATCGCTCCCGATGATGCTATGGTGCCTTTTAGTGTTGTTTCACTTTTCACCTGTATTCCAACAAATTTGGCGGTATCAGCAGCGTTGGAGCGACTGAGGCATGATGGAAGCCTGGAAGAAAGAACTAGCCTTAGTCCGGAAGAGATATATTGCCTGTTCGAGTTCTGCTTGAATTCCACGGTTTTCGGCTTCAAGGGTAGATTTTACCGACAGAAGAGGTGTACGGCGATGGGGTCACCTGCTTCGAGTGTGGTGGCAAATTTGTGTATGGAGGCATTTGAAAACAGTGCTTTAGATGAGTGAATTTACTGTGTCAAGGTGTGGAAGCAATACGTCGATGATACGTTTGTTATCCTACCAAGGTCTTCAGTTGCTGATTTTCATCTCTATTTGAACAGCTTGAACCCTCATATTCAATTTACGTTAGAGGAAGAAGATAGAGGTTCATTACCCTTCTTAGATGTTCGGATAAATAGAGATGTGGATGGGCGACTGTTGACTACGGTGTTTAGGAAACCAACACATACTGATAGGTATCTTGACTTTCGTTCTCATCACCCGGCATCACACAAAGCATCTGTCATTAGAGCCTTGCACCGACGAGCCTTTACACATTGTTGTAATGATGACCTTCGCAATGTTGAATTACGACGCAACAAAAGCGTGTTGAAAAAGAACGGTTACCCGACTAAATTTATCGCTCGTAACCAATGTGGTGTTAGTGGTGGAAACAGGAATGTAGAGGATGAGACTAGGAAGACATCAGTGGTTTTGCCATATGTGGCGGGTGTCTCAGAAAAGCTGTCTCGAATTCTCAGTTGTGTGAATGTTAAGACCTACTACAAACCTGTCTACACCCTGCGTGATCTATTACTTAAAGTTAAGGATCGCGTCCCTGAGGAGGAAAAATCTGGTGCTATTTACCAAATACCGTGTGGAGACTGTGACAAGGTGTATGTTGGACAGACGGGAAGATCGATACGTCTACGAGGGAAGGAGCATATGCGTGCGGTAGCTAGGGGAGACGATTCAAACCAGTTGGCTGAACATGTCTTCAGGGAGGGTCACGAACCAGATTGGCATTCGATGAAAATATTACATCAGAATGTGACGAATCTGGGGAGTAGACTTTTTCTGGAATCATGGGAAACCTACGGTTTGAGGAGTCGTGCAATAAACATCGCAAAACCTCTACCAGAACCTTACAGGATTTTTGCAAAACCTCGAGTTGGGGGTGTTCCCGGCGAGGGTTTCCCCGATTGGGGTTTCCCCAGCTGGAAATGCTCCGCACCAAATGGCGTCAGATGGGGATTCCCAACATGCGGGTATATAAGCTTAGGACTTTCACGAACTCTTCATTCTGCCTTCACTTGACAAAGGGAGCAGTTGGCTCCCGAAACGTCGTGTTTTTAAACCTTACGCCAGTGTCGAAATAACTGTTTGTTATGGAATCTCCTGGTGAAACTCTGTATTGTTTCGTTAGAAATTCTTACGGGCAGGCTATGTTGAGCCGTGTTAGGAAATACATTAAAGAGAGATGTAGAATTGTCCGCTTTAAAGAACATCTGACTTTCAGTCACTGTTGTAAATCGGAGAAATTGGTGCCTAAGGCTTTGAGTGTGAAACCCCTTGTCTTTACGACTGAAGGACGTAACGTTGCAATGACGGAGGGTAGGTCTACTAAAGTGCGTATGGAGGTTTCGAGAGTGTTATTTGAACGTAAGGCACTTGTGGACAATCTTTCTGTTCCTAAGCGGAAAGCCCTCAGAGACAGTAAAAAGGTTGCGGTTTTACCGGCAGATAAGTATCGTACTACGGTTGTGATGGATAGGTCAGTTTAGGATGGTAAAGTGGTGTCACTTTTAAATGATGGCGATACATATTCTGTTGTAGATAAAAATACTACTGGTTGCATTGAGAGACAGATCAATGGTCGCCTGTTGAAATTTTACAAAGAGTCGAAACTAGATGAAAAACTTCACTCACGAGTCCGTTGTTCGTCTGGAAGAATACCGTTGTTCTGTGGACTCCCAAAAGTTCATAAACACGATATTCCTCTTAGACCTATAGAGAGTTTTTGTAGTTCGCTAACATATGCGCTTTCTAAATATCTTGCAGGTATACTTTCTCCGCTTGTTGGACCATTTGAACGGTCTGTATCTATCTCTGAAGAATTTATTTGCTATCAGATACGCTGACATATCTTCCGACGATGCTATGGTGTCTTTTGATGTAGTTTCACGTTTCACCTGTATTCTAACAAATTTGGTGGTATCCTGGCTGGCTCGCATTAATGGCTTTTGGCCCTGCGGTGGCGCAGTGTGGTAACGCGTTCTCCTATTGCGCGGCTAATCCGGGTTCGACTCCCAGCAGTGCAAAAAGAACGCTTACTCAGAGATCTCATAAAAGATCGCACTGCTCACTGTAGTCCGGGGTTTGGTTCCCCAGGCCTTAAGAGGTTCGGATTCCTCGGAAAACTGTAGGTCCCGGCGCAGCATGACCACTGTAGTCTTTGAGCCGTAAAACCAAAAAACAAACAAACAAATTTGGCTGTATCAATAGAATTGGAGCGAATGAGGCATGATGGAAGCCTGGAAGAGATATGCGCCCTGTTAGAGTTCTGTTTAAATTCCACGGTTTTCGGCTTCAAGAGTAGATTTTACCGACGGAACAGAGGTACGGCCATGGAGTCGATGGTTTCGAGTGTGGTGGCAAATTTGTGCCCGGAGGCGCTTGAAAACAGTGCTTTAGATGGGTGTATTTACCGTGCCAAGATGTGGAAATGATACATCCATGATACGCTTGTTATCCTACCAAGGTCTTCAGTTGCTGATTTTCATCTCTATTTGAACTGCTAAAACCTTCATTTCAATTTAGAGGAAGAAGATAGCGGTTCATTATCCTGCTTAGATGTTCGGATAAATACAGATGAGAATGGGTGATTGTTAACTAAGGTATTAGGAAATCAACGCATACTGATAGGTATCTTGACTTTCGTTCTCATCACACGGCATCACGCAAAGCATCTGTTATTAAAGCCTTGAACCGACGATCCTTTAAACACTGTTGTAATGATGACCTTCGCAATGTTGAATTGCGACGCAACAAAAGCCAGTTGAAAAAGAACGGTTAGTGGTTTGTGCAAGGAGATTAATGGGAAGGGTGGCCGCCGAAGGTGACAGCGCTGTATTCTCGATCAAAGAAGTGCACAGAGACGCACAGCTCACATGATTGTCGTCATTCAACGTCGACCGGAGACCACCCACGATCAGTCCGCCCCGAAGAGCGGCCGAAATAGATGGATGGCGCGGAAGAACACCCCGGGCCGGCCGGTATTCCTACAGGAGACCACCGGACACCGTTGAGTGGGTGTGGTGCCGCGAGCGGCAGCGAACAGGCGAAAATCATTCCCCGCAACCAGGGCGCACGAGACCAGAACAATCCGGACAGGCATCACGTGCCCAAAGTATCATCCACTGTTTGCGAAAGCTGGCCCCCAAGCGATCGCAGCGGACGAAGACAATGGCGAACGCCCGTCATGGACAGAAGGCCAAGCACGGCCCCAGCGACGAAGTCCGAATTACGAGGGAGGGCGGAGTCCGGTCCCAGAATAGCAGAAGCAGACATCGATCCGCACGCCACCAGAGCTGAGACCGAACTCCGAAAAAGAACGGTTACCCGAGTAAATTTATCTCTCGTAACCAATGTGGTGTTGGTGATGGAAACAGGAATGCAGAGGATGAGACTAGGAAAACAATGGTGGTTTTGCAATATGTGGCGGATTTCTCAGGAAAGCTGTCTCAAATTCTCGGTTGTGTGAATGGCAAGACCTGCTACAAACCTGTCTATACCCGGCTACCCGGCGTGATTTATTACTTTATACGGTTTATCAATTGCGGTTTCTACATTTATAGATTTGGTTATCGTTCTATGACGGATTGAAGAACGATGGAGCGGTGATAGACTCCATAATATCACCGATAGATTATAAGTTATATCAGAAGGGTTTTAGCTCCTGCGTCAACTCACGTGGATTGTTACCCTGGAACCTTATCGAAATTAAGTCAGGGATACCAAGATACAGATGAACCATGTAGACAGCATGTCTCTACGTTACACAAATTATTTACAATCACATAGCAAAATAACTTAAATTGTTACGATTAGGAATTGACATTATTATTATAAGACATTATGAATGTACATCATGGGCAGCGTGATCATCTTGCTAGGAGTCCTACTGAAAGAGGGTCTTTTCTTGGTCTTTTCGCGTTGAGCCCGCGGTGTCTTGGCCTACTAGACAAACTAGGGCAAGAACAAACGCATTTTTCTCCGTATATGAGGATGTAAGGTATTATTACCCTTCACAGGGATAACACAATTGCCAAATATTGGTCAACACACAAAGCCACCGGGGCGAGATTTTTGTGAGTTTTTCGTGGGGGATTTTTTATTACAAATAAATTTGACACCCACGTATTAGTAGCTCAAACTAGAGCTATTTTTGTTTAGAAGAAAAAGAGACGCCGTCCTCATCCCGGATTCGAACCAGGGTCCCCGCGTTGAGCCCGCGGTGTCTTGACCTACTAGACGAATGAGAACAAGAACAAACGCTTTTTTCTCCGTATATTAAGTTGTAAGATATTATTACCCTTCACAGGGATAACATAATTGCAAACAAACATGAAAAACTCACAAAAATTTAGCCCCGGTGGCTTTGTGTGTTGACCAATATTTGGCAATTGTGTTATCCCTGTGAAGGAATAATATCTTATAACTTAATATACGGAGAAAAAAGCGTTTGTTCCTGTTCTCATTCGTCTAGTAGGTCAAGATACCGCGGGCTCAACGCGGGGACCCTGGCTCGAATCCGGGATGAGGACGGCGCCTCTTTTTCTCCTAAACAAAAATAGCTCTAGTTTGAGCTACTAATACGTGGGTGTCAAATTTATTTGTAATAAAAATCTCGCCCCGGTGGCTTTGTGTGTTGACCATTATTTGGCAATTGTGTTATCCCTGTGAAGGGTAATAATATCTTACAGCAATAGGATTGTTGCAAACAATCTTCCAGATATTGCAAACCTACTGGGAAAGACTATCTCCCGAACATCCAGCAATAATGCCTATGATCCAAATTTTTACGTAATTCAAAACAGGATTGAAAAAATTCCACTCAAATTCCACTCCAGCACAAATGAGCCTTATAATTCTCCTTTTGCAATATATGAGTTCATAACTGCTTATACAATTCAAGAAATAGTGCTCCTGGTCATGATAACATCCATTACTCCATGCTTAGACACTTGTCCCAAAGCTCAAAGGAAAATCTACTTTGCTTGTACAATAGAATCTGGACACAACATTGCTTTCCAGATTCTTGGCGAAAAGCAATTATTATCCCTTTCCCAAAACCAGGTAAAGACCCAAAAAATCCAACTAACCATCGGCCAATAGCATTAACAAGATGTCTATGCAAATTAATGGAGAGGATGGTAAATCAGCGTCTTTCATATTCCTTGGAATCCAATAACTGCATAATGACTTCTCAAAATGGCTTCCGCCGCATACGCTCTACTACAGATAACCTTCTTCTGCTTGAAACAAGGATCCGAGAAGCATTTGTCAAATGAGAACATCTAGTCTCTATTTTCTTTGACATTGAGAAAGCCTATGATAGAACTTGGCGTCATTGAATACTTTGTGACCTTCAGGAATGCGGTCTCAAAGGAAACATGGCATTTTTTATTCAAAATTTTCTCACTGATCGTACTTTCCAAGTTCGTCTTGGATCGGTTCTTTCTGATCTTTACAACCAAGAACAGGGTGTTCCTCAGGGCAGTGTCTTGAGTGCTACACTCTTCATTCTAAGGCTCAATAACATCATCAAAAAGGTCCCACACACTGTCCAAACATCACTTTATGTTGACGATCTCCAAATCTCTTGTCAATCCCGTGACATGAGCAGGCTAGAAAGGCAGTTGCAAATTGCCCTCAATAACATCACTAACTGGACAAATGAAAATGGCTTTCATTTCTCTATACAGAAGACAGTTTGTGTTCATTTTTGTCGGAGGGGAGGCTTACATCCGGAGCCTACTCTATCTGTAAAATCATTGTATTCCAGTTGTTCAAAAGGCAAAATTTCTTGGTGTGTTATTTGACCATAAACTTACCTTCAAGCCACACATTCAGTCTCTTAAAAACAAATCCATAAAGCCCTTAATATCTTCAGAGTACTCTCCCATACATCCTGGGGAGCAGACCGTTATTCAATGCTTCGTCTGTATCGTGCTCTCATCCGCTCCAAACAAAAACCAATATTTAGATTCTGTAATAAATCAATTTCTTAACGTAGTAAATCTGCCATAGTTCTTCGTGGCACAATAGGAATCGAAGCTTTATCCCAAATGGACACAACGTTGTTTAAAACTAGACTTGAAACTGCAGAAAAGCTTGGCAGTTTGCTATCATTGTTAAATTTCTCTGCATCTGAAACGACGTTATAATATCTTATAACATCACAACGAGTAGGTAAAAATAACTCGCTCATTTCTTTGTTGCCACCAACGATCAAGTTTTCACTAGTTCTTGTAGCAGCCATGGCTTTATTTTTTTCAAACAACAGCAAATTAATAAAATAAAACACAAGCACTTTAATTAAAGAGGACACTCTTTATAAAACGTCGTCTCTTTACCGCTACAGACGTAGTACTGATGGATGGAAGAAACCAGTGGCACACTAGTTTAGTTTGACACAACAAGATGCGAGATGTCTATACACGGCGCCATCCGTTTTCGCCAAAGTCTTTTGTCGGTTTGAGGTTACTTTTATATTTCATTCTTCCTTTTTTTAAGTATTTTTTCCCGATTAAATCTATAATAAATGAACAATGAAATAAATTACATAAAGCAGAAAATTCTAGAAAATAACTTAAAAATTACAAAAAAATCTCAAAATTTAAGCCACAAGCGCAAGCTGCAAATATTAAAACAGTGACAAGGAAAAAAATACATTATTTTTCAAATCTATTTTTAACATAATAACACTACCCCAGATTTAGTTTGTCAATATAAATCTGGAAAATTTTGCAGAAAAATCGGAAAAAATGGCAAATTTTTCAAAATTTAGGCCTCTTGCCCAGCCTGAAGATGATATCAAAAACAAACAAGCAAAAAAAAAACATGTTTTTCAGAAATGTTCATAGGGCCAAGCCACAACTATTGATAGGTACCCAATTTCGGTTACACGAGTTTCGTTTTTTTCGCTCCGCTCTAGTCTTCAACCTTTCTTAGTTCAAGAGCCAAATTTTATTATTCTTTTTAGTTCACGGGCCTCACCACACCAGCAATACTCGTATAAGGACTGAACAAATACTTATCTAGTGTAAAGCGAAATCAAACCTTTTAGTGAGATTTTTGGCACTGCTTCTTATTAACAAGCCTGTCGATATCACGTCTTGTTTTTGATTTTACCAATTTTATTCTTGAAGAGGGTTGTGCGCAGACGTAAGTGCTTCTGAACAGTGACATCGTTTTCAGAGCATGCACTCAGATGGTTGGGAGGACATTCTTATTGGCATATTTAGAATAGAATTCAACGGGTCCTAATGTGAGTTGGACTTTTTTTAAATCACTGTTGCACTGCAAATCAATAAAACTATCTCTGCTGCCCCTATGCACTGGAAAACTAATGTAAAACATGTTTGAGGGAAGGTCGCATGTCGTTTTAGTTCATTTTAAGGTATTTATTATGAAATGTGAAAATGCGAACAGAATAATAAAATACATATTTAAGATTCAAAGAGAGCAAGGGAGCCGTGAATCGAAGACCACTGCCATGCGAATACGATGATATAATCAGATGTTTTGCCGAGAAGAAAGATAGACATCATGCTTTCCATTTAAATACCAGTATTCGATGTGCTTTTATTTTTTTGTTAAAATTAAAATTTATTTCAATAAAATTGAATTTGATTTATTATATATCAAAAAGGAATAATACAGTTATAGTTTCAATTTATGAGTTTGTTTTTCGACATATTTATTGTCAATACAAAAGTTTTTGGCGTATATTGAATGTAACGATTTTTATGTTCCTACTACTGATTGGAGAGATGCACGGGTAGGAAGAGGCGGCAAAAAAGTACCAGTGGGGCAGCAAAAATAGCTTTAGGGCAGCAAAAATAGCCTAGGGGCGGCAAAATGGTAAATCCACCCATGGGGGGCGGCGAAATATCTGTTGCACGCTGGCGGTCAACAACCCAGAACCGGCATTGCATGTAATTGACATATATTTTATTGCATATGTTAATACATTGCTTTTATTATTGCTATTAATTTTATATACTGATAAATTTATAATACAAATAAGGTAATAAAATTTTTTATAAATCGAGCTTATTTTGTAAACGTGTTTCAAATTAACGCGATATATATTCACAAAATTATATACAGAGAAAATGCACACATTTTTAAGTTATTTTAGTTTGTTAGTCTACATTCTGAACAGAACTTTGATCAAGTAGTCAGGGATTAAAAACATCGAATTCTAAAATCATTTACATATCTAACTCATAAATATCTATATACCAAGTTACATAGTTCTCGGATGGTTCTGTTCGGGTGCGAGGATTATTTTGTTTTTTACAAAGTGTCTATTTTATAGTATATTTTGACGATTGACAGATGCTGTGAAGATTTGTATATAAGAAAGTGAGGGCATTGTATTCCCGGTTTTGGTTATCTAGTTCGTATGACGACCGAGCATTTGGTAAAGTTATAAACAAATATTATTCTTATATTAAATACGTCTAACTCTTTTACAAATTGCGATTTTTATAAAAAAAACCAAAAAGTCGTAAATGATAATTGCAAATCTTGTGTTTTTCATATTTTTTATTGTACTTAATGTTTATTGAATTGTTTAATGTCGTAAACTTTCAATTATCGAAATTTCGTTCTAAGTTCCAATGAATTTCAATAAATTAAGTTAAGATGTTAAGTTTCTGTCGTCTTACTCTTTTGTTAAATACTTCCATACAAATTCAGTTTTCCTTAAGATCCATTACTCCATTTTTTTATTAACAGTAATTTAAACGTTCGCATTAATTAGGCAGTTTCCCCTTCAGTACTTTTCTTCAAACTTCCAGAAAACTTTTCTAACGTAAATAGGAGAAAATTGCACAAATTTAAGAATTTCAAATTTTCCGAAAGTGAAAGTTTGTGTTGTTTAATTTGTCAAGATTAGAAACATTTTTAAATAACCGGAAACCAGGATTTGAACAGGATATGCAGAGTGGAAACTGACGTGTCATTGCAATTCCGGATCAATATTAGCCTTAGGTCTTGTGTATTCTTTCCCATTGTCGTAGATATCTTTGCCGAATCAAAGATGCCAAACTTCAGTTAAATTGCTCTGTGAGAAATGTCTCCAGCAGTAACATCAGCCAATCAGAAAGGCGCCGAAGTTGTTTGAATTTCAAACTCTAGAATTAGTAGGAATCTCCCCGGGCCTCTTTGATTTCTCAGGAAATTTTAAATATTTATAACACATTTGGTTATAAATGCTCTTTTACACCGGAAGCAATTTCTGCGTTTTCATTGGAAGTCAGTATTTCGTATTAAAACAGGACGAAATGCTTCTAAATATTTCATGACATGGCTCTTTGACAAAGTGTTTTGTAAATTACTTGCATTTAAAGATTTAAATAGCTAAATACAGAACTCAGGCCGCTGCAATGACATAGATCCACGAAAGTGCAATTTCTAAAGCAAGTCAAGGAAAGTGGGTGAAGGCCTTTTAATTAGTTCTAAATTTACAGAAATAAGAGATTTCCAATTATTATCAACTGCGTTTTATGTAAGGCTTTTGCTTTTTGTAATTTTAGTTACAAAATTAGAGCCACTGACTTTTGAATTTATAATTTATATTGATAAAATGGATACTAATCGAAAAAATTATTTTGATAATGTGCTCCAGTGGTCCGGTAGATATCGACATCGCCTTTTGAATCACACAGTTTGGATTCAACTCATAGTAAGCTTTATCATATGCACACGTGTCATGGGGTAATGTCATTCTCCTAGATAATAATATAAAATTCTAATTATTAAGCTATAGTTTTTATTTAAGTAAAAACATACAATAGATGTATACTCAAGACTCCATGATTGTTTTCTTTCATTTGTATTGGTATTATAAGTAGTTTTCTTATAACGCATTTATAAACACACATACAACGTTGCGTTCATGAAAAATTTTGTGTTACAGAAACTCGCGTGGTAGAAATAGGACGTATATAGGGAAAGGGGGGGAGAATAGATAAGATTGGAAGAAATATTCAGCTCAATAGAAATTTTGGCAAACTTTTCTCCCATTACGCAAAAGCTATGTCCCCGAAAATGTTCACTTTATAATAAAATATTTAAATAATTTATTAATCATTTTAAATATGTAAGTAAGAAATTCAAATAAGATAATTTTATATACTTTTCATTCAATTAAGATAAACCAGATTTGAATGCATATAAAATTAAATCGAGACTTACAGAAAAATTAGGCTCACGCCTAAATCTCCAATAGCTACATATATTTATAAACTAATTATTTAACTCATCGCAGATTTTATATTGCGAAAGTTAATGAGTAACCATACACGGCTTAACCTTTCCGCTGCGGGAAGCGTACCTGCAATTAATGTTGAGCATGGTTGGAAGCTCCTAACCAGGGCAGACTGGGCCGCCGGAAAACCGGATCTCGGTCCCATGCGCCCTCATGGGCTATAGGACTCGCGCCCTTCGATAATCCAAGGTATGCGCCCTTTGAGAGGACCCAGTCCGCCGATGCTCGTAACCTTTCACAACCCGCATTCAGATCAAGCTGTTTTTTTAACTTTTTTCACTTTTGGATTAGCTACGGATATTCGTATGATTGCTTTATTTTTGAAGAACAATTTCAAGCTGTTATTAAATTATAAACAATACAACCACTATAGTAAATACAGTAAAACCTCCGAACAACGATATCTAATATAAGAATAAATCCCTCTACAACTATAATTTTTCTCGGTCCGTATAATAGTGTTGTAGAGAGGTTTTACTGTATATTGAAAATGGGTTTAAAAGGCACCCCAAAACCATGTTCCCAAACTAGGGACAATGGGTATTACAAGGTTAACCAAATGGTGAACCATGGCAGTAGCTCGACGTTTTCTACGGGGGAGGGGAGGGGGGGGAATCGGAAAGTTAAAGGGACTTAGAATTCCTTAATGTTCTGCGTGATATATTTTATTAAAGGGGTCCATCCCACTTCAAAAAAAAAGTTATTTATTAAAATTATGATTTAATTTTTTGAGTGTACATTTATAGGGCATACAGTATTGACATTAGGAGAAAATATAATTTGCAACTAACTTACTTTTTAAGAACAAATGTACAGTGGGTTGAAAAATTAGGTTGAACATTTTTTATACTTGTCGTTAACTTTTCTGAATTTTTTTTTTATTTTCAATATTTTATTTCGTTCAAAATGAAATAAAAAAAACTGTTTGAAGGATTTTTTGTTATCTTACATAGAACCGGAGAAATTTTTTTTAATTGATATTTTAACAATATTTCTTAATGAGAAACATAAAACAGGGTAAAATGTGTACTTAAAATTAAAATATGAAAATTCCGTTCAGAAAGTTTGTTTATATCTATATATGTCACATATCTGCAAATTTCAAGGCAATATCTTGAACGACTTAAAAGCCTTAGCATTTTGAAGTTGAAAAAATGGCAAAAATGAAATTACGAGTAAATTGATCTTAAATTTTAAAAATACCTTATTATTATCATTATATACCATTAGTAAAAATTTCTACATGATGGTGTTCCGCTTGACCTAGAAACAAAATTTTGATCTTATTAGATTTGTAAAAGTTCATGTTTTTTTAAGAGAAATAAATTTTTTTCAAGTTGGTAATTTTTGAGGGGACGGACCGCCTTAATATATTTAATAATAGTAAATATCTAAGTAGACTAATATATTTAACATTAATGAATAAATTTCTTAACATAAATTTTGCATTGAAACCTATACAGGTACACTAAAATCCATACAATTTCCCTTATCTTTAATATAGAGAAAATGAAACCCAAATCTATGCAAGAAAACATGATGTAGACAAGATTTACTGTAGAAATCTGTTTTGAACACATTCTTAATTTCAAGAAACGGTTTTTATTGTCATGGACATTTTTCTACAAAACCAAATATTTAAAACAAAATTCTATAATTACTTATTTTGAGAAAAAAATATTTTCCAGGGAGAGTACTATATTTTTAGGAGGGCTCCCCCCCTCTAGCCCCAGTCTGGCTACCGTCCTGCCATGAACGAATAAGTCAAAAAGCGAACGACAAAAATTAACGGTTACGTACAGATTTCGATTTTTAAAAACGGTAATCCTCGTTCATTAATTCTGGTTTTGTTTTCTACCCATCTGAAATAACATAATTCTCAAAAAAAACAAAAACCCATTTTATTTTAAACTTTTTTAATTAACAAATATATAGACATTTTTTCAGATATATATAACGTGAGTATATGCATATTTATATCATATTTGGATTTTAAACTGCAACATATATTGCAACAAGCAA
Organism: Dysdera silvatica; assembly: GCA_006491805.2. NCBI lineage: Eukaryota > Metazoa > Arthropoda > Arachnida > Araneae > Dysderidae > Dysdera > Dysdera silvatica. The sequence continues at coordinate 34,554,193 of QLNU02003225.1, read as the reverse complement.
AACAAAATTTTTGCTATTGTGAATAAAATCAAGCCTTAACATTCTAACTGCAGAAAATATATCACCCAAACTCCCGACACAGTGAAGGCCTTTTCAGCGAAGTCATCTTATTTCTTTTACCGACTGATTAACTGCTCATCGAAGTTCAGGGGTTTGGTTCCATAGGTCTTAAGAGGTTCGGATTCCTCGGAAAATTTTAGATTCTGGCACGGCATGACCCTTGCTATGTTTGTGCCTTAAAACTCAAACAGAAACTCACCTCTATGCTGAAATAATAACTTTCTGGAATACTGGTGTATTGAATTTTTTATACTTATGAAATTTTTATAGAGTTATTGCTTTAAAATCAATTAGCCGTCATCCATGGATATAATATTTTTCTTGAAACAACATAAAAATGTTTATAAAATATAAAATGCATTGGTGTGAATTATCAAATTTTTGTGTGAGTGTAATTTTTATACGTTGTTAATAAGTGTATGTTTTGTACGCTATAAAGTATAATATAATTAGTTTATAAAACATTTGAGTTATAATTCAATATACATAAAAAGATAACGTAACAAAGATTACGTAATTTATACTGATTTGAAATAAATCTTCTCTAAGCTATATTTAAAAATAAAAGAAAGAAAGAAAAGTTTTATAAAACAAACGCACATAGTTTATATAAAAGAATATCTAAATAGAGGAAAACGATAACCGAAAAAAATATTTCTATCGAAGAGAGATTAAAATACGATCAGTAAAGGCATAACCTGCAACAGGTTTCGAATTAACGATAAGATCACAAATATTTTCCGTTACTATCCATCGTATCAAAATAATAATAATAATAATAATAATATGATTGAACAAATAATGACACATATGTAGCTACACATATTACTACACATATTCGAGATTCGTGTTGCATCAGATGGCTCGCCAAAACTCCGCGTTTTACGAATACTGTTTCTTTAATAACAAATAGCAGTATAATACATACTTCGCCAACATTCCTCAAAAGTTTGCGTTTCACGAATAATGTTCCTCTATTTATAAATCGCATTATAAATTCGTGTCCAAAATTAAGGTTACACACAATATTATTTCAATGGGAGAGGCGTAGTCCGTTCGCGGAAAGTTGACCACAGGTCCCGTTAGGATTAACGGGAGCTGACGTCACAAACGGGTTGGTTCATTACAGTAGAGGGAAGGGCGTCATTTCATAACTGACTTTTCGCACAGACAAACGTGGGCGAAAAATCAGTTACGAAAATGACGCCTTTTCCTCTACTGCAATGAATCAATCCGTCTGTGACGTCAGTTTCCGTGAATTCTAACCAGAACAGTGGTCAACTTCCCGTGAACGGACTATACATAAGTTTCTCTATAACTCTCTATATGATTTATTTATAAAAAATCAGTTTACATAAAATTAAAAAGCTATAAATACTTCAAAGACCCGCCACAAATCAAATTTTTTAGGCACCCTACAATAGAGAATCTACAATTAAAATTGATGCAAACATTGTGAGTCGAAAACAAAAATTCGTAAAAAACTGATTTAGGATGAAAAAAAATTCTCATATAAACATGCAAGATTATTAAAAAATGATCGTTGATGTTTATGTAAGAAAATTTGTTTTCCTAAATGAGATTTTTTTTACGAAATTCTGTTTTCCACCTTCATTTCTATATCACATTTGATCGTGGATTCTCCTTCATAGGCTACCTGACAAAATTTGATTTGTTGCAATTTTGTTCATAAATATGCGTTATAGGAAAACTACATGAATACATACAAATGTGGATGAATTATGAGCTGCGTGTATTGCTAAATGTGCTCATCTCAAATGAGACAAAATAATAAAAGATAGATAGTAAAAAGGATAAAGAAAAAAAGAAAAATATATAAATAAAATAAAATAAAAAAAAAATAAAGTAAAAAAGATAGATAGTAGAGACTTATTACCATTAACGGAGGGGAAGTTAATCGGAATGTCAAAGAACACATAATCTCGTCAGAAATCGATTTCCAATCTCTTTCGACTCCTCTTCAGATATATTACTTATTATAGGTTTATTGCTTTTTCTCAAGAGTGTGCTCTTTTCCTGAATGCGTATGCTGACGTCAGCTTTTTCTCATTCTCTCTTAGTTATCGGTGAACACAATAAGATAAACATAACAGTATTATCAAGAAATTAACTAATTTCAAATATATGTCAAAATTTTATCCAGAAATGGAAAAAGTACATATGTATATGTAAGTAACTTAACGTGCAATCCATTAATTATTTTATGTCATATGAGAATATGACAAAAATAATTCGTTAAACTTAAAGTTTATGAGTAGAAAAAGTACAACACTATTTTGTTCTTAATCAAAAATTGTTCACAAATAGGTCAGTAAATCCTTAAAATATAATCCAAATGTAACACGGGCAGGGGCGAACTGGGTCGGTATGCCCTCGTGGGCAATAGGACTCGTGCCTCCGAATGGAAAAGGCTAGCGCCCTCCGTGAGTCCATGGTATGCGCCTTTTGAGAGGACACAGTCCGCCCTTGAATGAAAGTAGATATGTAATGGTTGAACACGATGAGGTACTGATATCTTGAATATCTTTAACCTCAATATTAGCACTTTTGTTAAACACACTTTCACTTAATATATAATTTTCGATTTATCTAATAGAAAAATGTAATAAAAATTGGGAAAAATTATATATTTTTTTAAATTATATAGAAAGTAATAATAAAACTTAAATGCACTTTCGGGCTACAGCACAATCTAAATTTTACAAAACGTTTCAAAGCGAATGGAATGAAGCAACTTAAAGGAAATGATTTAGATTTGATGATTAATTCAACAACTAATTTGATTCAATGCTACTAGACTCTGCATTGTGTTCATCTGTTGAATACAACCATCTACTCCAAACATACGTTCGCTGGCATTACGATCGCCTTACGGTATTCAAAGGGTTGCTATACAGGATAATTAATGAACTATGGTACATTGCGAATTAACAGTAGTTAATTAACGAACATATTACAGACTGATTAAACATAGCTTGTTGCAGTAAACTATTGTTTTTAGTAAACTATTTGCTAGTAAACTATTTGTATTTTAGTAAACTATTTGTTTTTAGTAAACTAATCCTTAAAATCACGGTAGAAAATCATTGATCCTTAAAACTGAGTTTTTATATTAATTCATTCTCTAAGAGAGAAGTTAATTCATGCTGAAGCAATATATAGACATTTCTAATAAATCCAGTTATGTTTTTGATACGCCATTTTCATATGGTTCAAATTAGAAATACATAAAAGCGTAAATAAAAAGGTTCATGTTAAAACCATATAACCGTGAAATATCATAAACTTGATGGAATTTAAAAAACCCTTCCTGGCACATCATTATTTCTAAAGTCTAAAGGATTCCTCCCCACTCCACCTAGATCACAACTCTAATGATTTCTAAGTATTTTTCACATTCTTTAATGAAAACACAATTAACGCTTTGCCATATATATTGTGATTTTTTAATATAGATCTAGAGTTGTTTTTGAACATTCTGGTATTATTTCAACTAGGTTGCGTATTTTTAATCTTTGTAGTTATATATCCATTAATAATTTTTCGTCGTCAAAAATATCGATATATTACTCTTCTTTTATTGAAAGAAATGTCTATAACAAAGTATTATTAGTTTTCCATTTAACCCTTTGCACACCAGGCTATTTAGTCAATGGGATTAAAATCCATATATTTAATATTCCCCCTCAAGCGAGGACACTGAGCGTGCAAAGAGCATAATTTAATAAAGATATACATCTTTAAAAAAATTATTATAAAAGCAACACAAACTCTTTTCGTGTTTTACAGTATTTACTAGGCTTATTTGGCGTAATGCTAAGGCGCCAACTTGCTGGTTCAACAATTTGCCTACATTAGCTAGAACTCAACGAGCAAACACGGTCAAAGTCATGTGTGATTAGATAAATCTCTAATGCAAATTATACATGATAATATATCGGTCGTATTAAATTACGTATAGACGCTATAGACATATGTTACGTATGTAGATATTAGGCTTAGAAAATCTCTCAGACTTCAATAGCTCGTTAAATATATTTACTATAATAATTTAACAAATAAAATAAAGATGCTATTCTCCCTCTTGGTATGACAGGTATAAAATTGTGATATATAATATAGTACAAGATACAGCCTGTTTATCATCTTCTCTATCAAACGCTGTTAACCTATTCTTAACCAGTTTATTTGATTTTTTTAGTTTTATTAATTATTCGTGTTTCCATCAATAAGCTATAGAAATTAAACTTTCATTTGCAAGTAAAAAACATAACTTAAAGCACAAGTATTAGTGATGTTTCCTTTTCACTTTCATTAGATGCTGCTTCTTCATATAACACGTTCACAAAATGCATTATAAATTAGAGGGGCGTAATTTTTAAAAAAATTATTTGACGAGCAATTAGAGAAATTGTGAGCATCTTAAAGCAGTTATTTGACTCTAAAGTCTTGCCTAATTTCTAGGAAGTGGCCTTATTTTCAGCTTTACGGTAATTTATTCACGAATTATCTCTGCTATTTCTTAAGATATTTAAATTATTATGACGTCAATTATCAAAAATCGTTACGTTCAAAATAAGGCAATGTACACGGCAAAATTTGGCAATTCTAAACTGAAACTGATATTTCATAAAAAAATGATACATCCATTATAATCGATATTGATAAGTATAGCATGAGAATAATTTCATGTTTATTAAGAATTTTGGCCACAAAACGTTCACCCTCATAATTATTGATAAATAGTTTTTCTTTATTATACCAACTTTCACAATTTTGAAATGTACATAAATGAAATTAACGCAAATTTTTATAACATACGCAATTTGAAAATGCTTTTGAATAAAGTCGGTACGTTAATAAATCGTTATGTAGGTTGTTTTAGAGTTTTGCAAAGTTATGCGTGCGCAATACTGGAAGAAACCAGGAATGATGACTTTAATACAAAGCACACTTTGGTTAATTCGAAGCTTAGGGGTTCTTAAACTTACAAGGAAAACCCACAGTGAGTGCCCCGCCGATTTTGATGATTTTTTTTTTTTTTATGAAAATAGAGACAAAGTATGGAAATACGTGTCTAGGCATAAGTAGCAATGCTTGGAGATATGTATTTTTAAAGATATTTATTCTATATATGAGCTTAAAACACAACGCCCTCTGCAAGCCAATCTGTAGCTTGGGCGGTAAGTTGTCGGCGCTGAGCTCCGCATTTTTGTATTCGGTGCCCGGGGAAACAGATCACTTTTCCATTCTTTGGTGTATCCTTTTTACATGTTTGCTTATGTATTTTTATTAGTAAAAATACTTTGCTTACAATCGAATTTTGCTCATAAACTTACTTTAATAAAATTCATATTTACATATTTAATTCTGTGATACTATTTTTCGCAGTTATAATTTTTACACGAATTTTAATTTTTAATTGAAGAGTTGTAAAGGTACAAAAAGTTTAGGAGTTAGCTGTAAGTTTTTATGTGAATATAACTTTTATAAAATTTGCGTACTCATTGTCAACCTGTGAAGGGATGAAATTACACCAATAACGCAGTTTTGTTTTATTTAAGGATTGAAAGATTTTTTCTGAAAACTTTTAACAATTCCATTAAATAAAAAAGAAAACTGCGTTAATTCGTCTTATTTTGTCATTATTAGCCTTTGCAGTCATCCTCTATTAGCATCTGTTATGCCTAATATTTTTTTAAATATATTTATCTATTGATAAATGTATTTTTAGTATGTAATATTTTATTTTAAAGGATGTAAATATTTTATATGCATCACATGCATTACATTTATACAGAAACATTTTATTTTATAAAATGCAATCAATTTTATTTTAAAACTGACTGATGTGAACATATTTTCTGTGTATCACTATCGGAGGTGTCGGAATTGTATACTGGTACACAATTTTGGATGATAATTATCATAAAAACATAAAAAAATTCTACAACGTGAGCATTTTATAAATGAATTGTTCGAACAACTGATTTTCTTTGTCTAATATCATCTGGAAAACAAATACCATCTACATTTTCAAAAACGCTTCTTTCATTTGTCAAGTTTGCAACAAACCAAGGGTATTATAACATACAGGGTGTTCCAAAAACATCGAGTCAAAAGTATATAACCGTGATCCTTGTGCAAAATAGGCCATAATGGTCCTTTACATGGGGGGGGGGGTCGGAAATGAATATCCACGGAGTTATGCATACTTTTAGTTCTGAGAGGCTGGGTATTTAATAACCAATAGCACTTTCAAATCAAATTTGAGCCTTCCTCTAAATCTCAAATATGGCGCCAAAGTGGTTTTGGAGTGTGTTCGCAATTTTTGTGAGTGCCGAAATTGGCGACTTGGTCTGATAATTGGCGCAATTTCATAAAGATTTCAGGGTTCCTACGTAGGGCTGCAACTTCCAATTTTTCCCGAAGGAGCTCTATGAACACCGGGATGCCCCCTAGGTCCGTGGAAACTCTCTTGGTTCAAAATAAGAAGTTTAGTTTGAAAAATCAAATTTTCAAACCTCGCAACACCGATTAAGGAAGTTTGCCTAAGGAGTGTTCCAATTTTTGCTACGAAGGGCAGGGCAGGCGATAGGGGGAAGGGGGGATTGCACAGGGACCCGGTGCGGCCAAGGGAGCCCGGTACTAAAAGGAATAAACCCTCCGCCCAGTATGCGTTAACAAGATCCGTAGACGGACGCCTTACCAACTGCGCTACTGGAACACCCCCTCAGTTTAACCCTCTGACTGCTTATCCCGCGATTTCCACGGGCAACATGAAAGTAACAAAATTTTTCATCCCGCGATTTTCGCGGGTATGCAATTTTTCCATCTATTTAAAAGCGCATCCCGCTTCTCCACCGTTTAACTGTCGGTAATGCATTTTCTACAATATTTAGACTTTGAGTCGTAGTTTGGTCAACAAATGGCGTTATTGTCGCCTAAATTTTCGTATTTGCATAGAGTTCACTAACTGATTTTGCAAGCGCTCCCTTTGTTATCGGTTTTTGTATTCAGAATATGGCTTGCAGGAAAAGCTTAGTGGCCCTGCGGTGGCGCAGTGTGGTAACGCGTTCGCCTAGTGCGCCGCTAATCCGGGTTCGACTCCCAGCAGTGCAAAGAACGCTTACTCAGAGATCTCATAAAGATCGCACTGCTCACTGTAGTCCGGGGTTTGGTTCCCTAGGCCTTAAGAGGTTCGGATTCCTCGGAAAACAGTAGGTCCCGGCGCAGCATGACCACTGTAGTCTTTGAGCCGTAAAACCGCAATCAAGCAAAGCAAAGCAAAGCGAATGGTTTTCATTAGTATACATGCTTTATATTTGTATTCTATAAAGTAAGGGAAGGTTCAAGTATTACGTAAGAATCTTTGTGGAGGGAGGGTTACCGGTTATCTTATTTTCCTATGTTGGTCAATGTTAATTTTTGCTTACCCGGAGGGAGGGGGGATTGAAATGGCCAAAATATTGCTTACGTAATACTTGAACACTTCCTAAATCGTAATTTAATCAAGATTTATTTTCAGAATTTTTGAATTTAAACGATTACTCTTAAAATTGATTTTTATGAAAGCCTGTTCTTATGCACGAAATTTATATTAAAAAAATCTTGTTTACAAAAATGTGCTACATATTTTAACTCTCAAATGCATATAGATTTGAAATATGTAATAAAAATATATGCAATTTTTGAAGCGACTTTAAGAAAATGATTAAGCAGTTAAGAGGGTTCAAATTATTTTGCATACTTCCATACAAATCGCCACCCTCCCCACCTCTAGGATTCATACTAGATCCATCAATGCCCTCCACCTGCCAATCAGAAACATCTATGCTGCGAAAATTCTTTTATATTCGCTCATGATTTACAGCCAAATATTCGCCATTCCCGCCAAAAATTGGCGACGGCGGAAGTTGGGAAATTAAAGGCCAAACTTTCAAATACAATTTTCATTGGCTCGAAATTGTTAACTCCCACATGCTACGTATGCACAGCAAATAAACTATCATTTTTTTTATAATACAGCCCAGATGCTGTCTATTGGATAAATACGTCCAGTTTGGGAATGCTTTTTTTTTCATCCGATTATGCTTTGATATTTGTTTATAGTCATAACTCCCTGGATATTTATTTCCGACCCCCCATGTAAAGGTCAGTTATGGTATATTTTGCACAAGTATTAAAACTATATACTTTTGATACGGTGTTTTCGGAACACCCTGTATTCTTAAAATTCGGCGCCGAAAGTTGATTGTGAATAAGTGAATGGATCTTCAAAGCATCTATCTGCTCACGTGTTTAAATGACTATTTTCTTGTAAGATTTCAACACAATTTTGTAACCTTTTAATGAAATTTTTTACTTGACGGAAGAAGTACACATCACGAGGTTGACAGTATGGGGTACAATGAGGTGGAATTACTTCAACAGTAGAAGAAGAGGTGCCGTCGTCATTTGTAAAAACATTATTAAAGTGTGCTGGATCTACTTAACTACATAACAGGCTGGATGGCTACACCAAAACTTTTCAACTTTTTAATAATCAACAATTAAAATTCGAGTAGAAATTATCACTGGCAATAAGCGTACAATTAACTTAATTACATAAATATGAATTTTATTAAAGTAAGTTTATGAACAAAATCCGATTGTAAGCGAAGTATTTTTACTAATAAAAATACATAAATAAATATGCAAAAATGATATATTAAAAATAAAGTGATCGATTTCTCCGAGAATCGAACGTAAAGACACGGAGCGCAGCGCCGGCAACTTACCAGCCAAGCTACCGATTGGTTTGCAGAGGGCGTTGTGTTTTAAGCTCATATATAATATGCAAAATCTTTAAAAATTCATATCGCCGAAAATAAGCTGCATTGGCATGAATGCCGAGACACGTATTTCCTTATTTTGTCTCTACTTTCATCAAAATCGACGGAGCACTCACTGTGGGTTCCCCCTTGTTATTCGGAATTATCCAGAAATTAGAATTAGAAAAGATTTAGTTTGGATATTTTCGAGATCAGCGGATCACTGGAAAAGTTCAAATTTAACGGAATGATATCAAATTCAAGGGAGAATAATTCTGCGAAAATAACTTTAGTTCCAAAATTTTCCAGTAGGGTATAATTTGGCTTTACAAAATTGGAAATACATGAAGAAAGTCAAAACATTAATAACCCAATTACTAATACAAATCTAAAATTATTATTTTCATTTTTGAAATTTACTCATTGCGAGAACTGAAAGGAATTTAAATGAGTTCTCCCTAAAAAAATTTTTAAATAAAAAGAACGAAAATGAAAACGATACCTTGCCATGAAATATTCTTTGAGAAGGTGAAGCCTATATTTATTTCGTTGTGGGCAGTTGATACTCAAAATTGCCGAATATGGGCTTCGAAAGTCTCAAACATTATTCAGAAAATGCCATGTATTCGCCAAAAATTACTGTACGGTGTGATTTCACGTAAAATTTAATTCTTGGGCCATATTTTTTTGAGGAATTATAGCTAGCAGCAGTAGCGGCCCCCAGGAGCAATCTAACTTTTAGATCTCCCTCCTAAATATTTTCTTTGTGGCCTTTCCTGTCCCAATCTGCCTTACAACCATTGGCATAACTAGGAGGGCTAGGGACGTATCCACCACCACTATAAAAATATTGCCCCCATAAAATTTCTAACTCAATGAAATATCCAATAAATTCTATATGACGAACCTTGAGGTCAGATATGAGGTCTTATACGGCCATTTTCCGCTGTCATGTCAGTTCAAAGCCAATGTTTATTGGGAAAGAGTCCCTAAACTCTTTGTTTTAAAGTAAAATAAGGTAATACTTTATTCCTTATTATTATGTACATCAGGAGACCATACAAACGATTTGCTTGGGAAATGGAAAGAGAGCAGTAGCGATGCTAGTAACGGGGCTCTCTTTCCGGGGGACAGAGCACGGGATTTATCGTATTCAACAAGAAACAATAACGATATTGATTCGCGCGTACAAATCCGCATTGTTATTAAGAGATTTACATTCGCAGGTGTATCACATTTACAGAGTTTATGAGCAGAGTCTTGACTCGAAGACGTTACAAGTGAAGGTTGAAGTCCAAAGGTGGAATCTTTGTGGGCTGCAGAGTAAGAATGTTTTTCCTTGTAGCCTGTACCGAGAGAAGAAGTAGGAGAAACAAAAATAGTAGAAAAATGTAAATGAATTTTGAGTTGACCGTTGCGGGTGCAGTTTTAAAGGACTTTTAAAGGGAAAGGCAGACAAAAGAAAAATGGAAAAGGAAGAGCAGGGAGAGCAGAGGAGGGGGAAGAACTGAAAACTAAAAGGAAAGAGTGGGAAGGCAGAAGTAGCAGGCAGAGCATACTTGATTTAAGTACCAATCAAAGATACAAAGAAACAAAATCAAGGTGCAACATAATGCAACGTGCTGAGTATTTCTTCAGGAATGTTGCATTTTGCATTATATATATCGAATGCACTTTCTGATCCAAAACAAGTGCAGTGAGGTTGATGTTCAACTTCGTTGTCGGCGATAAAGTGAATGGACGTTGAACGAGTTATGAAATCATTTCCCGTGGAAACTGATGTGAGCTTCTGTTAGTTATCGCAGAAATAAAACTTATCGTTGTTTTGTTGTGTCACAATGTAATGCCTAGATGAATAAATTTAAAAAAATAAAGCATAATTGAAGGCATCGGACAAAGAAGGGTGTAACACAAAATTGGAAATTTTGTATTACGGGTAACACGTGATAGAGAAAAAAAAATCCCGCATCATTAGGTAAAAGAAAGGTGTAGCTCCTTATCCAACGATACGTATTATAATGATAAAAAAATTTTGTTAATATGCAGTGAATTGAATTTTTATAGAGTTGTTTTCGATTTTCTCAAAACTATAAAAACTGGAATTACATCCTTCTTTGACAGATGTCTTCAATTTTAGATTTGTTTTATTTACTAACTAGTCTTGTTTTTTCCACGTATTTGCTATTTTGAAGTTACATTTTCCTCTATCGGAAAATTTTGCAAATAAAACTGTTTTGTCACAGAATCATTCTCCCTCTTCCTTCAAAGTTGTGTGTGCAAAATTTGGCGTCATTCTGCTCAGTATTTCGGGCTATATAGAGTTCTAAACAAGGGAACTTTAATCATAAATACTTTAATCATAGAAATTTTATTCATAAACATATACAGTAGAACTTTCCGAAAGTGACCGCCTTTCAGACTGAACTGGAATTGTCACTACTGACAGGTGATGACTGTCCACGATAAACTTTAGATAGGCATAACACTTTATTCAGATGGCCACTTTACCAGATATTCCACTGTATATAGTTAAAGCTTTCTCAATGACAACCATCCTTAGCGACCCCTTTTTATTGAAGAGGAATTTTTACCATGGATTTGTGAGTGATACGTAACCATATTATGTATGATGATGAGTGATGCATTGTGCTTGCATAATGTATTGCAACCACGGGGCTAATGGCTAACTGGGTATAAAGCTATGAGTTTATCCGTTGGCAAATATTTTATCTGTTCGACTTGTTAGGTGCCGTGTAAATATATTAAGCTTTTCTATAAAGTTTACGATCATTAATTTTTATGTTTTGCAAATGATTTATCGAATGTTTAGTCGCCAGAAGGAAAGTTCAATAACTTTTTTAAAATCGGTGTTTCTGTTGAAACTAATATTAAGTTAAAACGCCATTAACCCGTGTTCGACTCCCAACGGTGCAAAGAATGCTTACTCAGAGATCTCATAAAGATCGCACTGCTCATTGCAGTCTGGGGTTTGGTTCCCTGGGCCTTAAGGGGTTCGGATTCCATGGAAAACAGTAGGTCCCGTGACCTATATGTGAATGATAATTTTAATTTTTGAGCCGTAAAATCACAATCAAACAAACAAAATTAAGTTAATGCTCAAAGAATACAGTTATTCATATTACTGTTATCGCCGTTGAACGATACAATTGCAGTTAGATCTTTTACTCCGTATGAATAATTGTAGTGACGCAAAAATCAAGGCGGCTGTAGATTTATTTTTAATGTTACCTCTGTGTAGAGACCATCAGAAGCCGCTCTCTCTCTTTCTCTCTCTCTCTCTCTCTCTCTCTCTCTGGAAGTGGCCACATTTCGGAGACTGAGAAAATAATTTCTCGGTTCCATTTTTCTCAGTTGCAGTTCTTTAACCAAGCAATAGAATCCTCTAGCGTAAAATTATCGTACCTCGGATCTGTTTACGGAGCATTATGTTCTTTATCAATAACTCAGAAAATCTTCAGAACTGGCCAAAATAATTACGATAGGCAATGCCGTTTCACGGATGACATCATCCTGGAATGTGAAAATTCAGCCAATCGTAAAGTGTTTCATGTGCGTGTACAATTACTTCAGTAACAATGCTCTAATTTCTGTTAACATAAATTCACTAGAAAAGAATAAATAATAAGCTTTCAAAAGTGGCTTAGGCGGAATGCGTATTTTCCTAGTGCATCTAAGCACAAGAAAACATTTGAATATGGTGAAGATTTATTGGGAAAAACTATTCTTCAAAATTTTAAATCAAGAAAGATTTTATTTTTACATTTTATGCTTCTTAATGCGGAGATCTCTGGGTAATTAACTAAATTATATTTTCATCTCTAGTGTGAGCGTGGGTGCTAAAATCTTGTCATTATAAAAAATATTTTAATCTAAAATCGAATTTTTCAGTTTTAGAATATATAATGCTTTTTTTTTTGGCCGTCCAAACACTCAACTTCAATTTGATGAAAAACCGTCATCGAAAATTTCTCAGAAAAAAATCCTTACCCTTTGTGGCATGAAATATTCGAGAAAATTAATAGATTAATGAGGCTTTAGTAGCTGTTGAAGGCGATAAAAATATTTAAGATTTTTTAAAATTCAAAATTTTTGTTAAAACAGTAAGAAAAAAATTGAACATCAAAATAAATTGCCACTTATTTATTATTTGAAAAAACAGTAAATTTTATAACTTGCAATTAAAATTTAAAATTGTCAAATCCCATCTTTCAATTCTATGCTTTTCTTTAAGAACGTGAAGCAAGGTTTGTCATTCATGTGTGATTTCGATTTTTTTGGTTAAATTCTATGTTTACTCGCTCATCATAGGCCTGTAGTAGGCAACCACCTCTCTAGATAGCGATCACCTTTCACGATACGTGGGTTGTCTCCAGGGGTGTTTAACTACAGTTATTTCGACACTGGCGTATGGTTTAAAAACACGACGTTTCGAAAACCAACTGCCTTCGCTTGACGAAGGGAGTCGTTGGCTCTCGAAACATTGTGTTTTTAAACATTACGCCAATGTCGTAACAACTATGTTCATGGCCTCTTTTGGTGAAACTTTGTCTTGGTTGGTTAGTGAGGTTTATTGTGTATATGTAAGCATTTTCCTTGTGGGGATGCTTATATTACTCCCCGATATTCACTTAATACCTAGAGCAAATATACAGCGACTGTCTGGAAATAATATCGTCTTGACCACTGGGTCCGGACCTAATCCTAAATGGCTGTCCCAAGTTAGTAGAATTTATTACTTAAAAAAAGTAAGGTTGGTAAAATTTATTACAGAATAAAGTTAGTAAAGTTTATTGCAGAATAAAATTATTAAAGTGTATTACATAATGAAACTATTAAAGCGTATTACATAATAAAATCATTAAAATGCATTACATAATAAAATTAAGTTTGTAACGTTTGCTTCAGAAAAAGGTAAAGTTAGCAAACTTATCTCAAAGGATCTAATGTTCTTTTTATTGAGTGGTTTTATTGTGTATACACGCTTAGTGGTCTAAATATTACACACCTTGCTAAAGTAATGGCGGCTCCTAGTTCATTTAGATTGGATGGTGGAGTTTCTGTTTCGAGTTGACCATTGTATTTCGTTTCACAGCTGCTCAGTTAGGTTGAGACCAGATGACTGCGCTGGCAATTGAAATAACTGAAACTCAGAATCATGCTCCTGAAACCAATCTGGGACCAGTTGGGTACAATGACAGAATACATTGGCCTGCTAAAAATGACCAGCTTCAACAGAAAAACGATGTAGCCATAAACGGGAGCACTTTATCGACAACAATGTCAAGATAGGCGCTGGCGTTCAAGGATAATTCCACTGGTATTAAGGAATCAAGAACAACCCAGAAAAACTTTCCATCAAATTATTATTTCAAAACCACTCGCTCTTGAGAGGTTATCAATACGGAGGATGGGTTCATGAATTCTTGTTTTTGCACCATGTTCTTTCTGATCCTGCCATTAGCATGGAACAGAAAGAACCGAGACTCGTCTGACCGACCAATTTTTTCCCACTCATCAAGTGTCCAATTTTTATGTTCCTGGATCCAACAGAAGGAACGCTGTCTTGTTTTTCAGTGATATCAAAGAAACCGTTGATGGTCTCCTAATATCCAAAAGCTATCTGTAGCAAGGTCGGTCATGTCACAGTCATATGTTCGGATATGTTTCGTGATACACCCACATTATACAGAGCTGCAATTTGTCATGCTGTTGCCCTTAAGTTGCGCTTACAATTCGCATCAGTCACCCGGTACCCCTTTCGCTCAAAGGAATTTTCGTGAAAATTCCGACACCCACGTTTATTAGCTCAAACTAGAGCCTTTTGTTTAGGAGAAAAAGAGACGCCGTCCCCACCCAAGTTTTGAGCCCGGGTTGCTCCATTGAGCCCGGAGTGTCTTGACCGCTAGACCAACGAGGACAGGAACAACGCTCTCTTTCTCCGTATATAAGGATGTAAGATATTATTAACCTTGGTGTCGAAATAGACATAAAGAATTATTCCCCACGAAAAACACACAAAAAACTCGCCTCAGAAGCTTTTCTGTGTTGACCACTATGTGGCGATTGTGTTATTTCTGAGAAGAGTAATAATACGTTACAAAGGAATTTCCCTATCGCAGATTTCTTGAAGTTTTCTGACATAAGTGTAACAAATACTGAAATATTATTTCACGAGAATAGCCGAGAATATTAGCAGTTTTAGAAAAGCTGAAACGGCACCTCTGTGCTTTCACGACCGTATGTCGTTCAAAGACCCTTGAATATTTCGTCCACCCTTTATTCAGACTGAATGTAATGACAAGTATTTCTCGTGGTGCCGAACGTGCCTTTTACTGTATATGGAACTTTTTGTTATCACGTCACTGTGCATCATTGATGGATCTGTCGAAGTTAGTGTGAGAGTATGTCTAATATTTTGGCCACTTAGTACATGTATATACATTAAAACCCCTCTTAATGCATATAACTCTGATACAGTCAGAGCCGACCAAAAGAGAACTGAAGCCCGTCGACTCGGATAAAGTGTAGGGGCTGCTGACGTTTTAAAAGAGTCAAAGGCCTTCTCATAGTCAATAAATGCCACACACAATGGAAGTTCATATTCATGTGTTCTTTTTATAAGTTCACTTAATACTTGAACATGGTTTACTGTACTGACTCCACTTCAAAATCCAGCTTGTTCTCTTGGTTGAGCTGCATCTAATTTTTTTCTGCATACGATGTGTTAGCACTTTTGTGAAAAGCGTTTTTGTGTAAAAGAATTATTGTTTCAGAATCCCATTTGTTTGGTACTTTACCCCTGTTAAGACATTTCGTACAGAATTTTGCAAGTATTTCTTTTACATGTTCTCCAGCTTCTTTTAGGATATCTAATGTAATGTCCCAAATCTGAAAGGGTTTTTCCTTTCTTCATACTTTTTATTGCAAATGCTACTTCTTCTTTTAAGATTTTAGGAGCTGTTCCTTCGACTATCTCAGAGTCTTCGTTTAATCCACTGTTTCCCTCATACAGCTTTCTGTAGAATTCTTCAACTCTTCAAAATATATCTTCCTTATTTCTTTTTACGGTGAATTACTCTCCTTTTAATGCAATGATGTGTTTCTTCCCAATAGACAAACTCCCTTTAACAACCCTAAGGCTCTTGTTGCTTTCAATGGCCTTCCTTACTAACTCACAATTGAATTTTCTTATATCTTCTTTCATGTTTTTGCGCAAAGTTTTGCAAAGTTCTACATACTCGATCTTGCGACTGGTATTTTGATTGTCCACCTTCATAAGTCTTCGCCTTTTCATGAGTTGTTTCGTCTTCTCAGATAATTTGCTATTCTGCTTTTTACATATTACACCACCAATTTCCCCAGCAGTTTCAATTATTGTCTTAACAATGTTTTCATTTGCTTCTGAGATGTCAACTTCTTCAATAAGTCCTTCCAGTGCAGAAAAGCGATTTTTTAATTCCAACTTGAATGCCTCGGTATTTTCTTTTAATTTCTTTAAATCCACCCTCTTACATACTTGTTTCCTAATGAGCTTCTGCCTTTCTAGTTTAGTATTTAAGTGCATTTTACATCTCACCATTCGATGATCACTTCCAGTATTAAATCTGTTCAGTACGCTGCAATCTTCAATAATTGATTTCTTGTTTGCCAGTATATAGTCAATTTCGCTGGTTCCTCCATTGGGGTGTTTCCATGTCCATTTTCTTTGCGGTTTCTTCTTAAAAAATGAATTCATGATGCTAAGATTTTCAGCTTCTGCAAATTCGATGAGTTGATCGCCACGTTCATTCCTTTCCCCATATCCGTATTTACCAACCGATGTCTCTCCTTGTTCCTGTTGTCCAATTCTTGCATTGAAATCCCCCATGATGAGCTTGATATGTTGTTTCCCTTTGGTGTGTAACTCTTTGATTTCTTCATAAAATTCTTCAACCTCTTCGTCGGTATGGCTTGATGTTGGTGCATATACCTGTACTATCTGAAGTTGGTATCGCTGGGTTAGTTGAACAACGAGCCTCGCTGCTCGATCTGACGTGCTTTCGACTTCAAGAAGGTAGTCTTTAATTCTTTTGTTGATTAAGAAGCCAACACCACTTGTTCTTCCAGTTTCCGTTCCTCTATAATAAAACAAATGTCCACTTTTAAGTTCCACCAACTCTTCACCTTTTCTTCTAACTTCACTGAGTCCTACAATGTCCCATTTGATCTTGTCAAGTTCTTCTTCCAATTCCTGAAGTTTTGCTTCAGAAGCAAGGGATCGTCCATTAAACGTAGCCAAGGTCAATAACAAACGGCAGCCTGGGCCATTCCAGTGATTCTTAGCACCCCCTGCTTTCATGCCACACTGACCGCTGCCTTGATCAGGAGCACTCCAGCACCTGGAGACTAGGGGCCATGGTTTCTGGTGTGTCAACATAATGGAGGAATTAGCCATAATTTCACCACGCTGGCTAGACGGGTTGGTGAATTAGCCCTCCCCTTCCGCCTTTCTATCCGTGTAGCAAATATTAATTTGCCACATAAATAGAAAGCTCAGCCTGCACCACTTGAAGGCGGGGTAGGACACTAGGTTACTGGCCTGGCCGGTTCCACACATCGTCACATACGTTCAGCGTGTGGGTCTCCTTCCAGTTAGATACCAGCAACCCTTTTGCAGGCCATATATATATATGTTTGTGGATGCGCTTTTGCTTTTATAATTTTTACTAGAATATTCCTAACAGAAGATAAAATGGAGGGGATGGTTATATCTTATATATATATATGGAAAGAACGTGGAACATAGGAATGAACGTGGCGATCAACTCATCGAATTTGCAGAAGCTGAAAACCTTAGCATCATGAATTCATTTTTTAAGAAGAAACCGCAAAGAAAATGGACATGGAAACACCCAAATGGGGGAACTAGTGAAATTGACTATATCCTGGCAAACAAGAAATCAATTATTGAAGATTGCAGTGTACTGAACAGATTTAATACTGGAAGTGATCATCGAATGGTGAGATGTAAAGTGCACTTAAATACTAAATTAGAACGACAGAAGCTCATTAGGAAACAAGTAAGTAAGAGGGTGGATCTAATGAAACTGAAAGTAAATACCGAGGCATTCAAGTTGGAATTAAAAAATCGCTTTTCTGCACTGGAAGGACTTATTGATGAAAGTGATATCTCAGAAGCAAATGAAAACATTGTTAAGACAATAGTTGAAACTGCTGGGGAAATTGGTGGTGTAACCTGTAAAAAGCACAATAGCAAATTATCTGAGAAGACGAAACAGCTCATGAAAAGGCGAAGAGATATGAAGGTGGACAATCGAAATACCAGTTCCAGGATTGAGTACATAGAACTTTGTAAAACTCTGCGCAAAAGCATGAAAGAAGACATAAGAAAATTCAACTGTGAGCTAGTAAGGAAAGCCATTGAAAATAACAAGAGCCTTAGGGTTGTTAAAGGAAGTTTATCTGTTGGGAAGAAACACATCATTGCATTAAAAGGAGAGGATGGCACCGTAACAAGAAATAGGGAAGAAATACTTAGAAGAGTTGAAGAATTCTACAAAAAACTATATGAAAGTAACAGTGGATTAAACGAAGACACTGAAATAGTCGAAGGAACAGCTCCTAAAATCTTAAAAGAAGAAGTTTCATTTGCAATAAAAAGTATGAAGAAAGGAAGAGCCCCTGGCGATGATGGTATTACATTAGATATCCTAAAAGAAGCTGGAGAATATGTAGAAGACATACTTGCAAAATTCTTTACCAAATGTCTTAACAGCGGTAACATACCAAACCAATGGGATTCTGCAACAGTAATTCTTTTGCATAAAAAAGGTGATAAAGAGGATTTGAAAAATTACCGACCAATTAGCTTGTTACCTGCTATTTATAAAATCTTCACAAAAGTGCTAACACATCGCCTGCAGAAAAAATTAGATGCAGCTCAACCAAGAGAACAAGCTGGATTTCGAAGTGGATTCAGTACAGTGGACCATATTCAAGTATTAAGAGAATTAATTGAAAGAACACATGAATATGAACTTCCATTGTGTGTTGCATTTATTGACTATGAGAAGGCCTTTGACTCTATTAAAACATCAGCAGTCATCAACTCTTTAAGATCAACAGACATTGAGGATGTGTACATTGACATGGTGAAACGTGTGTATAAAAATGCAAGTGCAAAATTTCGGTTACATAAAGATACCAAAACTATCAAACTTGGCAAAGGGGTGAGGCAGGGAGATACCATTTCTCCAAAACTTTTTACTTCAGCTTTACAGATGATTTTTCAGCTGATAAATTGGAATAACAAGGGAATAAAAATAAATGGTGAATATTTAAATCATTTGCGGTTTGCTGATGACATTGTTATTTTTTCAACGAACCCATTAGAACTCCAAGACATGGTACAGGAGCTCTCAACTAGAAGTAAAGAAGTTGGACTCAAGATGAACCTACAAAAAACTAAGATCATGTTCAATAATTTTGTAGAGGAAACAAAAATACAAGTTGACAACATTGAGCTAGAAATTGCTGATTCATATATTTACCTTGGCCAGCTGATTTCAATGGATGGCAACATTATGAAAGAACTCAACAGACGTATTAAACTTGGCTGGAGTGCATTTGGAAGAAACAGTTTTATCCTGAAGGGGAAATTGCCTTTGTGTCTAAAAAGAAAGGTCTTCAACCAGTGTGTATTGCCAGTCCTCTCTTATGGATCAGAGACATGGAGTCTAACAGTTGGAGCAATACGAAAGTTACAGACAACGCAAAGGAGCATGGAGAGGTGCATGCTTGGAATAACTAGGAGAGATCGAAAAAGAAACACTTGGGTGAGAGAGCAAACTAGAGTAGAGGACATCATTGTTAAAGTAAAAGGGCTGAAATGGCGATGGGCTGGGCATATTGCAAGAAGAACTGATCAACGATGGACAACAGAAATTCTGAACTGGATTCCAAGAGACCACCGAAGACCTAGAAAACGTCCTCAAACTAGATGGGTGGATGAAATAAGAAAACAGGTTGGGGTGACGTGGAAGCGAATTGCTCAGGATAGACTTGTGTGGAAAGCATTTGGAGAGACCTTCATCCAGCAGTGGATAGATAATGGTTGAATATGATGATGATGATATATATGACCACCCCCTCCATTTTATCTTCCGTTGGGAATATTCTGGCAAAAATTATAGAAGTGTAAACGCATCCGCCTTTAAAATCCTGAAATAAAAAACACGCAAAAAGACAAAACAAATTGCTTTTGCAAAGTCATGTCTTTTGGATAGAAATTATATCAAGGGGAAAAATTACTGCTATCACTTGATAGTTTTCGTTGTTGTGATTGTTTGCAGCAATATTTGATAACGAATAATAGGAAAACAACTTTAAGAACGAATAAGAAAATTTTACGATAACTGCCTCCAAATACTGTCAGTGAATTTATGTATTTATGCATTTATGCTTCTCCAACTCATTTTTAGAAACGCTGTCCAAGTACACAGCTGCTCGTTTTCTTCATTTTTGCATGGAAAGGGTTCAGAAATGTTTGGTTAAAATCTTATACAAGCAAGGGAAAGAACAGCATTTCCATAAGATATAAGTGTGTTTGGCACTTGTAGCAAAGTGAATAAATGTCAGGAGAAGTCTAGTATATATTCTTTGTTTTCGTTTTACCTCTGCGGTGGAATTCTCGATTGCTTTTTGCTTTGCGGAGTGGTTACTGGAACGTATAGTTCAAAATACAGCCAACTGAGATCAACAAAATACCGAAATATTCTAAATTGAGTTTATTCTGTCAAAATCAATCGGTTGACATTTATGTTTATTCAAACCTTTTATTTTTGTTCAACTATTTTCTTCTCTAATAACCATTTCTTTCCTTTGGCGCAATCTTTCTTCAGTGTTTCCACGGAATCCCGGGGCTCTACGACAACTTTCAAGGAGTTCCGCAAACGGTTTGTAAGATATCCCCAAAATGTTCTTGTATAAATGGATTCAAATACCACCAGTACATAAATATATACAGGGTGGTATAAAAGAAACTTCCGCTACTTATGAGACTCTAGCGACCTTAGTTTTTGAAGCACTGAGATAAAATTCGAGCTCTGTGCTTTAAAATGTATAAGCTCTAGATGAGCTATCGGCAATTGTTTGGAGTGCTATGATAAAGTAGTACTGCAAAGTCGTTCTGCGAGCGGGAACTTCTCATCAAGTGATACTGCTTGCCGCTCATCGAATTACGATTGTTTATGTTACCATCCATTTATTATACAATACTATACTTTATTTTTTACGCTACAGGTTTGTCAATCCTGTACATGGAGGAAGAGTTGCAAAACCAAAAGTTAATTCCCTCCGTTCCTATTATTAAACTTTAAGTAAATCTTAGGCTATGTTTTTAATTCACTAAAATAGTTCTTTTCTTGAAGATGATAGGTTAGTTGGAGTTTATTGCGTAAGGACAGCAAGAATTATTCTGCGCCGAACGAATTTTTAAGGCCCTTGTGCATTTGACATACGATTTGCAATAGTTTAGCAATATAAAGCGTAAAACACCCGATACTTTTATTATATAAAATCATATTTTTTAGATCAAGGTTTTGAAAATAACGTATATTGATAATTTTGTTTTTTATAACAGACGTGTCGCAATATTAATTACTCATAACACTAACCTTTTGACAAACAAATGCTTGATAATGAAGTCATTGCGAATAGGAAAATGAAGTTTTGAATGGAAATGAAATTAAAGATCGTTCAAAAATTTGATGACACTATGCACTAAAAAAATGATTGAGAGGACAACAAATTAAAGCAGTTGAGTGGTATATTTAAACGTTTACAGCTGTTTCAATAGCCCTAGGCTAGTTTCATTAGAACGGCAACTGATACAACCTAACGTGCGATGCCAATCCATGTTACAAACAACGGTTACGGGTATAGGTAAAATGTATAGTATACAATAAACTGAACCCTGAATTAAAGGAAACCTCTCTAGTACTTACATTCTACTACCGTAACCGTCGTTTGTAACACGGATTGGCATCACTCTATAGGTTGTGTCAGTTGCCATTCTGATGAAAATAGCCTAAGGCTGTGTTAATTTATCGTTTTCTCATTCATTTCATCGTTCAAGAAGTCAGTTAGTTAGATTGAAAATTTATGGATTTGCACTTCTTTTCCACAAATATCCAACAATATTCCTCTTTAAAAGGTATGAAGAAAAAATGGATTTTATCTAAAAACAAATAAGATATTTTTTTGAATTTTAAAATAATTATACTCGGATTTCTTTAATTTACTCCGAGTGACATTTAAAATTCGAATGCCATGTGTGGTACTCGTGCTATAGGTTTCGAACCCCTACTCTGGATATATATATACACCCCTGTGCAAATTAATTAAAACAAAGCATGTTTTCTGCATTACTTGTAATAGTGTATTCAAAAGAAACATGAAAAGTCAAATCGTTTGTTTTATTGCCTGATGCAATCGTTACGTCAGCCGCTACTGTATTGCATCATATTTCAGAAATCTATCCGACTTCCGTAGTATTCATTGACTAATGCAATCACTACGTACGCAGCTGCAGTATTTCATCAGATTTTAGAAATCTGACCAGACATGATTGGACCGCCGCTAGCGATGGATATGACACCTAGGAAACTTACGAAGATTATAACTCTGTACAAAAACGCAGATACGAGCCATTCGGCAGTAGTTGGTATGAGTTTAGCAACTGTCAGCCGTGTCATCAAGTTGAAGCAGGGAACCAGATCGGATTCTCTTAAATATAAAGGAAAGTGTGATCGTAAGAAAAAAACAACTCCTTGAAATGAAGCTTACTTGCTTCGATAAAGCAAAAAGGTTCCCTATATGAAGAATGATGCTTTGAAAATGGATTTGAAGGAAAAGGGAATCAAAATCAGTTCCTCTACAGTTCATAGGCACCTTATTTGAATCGAATGAAAAGGCAGAAGACCTGTTAAGAAACAGCTTTTAACCATAACAACGAAACAAAAGCGGTATAAATGGGCAAAAAACCATAAGGAATGAACGAAAGACCAGTGGCAAAAAGTCCTCGTCACCTACAAAAGCCATTTCTTTGTACAGGGTCAGAAAAGCCATTGCATTCCAAAGTCACAGGAAAGAAGCTTTATGATTACCACATCGATCAGTCTGTCAAGCACACAAAAAAGATTACGTTTTGGGGTTATTTCAGTTATTATGGTGTCGGAAGCCTGCAGTTCATAGAAGTATTGATGAGCTCACCACAATATATTGAGGTTTTACAAATTGGCAAGACAATTCTCCGGACGTAAATCCCATTGACAATTTGTGGGATATATGCAAAAATCGACACCGTGCTGTAGATTGTATGACTATGGAGAAGCTCGTGCAGGTGCTCATTCAAGCATAGTACAGGGATCTGAAAATCAACAGTGGCTGTTTGAAACCAGTAGACTCCATGCCAAACAGTGTTCAAATGTTGCTTAAAAATAGAGGTGGCGATGTCATTGGTGTGCGTTTTGTGCATGTATATGTGAGTTTTGCACACTAAACTTCTAAATTCTTTGTTTGTTTCAATGAATTTGCACAAGGGTGTAGGTAAAAAGTACTTGTGCTCTTACAGTTATGGCTAGGGCTCATGAATTTCAATATTTTCCAATGACACAATAAGTCTTTTATTTCAATCTGTGCGGTGAAATCACAAAACGGTTAAGCCGCATTCATTAAATTACATTTTTCAGCGATATTTCTATACCTAGGAAACCAAACCCCGTAGTACAGTGGACAGAATAAGTGGCAAACCTTGCATTGGGGAAAATGCAGGGGATCCAGCGGTATCGTAAAACGCTTGCCCCTTTTTTTCTCTGCCCACCTTAGTCCAGGGACAAAATGCAATCTGAAAGTGTTCGGTTTAAGTGTCAGTGCAAGGGTTTTGCACATACTAATTGCAATCAGGTAAACAAATAGTGTTGCTATTGAAAATTTCCGGAATTTATTCGCTCTAAACGTCACCCCAAAGCGCATAAGCATTTTTTTTATTTGCAAATATCTGGAGCCCATATTTTTTAATTTGAAATCTAAACTTCGAATTCCATCTTAGTGCTTCAAAACATGCGATCATTTGATCATCATGAGTAGTTCATAAGCACAACAATAACTTTAAAATAACGGAGGACTGAATACTTGAAATACTACTAGTGTACACACAATACTAGCTAAAATTCTGAAATCTATATTTCTTCGTGTATTTGCACGTTTCTATTTAAATTTTAATGAGTATGCATTATTTAAGTGTATATATTTTTTATGTTTTTCGTGAAGAGCAGATAAAATTTACATAATTAATGATGACATGTACAGAGAATTTTTGAAAAGAGAAACAAAATTATGCCATTAGCGATGTTATTACACTTACAACGTGAACGGAAACACAAAATTCCTATGACGTGATCTAAATATTATAAGGAATAATTTAATAAAAAAGGACTTGAGCATGATCTGAGGGAGCAAGAAAGAAGTGAAAATCAAATTAAATCGCCCGGTTCGCAATCAAAAACAGAAAACAACTGCGTAAAACGCGCTTTTATTTAAAACGAGAAGTGAAGCGTCGAATAATTAAATTTTATATTTCATGAATAATGAATTTAACGACAAGAGCTCAATGTGTTTTTTGTTCAAACAGAAATTTTGAGGCTTCATTAAAATGTAGTTTGAATTCATGTGTTTTACATCAAATAAAGAAAAAAAAACACATCTGTATGAATGGTACTAGAATTCTATCGCTTGTTTCCTTTAGTTTAAGAAGCCTTTAGAAAAAATTGTTTTCTAAATTAATTTTTTATTAAACTCATAGATTATGAACACATACAGGCACATACGTTTTTTTATTAATATGCTCAAATATTACGGCTCGAATTGGAATCTACTTTTAGCTCCTAAGGACCAAATCAGAGAAAATTGACAATGTGCTCCGTTCAGACTCGAGTCATCGATCCTTGGGTTATCACTGCTACTGGTTATTAGCTGCGACCGCTAAGTCACTGGTTGCAGTCATTCGTGATCTTTCCTCTGCGTATATATTTACCAAAGAAGTCTCCTTAATTCATCAAGTAGGTTGTGAAGGAATTAATAATTAGGATCAAATCTGACGCTACACGAGCAGAGTTCAAACTCGAACCTATTTCTTAACTCATGATAATAGTAGGAGAAAAGGAAATCGACTGCGATCTGGCCATCATGAGACAAAACTGTGTTTGTCTTAACCTTAACCTTGGAGTGTCAGACTCGATCCTTATAATTCTTCTGCAACACCACCTGAATAAAATTTGGTAATTTTTTTCTGATCATAGCAGATGATGTGGCAATATTAAATGATTAATTGCTCGTAAAGAACAGAATGATTTCACGCCTAGTGGGAACCGAACCCACGATCTCTTGATTTACGAGAAATTTATCATCTAATATTAGCTCAACTTCGGCTGTCATAAGAAAAAATATTTCCTAACTTTAATATCACACTAGTCTCGCTTTTCAGACTTTCGCTTCTTCGACGTCGATTTGCTTTCAAAAGCAGTCCAAGGACCGCCCTATTATAGTCGTCTATAGTGAAGCTTTATATACGCTAACAGAAGGGAGGGTGATCGGCCATCTGCAGCTCAGTTAGAAGAACCCTTGGCCAGATACCAAGAAAGAGGTCGTGGGTTCGGTTCCCACCAGGCACAGTGAGATCATTATTTTCTTTGCGAGCAAGTTATCATCTAATACCACCTCAGTTATTTAAGGTGGTGTCCTAGAAGGACCAACTCTCCTGTATTTGCCATGTTTTCCCGTATTTTAGCTACTATTTTTCAGATTCTCTCGGCTCCAGTATTGATATTCTACAGGGTTGCCAAAATAAAACTGGCCCGGAGAACTGTCCTTTACACTGTTTACTATAGCTGTAACGAGTTTTTGAAATTTGCACAAGAAAACAATAAATGTTGGAAATGGCCACCGTTGACGTCAAAGCAGCGTTATGTTCGATTTAGCAAATTGGGAGACACGCGTAGCAGCTTTGCCTGAGGGATGGCAGCAATAGCGTTTTCAATACTAGTCATTTGTTTTGGATATTTTCAGCAAGATGGAGCTACAGCACATACCTCACGTGCAACCATGACACTAATTCATGAGGTGTTCGGCCAGGAGAAGACAGTCATCAGAAGCAGTAAAATCTCCTGGCCACAAAAATCGCCTGATCTCTCCCTGTGACTTTTACCTATGAGGCAAGTTGAAGGGTCAGTTGTACTCAACTAATCCCCATACGCTGGAAAAGCTACAGCAGAACATTGAAAACGCTATTGCTGCCATCCCTCAGACACAGCTGCTACGCGTGTCTCACAGTTTGCTAAATCGAGCACAGCGCTATTTCGACGTCAACGATGACCATTTCCGTCATCTACTGTAAGAAGCAGTTCTCCTACTCATTAAGGAAGATAAATTTAACGTCAAAATTAAAAACAATTTCAGGCCAGTATTATTTTGACTACCCTATATTTCTCACGTGTATTTCATTAGTCATCAAACATAAATTAACCATTACTATAGCTGTAACGAGTTTTTGAAATTTTCACAAAAAAATAATAAATGCTCAGTTGTTCAGCATAAATGAACATACATATAGGGTAGAACTGTGATACTCCAGTTAGTAGACTCCAGTAGTACACTAGACACTCCAGGCTAAACGGAGGGACCCTGGTTCGAATGCAGGATGGGGAAAGCGTCTCTTTTTCTCCAAAACAAATAAGCTCTAGTTTGAGCTACTTATACGTGGGTGGCAAAAATTATTGTAAAATAAATTCCCCCACGAAAACTTACAAAAAACACTTCCCGGCGGCTTTTTATTTTGACCGTTTGGCAATTGTGTTATTCCTGAGAAGGGTAATATTATCTTACATTAGAGAGGTTTGACGAAAAACTAAATTCAGTTCACTAGATCGAATTATGAGCCAACTTCTCCTTTTATTTGAATGGAACTGAGATTTCAGTGTTGCCTCGAATCCACGTGGTTCCGATGTATAACTGTTAAGTCGCCTCGGTATATCCGATACAGATTTCCCTACTTATAATCTACATTGACTATAAAATTGTCGTCGTTATATACGATGTCCTTATAACCGATATATATTTAGTATAGAGTACAATGGGAAATAAAACTTTTTCCAAAGTTCCGTCGTTATATGCGGTTGGACTTTATGACTGACGTCGTTATAAACGATTCCCATTGTATTTCCAGCTATATATTGCAATTCCTGGTTATTTTGATTTCACATTCTATTACAAAATTTATGAAAGGTGAAGAGTCATTTTATTGTCAGAGTTGGCTGCTTTTTCGCATTTCGGAAATTTCATTTTCTCGAAAATATTTAGAATGTTTTTAACGACTTTGCAACATTCTTGCATATAATTAATAATAATATAAATTAATTTAATATAATTCAATATAATTAGAAACCTTTAATGAAATATTTAATTTAAATAATAAAAAAGTATTTTGAAAAAAGTAGTAAGTATTTGAAAGTTTTAACATCAACAAAATTTTACATATTGGATATCTAAAAAAATAGTTTTCATGTTGAAGTTAGAGATTTCAGTTTTTAAGTAGGTAAATAATTAAAATTTTGGTTTCCACATAACTGTAAAAATAATATCTTCTATTGCTAAGAAAAATTTTGCTCAACTGAAAAAAATTTCAAATAAAGCTGGTAAGTAAATTTAATTTTTTTTCTTGCCTTAGGAAATTATTTTTGTGCGTCAGCAAAATAGTTTTAATTAAAAGTTTTAATTAATTTCCAATATTTAATTCCATGGGATTACTGATTTTTATTTCGAATTTTAACTGAAATAAAAACTAGAGGATCTGTGTATGCTGAAGGACAAAAATAAGCAGCTTTAAAAATTTCCTAATTTTATTCATAAATTACTGAAATGGGGATTTAACATAACAAAAAAGACCAACTCGCAAATATGAGGAAAATATTCGGAAATATGATAATATGTATATTTAATTCCATTACAAGAAGCGTATATGTAATAGTAATACCCCTTTATTTATTCTTCACTGGTACAGGCATATGAACATTACACTGTACTATTTATATTATATTATTTTACACTATATTATTTACATATATTATTTACACTGAATTATGACGTATGTCGCTTTATGCAGTACAGCATACCAAAAAACGAATAAGAAGAAAACAAAAACACGACCGCACCAGGGAAGGTCCCAAGAAAATACCATTATGTGTAACAGGCTTGGGACTTTGAACTTATTTAGATATTTTCAACCACCTGCAATTACCACTGCTACTATACAAAGTAATTATAGAATCACCTTGAACCTATTCTCACTCTGTTGTTTATCTCATTCATAAACTCTTCGTTTTCTCCGCATCGTTTTTTAATTTTAATTTTTTCCTATTATTTTGCATCTGCTATATTAAGTATTTTTTTATATCGCTTTTAAAATGTTCCTATATTGCTTAATGTCTTTAAAGTATCCGGAAAATCATTCTACAATTTAGGTCCCATATGATTGATACTGCAGCTTCCAATTTCCGTTGTTATTTTTGTCATTGCCAATTCAATGTGGTTTCGACACCTCTCTTTATCTCTCTCATTGAATTTAATTCGCAGAACAGCTATGTGTTCATTATCCTTTATCCTCCCATCAATTTTGATCAAGATATTATGTTTATAAATTTACTCCGTGAGCAGAATGTTATACTTCAGTAAAATATTTTCTGTTTTCGATATATTATTCCGATTTATTAATTTAATTGCCTTGTGTTGCAAGTTCCTTAATATATTTTTATCAACTATGCCCAAATTACTCCAAACGCTATTATAGTAAATCAGATGAGTGTTTATCAATGAGTAGTGCAGTTCTACTATTATCCTTTACGATAGATTTTTACCTAATATTCTCAAAATTCATATGCTTTTTACTTATTTCTTTTATTATTTATATATGTGATCAGTCTAATTTAATTGTGTGGAATAATTTATTTTATTATTTTTAAATATATCAGTATTTTACAAAACAATCCATGAGGATTGAAAAAATTTCATCGTGCAGAGTTTTCGACATATTTTTTTTTAAATTTTCTTGCTGTATATTAAATAGTTTAATACAAATGGAATGTAAAAATAATGGATGTGAAACTAAATTTAAAGAATTAAAAGACGCCAATATGTACAAAAATGGTAAATAATTTTAGAACAAATTAAACTGGAAAATGCAAATACTTTCATCAGGGTCTCAGTTTTAACAGAAAACAAAAAGTTCTTCGTTGACAAACCTTTCGACCATAAGTGTATTAACAGAAAATGACGATCCATATTTCTGTCCATTGCAATGTATTCCCGGGCAACAATATTCTTCACCCATTTCAATGCAACTGGAACCATACTCCTCATATCGACATAAATTTTAAATGATTGAGGTTACGTAAAGAGATATTTGTCATGACTTAAATTTACTTTTTGCTAAGTAATTCAGTTGCTTTACTTGGGACCATTATTTTTGCATAACTTCGCTTGCGTCTCCATAGCAGTATTTAATGTAGCTATACTATAGGAAACACAGTGATGAAATCGACAACAGTAAAAATAATGTGTTAATTCATAAACTAAACTCTAGTGCCAGTAACGTTTCCTACAGCTCGTGATATTAATTCAATATATCCAGAGGACAAAAAAGGACAAAAGGTATAGAAGCAATTATAACCGCCAAAAAAAAAATCAGATGACAAGTGGTAGTTTGAAACCAAAACACTGAAATACGCAAAAGTATTATATTTGTTCCTTTTGGATAAGAAATACAACAAAGTATTTTCGATAAATAGAAAATCAAAAGGAATATAAGTAGTTTTTATATTGTAAAAATACGTAACGATTATTTTGTCATGGATGTCTAAATTCTATTGATTTAATTACAGAGAGAGAAGTCGTTAAGTTTTGACTTAAAATATTTAACGCAAAATTCTATAGAATCTTAAAAAAACCACAAATGTACTTTGATTTGATCAGGTTTAATTGAAAGAAATTTAAAAAATTCATTCCGTGAAACCTTTGTTTAAAAGTTTAAAAACTTTTAAAATGACCTTGGAACAACAAATGACAACGTTCAAAACAATCGTGAATTATTCCAAGTAATATATCATCCAAAATATCACTATACATTAGTAACTACATGCTTTTGCAATTAGAGTAAAAGGGCAAACTTAAAACTTGGAGAAATATTTCTTTGAATACTAAATGCGCGAGTTAAAAATTCTCGGAACTAAAATGGGATTTCTTCAAAATCTTGCAAATTGGACACCGGCGCCTATTATTCCAAGGCATAGACATATATCCAGGAATCATTTCAGGAGATCTTATGCATCGCAAAAATGTTAAATTGATACGTCCTTCTATCTTGGCACCTTCAATATGTCACTAAAATAGTTTCTTTACAATGGCATCATACTCTGGATTTTCTTTCAGATATTTTGCTCATTATTCGTGCCTGAATTTTTACAGAAATATGTAATTTTTTTTTTAATTTAAAAATCGATTTCCAAAATAGGTAAGGTGAAAGTTGGCTAAAAACATTAAACTATAAAATCTTTCGTTGGTTATCAAAAAGAAAAATTTTCACGCACCGAGTGTTTTTGAAAATAACTTACATTTTTCAAAACAAGCGTACAATAATTAAAAAAATTAATGCAATGATGCAGATGCTATTTTTATTACATACACACCTACCCGCAGTATATTTCTTTGTAAACTATAACAGAGTAGTGTATAGCATTCATATAATAAATGAGTTTTTAATAACACTTTCAACATCAATCTTAAAAGGTGTATGACTCTACATATTAATACTAAGTGTATGTGATTTATAATTTTCAATTTTTATTTTGTTTTGCCGAACGAATGTTTTATTTCCTTTTAAACTTTTTATAAAATCTCTGTAGAAATACCACATTTAATTTTCTCTCAATCGAATTTAAATAATCATTTTCAGGCTTTTAGTGCTTGACGGTTTTCTGTGCCGCTCACTTACTTTAATCAGCTCAAATAATCGGGAGTCTGCTGCAAGAAGGCATAAAGGAAAGTCATTACTGAAAATTAATAAATAACATATTTACATCTAAGAGATAAATTACCAAGTTTAGAAAAGCGTTTAGTGTTTGAAATTACGTATAATACGTAAAATATTTCAGTTTCCAGGGATCAGCTTCCTTTCCGAATGCTTAATAGAAGCCTAAAATAAAAAAAACCCATTTTAATCTGTTAATAACTCTAAAAGGCAGCTCATAAAACGTATTTCTCTGGGGAAAATTGATAACAGCTTCAAACACAACAACGGCGATAATTAATATTTTGGCAAATAGCAATTTTCTGCGTTCATAATATAAATTGCTTGGCGTCATCAACCTATCTTCTAATGGGAAATTGAAGAAGGAGGAGGAGCGTTTTCTGCTTAAATGTGTTTAAAATGGACGATTTAAGTTATAACTCGAGTTCAGAATAGTTTCTTTTAATTCCTTAATTTTTTTGATTTTGGTCTTTCAACATGTTTTAAAAGAATAATTCCATGTAACATTTTGCTTTTTAAGAGTTTTTAACTTTTTTTTTGTGGGGGGGGGAGCACATAAGTCTTACTTTACATTCTGTAACTTATTTGATATGCGTTGAAAATTTTTAAATCAGTTTTAAATCAATTAAAAATCAATGATAAAATAATTTGGGCAAAACATACAACAAACTTTATAAAAAATGTATAAAGGCAGATAATTACATTCAATGAAGGTGAATCTTTTTTAAATACATATTATCACTCTCCTTCGGAATAGACCACCTTTTGCACCCGTAGTTTGCGAATATGTAACGAAATTTAGTTCATAGTTTATGTAATGTAGCCCTCGTTTGCACAACGCCAGTTACAATTAGCGCAATTAAGTTTATTGTGCCGGATGCTATTTATATTGTCAAAAATAGAATATTTTTGAGCATGGCAATTGTTCAGAAAAATGCATTTACTAAGACTTTCACTGCGTCTATTAAAATCCATTATGATGGTTTGCTGGATAGTCCTCCGCGTCTGTTTTTAAAAAACACTTAACGTTTCACTCCGTGATATGTGGAGCATCCCCAGAAGAAATATTCGACCAAGTTTTCCTCTGCAAAAATGCAAGATCAATACAACCAAGCGGAAGTCTTTCACTTTTGCAGAGGGAAACTTGGTCAGCTATTTCTTCTGAAGATGCTTCACATAGCGCGAAGTGAAATATCAAGTGTTTTTAAAAAAAAAGACGCAGCGTAATATCCCGCAAGACTTTATAACGGGTTCAGAAGCGGCTTTTGATGACTGAGATTTTGACACGCTTGGGATAAAACTAGAGGGCTTTATAAAAAAGAAGAAATACTGACACTCTTTCGTCTCGGAGTCGAATCGGGAACCCCAGCTGGACCTGGGATGCCTTTCATCGATTTGATTACCGAGTCATGAGAATGATGCTCCTTTCCTTATGTAAAGTCTTATATGATGTTATTGCCTTTCGTAGGGTTAGAATAATCTGCTAAATATTGGCTGACACATGAAGCCAAGTAGGCGGGTTTTTCTTTCTGATTTTCGTGAGGGGGCCACGGTTCTACTCCGCGCCGAGACTGTGGCTTTTTTTTCTTTCCAAAAGTTCTAGTTTAAGCGCCTAAAT
Organism: Dysdera silvatica; assembly: GCA_006491805.2. Taxonomy (NCBI): domain Eukaryota; kingdom Metazoa; phylum Arthropoda; class Arachnida; order Araneae; family Dysderidae; genus Dysdera; species Dysdera silvatica. Next base: position 34,521,525 of record QLNU02003225.1, on the reverse strand, counting down.
GTGAATATCAAAAGATAAGTCATTAAAAATGCCCACAAGAAAACCTTAAAAAAACTGCTCCGGTGACTACGTGCGTTAACCAATATTTAGAAAATTGAGCTAACTCCACTAAGAATAATAATATCCTACAAAAAATAATCTTTTGCTTGAATGTGTAAATGATCTTTGTGAGTTCCAAAATCTTGTGCCAAGTATTCATTAGAAAAATGACTGCCATTAGAAGGAACTTTGGTTTAGAGGACGTTGATATGGGAAATGTTTGCAAATTAGTGGATTCGCATTTTAAATGCTCAGTTGGTCAGTATTTTATCGAAATCGAAGGAATACAGGTATGTGGAAAAGAAGAAGAATTTAAGGAATGCGAAGAAAAAAAGAATATATCACAAAGGATACGACATGAAAAGAATTCATTGAATGATGAATATTTCGAGATTTAAAATAAGTCAAATAACAATTAATATAGTATTTAAATCCAAATATTAATAGAAATATATGTTTTCAGCGATCCCGAGAATCAAATTTTTTGTCACAAAATTTACACTGAAAAGGAGAAATTTATAATTTGTCAACTTGCATTTGGTAATTTTCTATTTAAAAGCTGAATATTTAATTCTGCCTTTTAAGGGATTCATAGTGTGCATATTTACGATTATAAGACCTTTTCTAAGTCGTAGTCAAATATTGAGACCCCTGGAACCCAATCATTGGTAAATTATATTTTTTCAATAATTGATTATTATATTTTTCGTAAATTGATTATTATATTTTTCATAAATTGATTATTATATCTGCATAAGCCTATTTTAAGCTACACTGGTATAGCTAGATATACATAAATTTTGCAGTTTATATATTAATTACTGTAGTCTGAGTAAAACATTAGCCGTAGTAATTTTTATAATTTAATGTTAATTATTTTAGTTTATCATAATTAAATAATATTTCTATCGAAGTTTTTTTTATCTTCTAAACATTGTCAGCCATCAGAATTTTGTACCATTTTCCTCATAGTAGAGAAAAAGAATATCTTCGTTGTGATAAATAGTCCATCTCTTTCTCCCATTCTTTCCACTATCTATAAATGTTCAAGCTTTAGAAATCCCCCGTCCTTTTAAATAATAATCGGCCATAGATAACCAATACCCTAATTAAACTTCTATAATTAAACGAAAATTGCAAAAATTAAAACCCAATTTTAAATTAAAGTAAGTTACGGGTTGCTTATTTAAGACACCAGGAGGAGGAAGAATAAATCTCACATTTCTTCTTTTTTTTCATAACTAAAACTGCATTCTGCTGCGGACAAAAATTGCCATTTATGTTCGATGAAAGTCAAATCTTTATGCATGGCTGTAAATCTCCATCAGGAATTTGTGCACGTCAGAAAATCTCTGCGTAAATAGGCAGTTTTATGTCTACGAACAAAAGCAAAATGCTGTCTTTTATTTTATGGGCCCCATATTTTGTACTTTCGAGGATTTAAAATTCTGAGCAAACTTCCGTAGCATATGGAAAAGTGAATAGAGTTGAAAATTTTTTCGTCGACGAATAAATATCGCTCTTAAATGTCCTTACATTCACATAGTAGATCTTTCATTTTATGTCAAAGCTAGTGCCTAAAATGCCAGGATTTTCTTTTCTTCGTTTTTATGCAACAAAAGTATTTTATACAATTCTTTGCGAGAAATATTTCTAAACATAATATCTATTACTAGGAAAGATTGCAATAACGTGTTTTTCTACAATGCTTTGCGCGGTTCATTAAGCGTGCATTTTTCTCGAGTTCCAGTCGCAATGGTGTGAAAAAAAAGGATGCTTGGCTACGGACTCCTCATTGTAATCCGGGAGTTGGTTCCCTAGCCCTTAAGGTGTGGATTCCGCGGCAAACTATGGGCCCTGACCTAGTATGACACTTACAGTCCTTGCTTCGTAAAGCACACACAAACCAACTTCCCTCAATACTTTGTACCTGCTACGGTGACAATTTAGTACATATTTGTCTAATCCTTGGGCTGCATTAAAAACTGTAATACTTTAATTCAAGTTTTACGTATTTAAAAAGTGTATTTTAAGTCAAAGTTCAAATTCTTCTTAAATACTTCAAAATTTTAATTAATAGCGTTGCTGCAGGTTTAATTCCAAATTTAATTTTAAGCGCTCAACTTTAACATTAAATGCGCCGGATTTTTATCCCACCTAGAAAGAAGTGTCGACGCCACCTCAAATGACCGGTCGATATTTTCAGCAGTTGCTTTCCATTCTCGCCCTTTAGGATATTAATTACGTTTAAGTCAACAAAAAATGGCTGTATGAAGATTTATATTTCATTTTCTTTTATTTTTCCATTCATAAAAGTAGTAGAGGTATATTTTTTTCACAAAATTTTATTTCCCGCAATACCGTTATGTTTTTAAATTGTCAAATATTCGAGAAGTCACTTATATATTTTCTGCTAAACATTAATGAGTATTAATTAACAATTATTTTCACCACCTTCACTTCCATACCATTTGCTTACTTATTGGCCTTGGTACCACACATTTTACAATTCAAAACTTTTTTTCGTATGAGGTATATATTTTCCACACACATATGATTGATTCACTTGTCTGGTCTCATCGCAAAAGGCCTCCTGGGTTTGTAGTCTCCGTTTTGAGACACTATTATTATTTGTTAGTGGTACCGAAACTGGCAATTTTTCATGAGATCTTGGAATGAAGTATGGCTCTCCACACCTCAGCCAATTTCAACAGAAGAGTATGTCTGGCAATATTTTTTTTTCTCGTGAATTTTTTATATATTATCCAGGAATTTACTGTTGCTAAATCTCAAACGTTTTAAAGTAATGGCCACTTACGTGATGAGGCACAAACAAAATATTTTTGGGCTATTTGGTTAACGACATCCACATCATAGTTAGCTTTATTGTAAATCTCTGCCTTTCTAGTTTTTTCGGCTTTGCAAATCTATATCGACGCTCGGATGCAAAGAACTTGGGGAAAAAGAACATTGTTATTTGCACCAGCTTGGTTGACACGCTCAATGCAAATGTTTCTTTTTTAACAAACGAATTTGATACAAAGTGGTTTTGAATTTCACGAGGAATTTCTTTCCAAGTCTTTGTAATTGCAAATACCAAGCTAATGCTCTTCTAGTTTAGACTTTCAGCTGGTTTTAGTGAAGTATAATAGTTGTCAATGGTCATATTTCGGCCTGTGTTTAGGCAAGGTATTACTACATTTTCAAGCACATTTTCATTTTCTGGTTCATATTTCCCAAGATCAAAGATCTTCTTCCAACTTCTATTCAACATCCACTAGCATCCAAAAATTTATTCCAAATACATATAGTTTATTAACTCCATACTGGGTAAATTAATATCTAGTTCTCGTAGGGAAAAATTGCTCACTTTCAGTCAAGTGTTTTGACGGATTTAACAACTTACACAATTAGCAATGAATGGGTTCCAAATTTAAGGAAATAAAAACAATTTATTCGTTTGTAAGCGCTGAGAATTTGTCAGTTTTTTGTCGAAAAGGCGCATGATTAAATTTCCGATCAAAGTGACCTGTCATGATGTTTAGAGGTAGAATTAAAAATATCTCAATTCGATTTTTTTTATTTGCATATGACACTTTTTATTGACAATGTGCAAGATGTTTAGGAAAAGTCGTAAAATTTCAAAACTCTTAAAAAATTGCTTCTATGAAAAAATAGAGCAAGAATATGAGAAAAATTATCAAAATGGCTGGTTGACATTTTTAGAGAAAAGAAGCGCCAACCCTTTCGATTTCAATTTTTGCAAATAACTTTTAATCCAATGGAACAAAAAAAAATATTTATTCAGTGAACGTCTCAGCTTCAATCTGTTTCCATCCAAACTATAGAGGAAATGTTTTTGTATAAAATTGCATCCTATCCGTCGGATGCCCTAACTTGACCATCAAATAAAGAAAACTTGCAAAAGTTAAGTTTAGCTATGTTCGCATATAGAGAATAATCGCAACAAATTATCGCAGATGAAAACTTTAATACCTCGATAGTTATTTCGGTAGACTCATAGTACCCTCTTCAGAAGGAAACGGACTGGAAACAGCCTTATTCTGAAGAAAGTAGAACGCGGCTTCTGAAATAACTGTCGATGTATCGAACTTTTTGACTGTGATAATTGCCTGTGATTACATTTGCCACGAAGTGCGGCGTAAACACTCAAGTAAAGTCACATTGGTTTAATGGGTTTGCATTTTGGCGTTCTTTATGATGCGAAGATTGTTAAAAGTTGCGTCAAGAGCTACCGTTTCACTAAAATATCCGAACGACGGTCGTCTGGAGAATCCAACTTCGGTTTATGGACGAGTGTGAAAAATATCGTTATTTCGGTACAGTGGCACGCGAAAGGAGGGGGCTCAGGAGGGCACAAACCCTCATTGTATATCAAAACACATTATTTTCTCTAAGACCGCATCACAAAATCTCTAAAGGCATTTGAACCCTCGTCCCCCACCCAAAGCAACTTGAGCCCCGAAATGTTTCCAATTCTTACGCTAACGGTTAGGTACCATAGACAAAGATCTTGTTTTTCTACACAATAAATAACCGTATAAAAGCAAAGCTTCCATAGAATTCAATTATCACTTAAGCAAGAGTAATTGTGCTCTGAAGAAAAAATACAATCAGTCAAAAATATTTAGCAAATTAATAATAAGGACCTTTTTTACTCGGTTTCTCATTGCCCAACATTCAAGCGATGTGCTGCCATTGTTTTTTGAATAATGTTAGAACGTATAGAGTATACCGATTACCCCATCTTATATCTGGCCATGATTATTCTACTGCTATACAGTTAGTGAACGACCTGGGCCTCCTTAACGAGCGTCGCCCATTCTTCTCCGTATAAAACTTCCTTTTGCCACTCTCTTCTCTCTTTCTAAGGTTTTTCTTTTCAATCTAGCCATTTATCCCTGGAACATCATACTTTCCTTCTTTTTTCATACGCCTATTCTCATGGTCTTCTTTAATGTTGGGTATATGTTACTCGGAATTACAGGGCTTTGTTGAATTATTAGAATATCACACTAAATTATTAACAAAGAGTATGACTAATTCTCATTTACTGATCAATTTTTAGTTTAGTCAGAGTGAATAAGGATTTGTTTATCTGTGTACTATTTTTTTCTTTCCTTCGAAAAAACGCATGAATTTCTATAACATGAATGATTTTAATTTAGTATTGAAACTTTACAAAATATGTAAAGTACAGGTTGTCAAATAAATAGTTGAAGAAATGGCAGAGAGAATATCTTAAAGTTTTCGCAGTTTTTTTGTTAGGACATTTGGGCCATTTCCAAATATCCGACTAAAGATGCAGTCATGAGAGGAAACGGAGTGCTCCAAAATAAAAGGGATCATTTTCCTCTTGGAAGGAGTTTTTCTGTCTGAAGGAGATAATGATTCTATCATATACAATCTCAGCGTCATTTGTGAGTTTAATCATTTGAAAAAAGACTAAAGTTTTGACGTATCGTGAACGCAGAAGTAACGACCATGCTAGATTGAAAAAACGTAAGGCTTCACGAAAGATAAGATTCTTTAGACTTTCCCCTTCTTATATTGAGAATTTTTTCGTTTCTTTTTTTTTTGTGGGAAAAACAATAAGGCTTCTACTCGAAAATGCATTTTGTAATCTGTCTGAATAAAACTATAAATTTCTTGGTCTGTAATCTGAATAATTTACGAATTTTTGGCTTAAACTAAAATTACAAATATATGTGATATAGTCTGAGCTTTTAATAATAACTAATTACAACGCTGCTTTTTGTATTAGTGGCTTTTCTTTTTTTTTTGTATCAGAAATACAGTATTTTTTTCTAGCTACTTTTATTAATTTTTATGATATTTATTACTCAAACAATCCTTTTTTTAAGCTTTAAACTCATTTAGTTACGCAGGTATAAGCTCACAAACATACAGAGCTTGTCAAACCAACGCCGATGTTATGGCGTGATTAGATGGTGAAACGTTCGAAAGAAAATAAATATTTCTGCGTTCGGTGGGACCTGTACGCAGAAATATTTATTTTCTTTCGAACGTTTCACCATCTAATCACGCCATAACATCGGCGCTGGTATCACTACGCCAATAAACGTTGATTTATATTGTTGTTTAATTTAATCTGCGTAGTGTTCGATTTATATAAATAGTCTTCAAATGATTAGTTTTCAACATATCTTTTAAAACTTGTCTTTTTTTTAATTTCAATGAATAATTTTTTTTCCATTTTATTGGATAAGAAAGTACTCAAAAATATTTCCACATTTTGTATTTCATTATAATTTTAAGACGTCGCGGGCCGCAAAATTATGTCAATCAGGCCGCACATCTGAGACCACTGGCTTAAATGGACTCCTTTAAAATGTTGTATGTAACGAATTTTTCCGTTAAATTTTTATAGCGCTTTATCTACGATACAGGAATATGTAACTTAAGTACTCACACCCTGAAATTAAAAAATTTTGCAAAAAATTTGTTTTAATAATTGTATATAATACCATTACTTCTTCCGCAATTACAAAAAATATCATGGTACTACTAATGTTGGTTTTAAAGAATTTAAATTTCCCATTTGTTGCAAAAACTACACAAATAGGTAAGTTTCTCTTTTTGCCATAAGTAGGCCCTCTACGTGACTATAAACTTGAAAGTGCAAATGAATTTCATAAGAAAGAACAAAAATAAATTTTTTCAACCTAATTACAATTGCGTGTGTATGTGTGTGTGTGTAGTGGGGGGTGACACATTCTATCATATAGTACTTTTGATGTTACATTGATATTCTTAACTTC
>QLNU02003225.1:34491472-34514583 GCA_006491805.2 Dysdera silvatica | reverse complement strand
TCTCGGGATGTGCTTCATTAAATAATAGGACAGTTTCGTGGAAATTCCGTTCAGCCTGGCCGTAAAAAAGAATGACATCCATTCGGTGAATGAGTGGACGAGCCATTTCTTCAAGTGTGTTCGTACAAAAAGAAATATTTTTTGTAAGGACGCGTGTGACTTCAAACAAATATTGTTGATATGTAAATATTTTTATTTCAAACAACTATTGTTGCTATGGGAATATTTTTATTTCAAACAACTATTATTGCTATGGAAATATTTTTAGTTCAAAGAACTATCTTCACTATGGAAATATTTTTAGTTCAAAGAACTATCTTCACTATGGAAATATTTTTATTTCAAACAACTATTATTGCCATGGAAATATTTGAGCTTTTGAGGGTTAGAATATTGATATTTTTAAGCGATCCTTGAAACTTTCCCCATTGGATTAATACGAAATTTAAAATTGTTACTGATAGAACACACATTGCTTTACATTCTATAGTTTTTATCATTTGCCTACGATCTTACCAGCGTGAGAAAAAGCCAGAACAATACAGGTCGATTTTGAAATTTGCGGACACGTCGTTGGTGCTATGGGTGTCATAGCGCCATACTGTAAATGTCATCATTTTTTTCTTGACGAGACCTTTAAAACAAGGTATTACTCGTTCGTATTTGCCATTTGAAATTTTGGAGTTGGCCCCCGTGGGGCGCCCCCTGGTGCTGAGGGTGAGTCGCGACACAGGGCAAAAATTATTTCCTTTTCAACAAGCAACTTTCCCGAAACGACGTTTATCTGCCTGAACCCACCACAAAATTAACAGGGGGGACTCTCTTTTAAATCACCTCGTATGTGAATATATGGAACATGCAGGGATATGTAAATTGCTATAAATATATTCATATTTTATACATTTGTATATATTTAATCTGATAAATATATCTTTGAGCAATGCATCGACCAATCATTTATTCATTTATTAATTTATTATGCATGGAATTTTTTCAACGTTAAAAAATAATAATGACATATCTTTGTATATAATCGTCACATATGTTAGGAATTTTTCCATCCCTATACAAAATTTAAAGAAATTACATTGGTTTCCATAAATTAAGCAACAAATGGAAAAAAACGTGATAATTTGGCCAAATGTAGTTCAAAATGCACGGAATTTGCGTATGTTACTGGAAAAGGCATGTAGGACCGATATACAGGATAAGTGGCGCTGGTGTTGATTTATGCAAATGCGAAAAAGCTTAAAACTAGCTGTTTTGCAGTGAGTCGCCAATTAATGTGCGATGGTGAATGAAAAGATTTCGAGATAGCCAATTTGTAAAAATGACGTCGAAACGTCATTTGCCAGTAGAATTACATTACGCAGCTATACGCAGACTTGAAGCTGGCCAACGGTAGACGGACGTTGCAAGATGGCTGAACGTCGACAATTCTGTGGTCAGCAGAATGTGGCAGCAGTTCCGAACCAGGAATTCAGCCTCCCGAAGATACAGCGAAGGTAGGCCAAGGGTTATGACCTCCTCAGATGACCGATACTTGCGGCTTTCTGCAAGGCGAAACAGGACTGCTACTCTGACTCATCTCAGATCTGCGCTTGCTGAAGCTGCAGGAAGGACTGTATCAGCCTCAACTGTATGCTAGGCAACCAGTATTATGCGTGCCTTTAAAGTCTCGCCACAGGAGGGAACGTCTGAATTGAGCATGTATTCATGTGAACTGGACTCGAAATCAGTGGAGGTCCGTACTTTTCACGGATGAGCCGAGATTTGCTTTGCAGAGTGATTCTCGGCGAGTTTTCATCTGGAGAGAGGCTGGTACTCGATATCAGCCCTCTCTTATGCAAGAAAGGGACACATATGGTGGAGGTACTGTGCCTGTATAGGGAGGCATAGCTTTAGGCGGACGTACTGACCTCTATGTGTTGTCTCATGGCAACCTTAAGGCTCAGAGGTATAGAGACGAGATCATGGACCCCGTTGTTCAACGGTATGCGGCTGCTATTGGCGATACATTTGTACTGCAGGCAGATAATGCCCGCCCTCACACAGCTCGTCTCGTGCAGCTGTAAATTGAAGAAGAGACTATAATCGAAATGCAATGGCTAGCACGCTCTCCCGACATAAATCCCATAGAGCATGTTTGGGATGCTCTCTCTCTGAAGGCGTGTTGCTGGCCTCCACCCCTCTCCCCGAACCCTACAGGGGCTTAGCATTGCTTTGCGCGAACAATGGTTATTACTACCCACGGAACTCATTAACAACATCATTAGCAGCATGGAACAACGCTGTCGGGCCTGTATTACTGTTTGAGGTAACCACATTTTGTATTGAGATACTTTTTACTATTTCATTGTGACACCTGTATTTCTGACTTTTTTTTATTTGTATAGCTTATACAAAATGTAAATGCTTTGTATCACATGTTCTTACATTTTTTAGTTACATATGGTATGATAAAGATTTTCACCAAATTTCATCCAAATTTTTTTGTATATTATGAGTTATCACGTTTTTTCCATTTGTTGCTTAATTTATGATAACCAGTATATTATCTGCAATGTGGGCGGATTTCGGACATTTCTCCCATAAGCACACAGGCTAGGTTGCTGTCCACTTCCTCCCTTGCAAATAAATGTAACGCTTTTGAGATAAAATGACTCAAGTCATTCTAACTTTTTATGCGTTAATCTGGGTTCGACTCCCAACTGTGCAAAGAACACTTATTCAGAGATCTCGTAAAGATTGCACTGCTCATTGTAGTCCGGGGTTTGGTACCCTAGGCCTTAAGAGGTTCAGATTTCTCGGAAAACAGTAGGGCCCGATGCAGCATAACCATTATAGTCCTCGAATCACAAAACAACAAACAAACTTATTTATACGTTAATTTTTTTTAACAGCATTTACATTTAACCTGTCCTATATATTGAACTTTCTAATATGAAGGTGATATTTTACATAGATATTTAAATTGATATCCTAAATGATAAATTTACCTAACTAATAACACAGGTCTGTAATGAAATTTTTTTCTTCGAAGTTAAGGGTGTTCCTTATGTATTTTTGGATGCTGATTTCAGGAAAAATACTTAAAAAATTCTATCACGTACAGTTTTGACACAAATCGAGAATTTCTGTCTGGTTGCCTACCTACTAGGTGTGCTACTATAAAAATGTGTCAAAGTAATATTTTTGCTTAGAAGGAGGTATTTTACTTCACGATCGATAAATTAAAACATAGAAAGTAGAAAAACGTTACCAAAAAGTCAATTATAAGTGATATTACAAATCAAAGAACGTTTAAAAGAATAATTTAACCTAATGAACTCCAAGTAATTTGGAGCATTTCAATCTATAATAGAAAAACAACGCAAAACTTAAAGCAAAAGATTAGAAACTCTCTTTTGACTCATCACAAAAAAGTTTGAAAGCTGTCCTTCTTTACAACTGCAACAGATATGCCTCCATACCGGTTGGCCTTTCAGTTCATCTGAAAGAGAGGTAACAGAATTTAGCTTTGATGACCAACTTAACTACAAGGAATACGAGTGGCGCTCTGAAAGTGCTCTCTATGATCCTTGCTCAATAGGGTGGCTAGACTAAGTACCCCTGTTTCCTCTACGAATGGGATATTTGTGCTAAACAGTAAGACGGTGTTTACACCAGAGTAAGACAGTGTGGCCAGGACTCTAAAGGTAGGGGAAAAGAATGTGCACTTCGAATCTTTGGTGGACCCAAAAAAAGTATCCCTGTGTCCACTTCACGTCTAACTGGGCATTATGAAGCAATTTGTGAAAGCTCTGTCAAAAGATGGTGATAATTTCAGATACTTGGCAAGTGTGTTTCCAGGGCTGTCTGGAGCGAAGCTAAAAGACCGTCCGTCCTGACATTCAAAAACTCATAACAGGCAAAATCTTTAAAACCAAAATGGAAAACATTGAGAGGTCAGCTTGAAAATCCTTTAAAGAAGTTGTAAAGAAGTTTCTTGGCAAGCAGAAAGACCCTGACTTCAAGAACGTCGTAGGAAACATGCTGGAGAACTAGCCTTAGGCTGCTCAATGAGCTAGAAGATCTACTTTTTAACCGTCATTTCCCAGAAAATCTAGACTCTGTAAGTTAAAAGCAAGGAGAGGGATTCCACCAGGACATAAAGGAAATGGAATGGAGGTATCAGAGCCGGTGGAACGTCAACATAATAGCAGATTACTGCTGGATGCTAACTAGGGAGGAGGCGCAAGCAGCGCACAGGAGAAAGGGTTCTAAACAGAGCTTCGAGGGGAAGGAAAAGAGACATTATAATGATTTTTAACTTTGTGGTGGCTATGATAACTATAACAAAGTAATAAAATGTAGAATAAATCTTATTTTTAAGTTTCTTTGTAAATAAAGTTTTTTAATTAACACTGCTAGATTTTCTGTGATTTTCCTGGGCCTTCATTCACACTTTATGGAAAAATCTTATGAGATAGAAGGACAAGCTTGGCATTTCTGAACTCAGCTTACCGAAAAACATTAGAAAAACCTAAAACGGGACAGAAACAAAAATTAAAAAGTATTATTTCGCAGGTCTGTGTAATTTAATTTTTGGTTCTTAGTTTTCTCCCCTAAACAAATACCACCTCTAGGCTTGTGTTTTATGTGCTTATTTAAAAATCCTTCACCGATATTCTGACAACCTAAATTTATTATTATTACGTATTTTTATTTTTATGTAAATTGCGTGTTTTATTTTTACGTAAATTACGTAATTTTTATTTTTACGTAAATCACGTATTTTTAATTTTACGTAAATCGCGTAACTTTTTAATGTAAATTAATTTTTATGTAAATTACTTAATTTTTAATTTTACGTAAATTACGTAATTTTAATTTTACATAAATTACATAATTTTTATTTTATATAATTTACGTAATTTTTAATTTTACGTCAATTACGTAATCTTTTATTTTACATAAATTACGTAATTTTTAGTTTTACGTATATTGCGTAATTCTTATTTTTTTACGTAAATTACGTAATTAATAATTTTCATTTTTACGTAAATTGCGTAATTTTTATTTCTATTTTTACGTAAATTGCGTAATTTTTATTTCTATTTTTACGTAAATTGCGTAATTTTTATTTCTATTTTTACGTAAATTGCGTAATTTTTATTTTTACGTAAATCATAAAAAAAACTTTGCCCTGGAACCTTTGGGTATTTATCATTAGTTATTATTCTATTCCTGTAAAAAATCAAAATATGTTGAAAAAAAATCTAATTCCTCCCGTTCTCTATATGTAATGTAATATTTGGGGAGCATGTAAAATGTTATTAAAAATATTAGTGCAATACCGGCTCAGAATTATTATGATAGATTAAAATAATTTAAATTACAAAAAGAAATAATAAACTTCCAAGATATTGAAAAACTGCTGCACTTGAATTCGCTTTTCAAATATTGAATCTTAAAACAGACTGGAAATAACAAATTCTTTAATTTAGTTTCACTAATATACATCAAATGTTGTTAATATATCTTTTTTTTTTGTACAAAGCTTTTCGTATTGAAACTTCTTTCTGTTGTATCCAAAACAAATTATTAATTAATCCGTTATTAAAAATGAATTAATGTACAAGTAAATTTTCCGTCTCGCGTAATAAGGCAATTTGTCTTCAGATTTTTTGTAATAAGAAACGAAAAAACTCAATTGAAATCAAGCGATTACATAAAACACTAAAAAATTCTGATATACTCGGGGAAGAAAACTGATTGACAAATTAATTTTAGTCACATGAATTTACTCGCAAAACAATTTATTTTCTTTAATAATTGGTAAAGACATCATTACACTATATTTTAAATAATAAATGAGATCAGTTGAAATAAAAGAAATAATATCATTGATGATTATCATAAATAATAATATTATAAATAATTACCATTGATGATACAATATCAAAACATGAAACATCATTTAAATAATTGAGCACTTTTATTTATAAATGAGGTATTTGCGTTATTACATAAAAATGCTTTAGGAATTAGATACAAGTATACAATTTTAGCTTTAACTTATGAGATTTCCAATGCTGAATAGTTAATTCTATTCACTTTGAGTAATTGAATAGTTATAAGAATTGGCTAGAAAAATACAAATATAGAATATGTGGCACTACTACAATAATTTTAGTATAATATGAGTACGCGTACATGAAAACAGTATATAAAATTTTAGGTTTTCAATAATGATACATAAGGCTTGGAATAATTATAGAATTTAGACAGTTTATAGCTGGTTTCCTCAGCAGTTATTCGTGCTAACTAAACAAACACTAAATTAAAACATAAACGACTAAAATATTTTTGCATAATGTCTTTGCTTGTGACAGTACAAAATTCCTTTCCTTCTCATATATATTCTTTCATTGCAAATTAGCCTTTGCCTCCACCGCCATACTTTCCTCCGCCTCCGCCTCCACCGCCTCCGTCTCCACCGCCTCCGTATCCACCACCTCCGTATCCACCACCGCCATATCCACCTCCTCTTCCTCCACCACCAAATTCACCTCCTCCTCCACCAAGTCCTCCATCATCTACTTTTCCTCCTCCTCCTCCGATTCCACCACCGCCACCACCGTATCTTCCTCCTCCTCCTCCATATCCGCCGCCTCCTCCATATCCGTCTCCTCTTCCTCCACCACCACCTACTTTTCCTCCGCCTCCGATTCCGCCACGGCCACCACCGTATCTTCCTCCTCCTCCTCCATATCTTCCTCCTCCTCCGTATCCTCTTCCATATCCACCACCTAACTTTCCTCCTCCAAGATCAGCTTGAGCCAAAAGCACAAGACAAATAAGGACAGCACAGAAAATCTGTAGTAGAAATATATATATGTTTTATACAGAGGATTGTTCAAAACGAATGGAACAAACTTAAAGGGTGGTAAAGGATGTCAAATAAGCAATATTTGGCGAAATCTCCATGTCGGGGAAACGAGCCAGTTTGGCTGTGGAGCGAAAGTATTATTTACATCCACATCATTGCTACGTAGACAATTACGTGACAAAAAAAATTTTGACACATAATTTAAGTGATTGAAACATGGCCTAAACATGAGGCTCACGTTTCTGCCATGAGTTCCCCAATTGAGTAAATTTGGCCATGAAAAGTTGTTTCGGATCATAGTAAGTGGGGGAAGCTTTTCCAATATATAGGATGGGATGGCAAATTTTTCAAATTTTGTTACATGATCGACTAATGTGGATGCAAATAATAACATCTCTGTAATTCCAGAACGGCTCATCTTCAGACACTGGTTCTCTGGACCAAAGTTGTTTCTTTTGATCTCTTTCACCTATTACACATGCTTGACAATTCCCAATTGCCTCCAGTATGGTAAAACAATCGTTTCTCACATCTTTGATGACTAAATGGCAACACTACTCAGGGCCAGGGAAGGGAATTTCTGATTTTTTTTTCTCTGCTGCATTATTAGGTCAATCACTTAAATTATGCGTCAAAAAAATTTTTTTGTTCATGTAATTGCCTTTGTAGCGACGATGTGGATGTAAATAATACTTTCACTGTACAGCCAAATCGGATCCTTTGCGGACCTGATTTCGCCAAATATGGCTTATTTGGCGTCCTTTACCACCCCTTTCAGTTTGTTCCATTAGTTTTGAATTACTGTGTATACATAATATGATAATATTATAAAAAAAATACTGAAAGATATTATAGTATACTTTATGATACTCAATTATGAATTCGTAAGATTTTATTCCAAGAGATTGAATACTTACCATATGCCAAGTTACCACATTTCTAAATAATGTATACCTTAATCAGAAAACAAATACACCTGCCTTAAGCGATTAATCTTTATTAATTTTCATTAAAAATTCATAACGTACAATAATTTATTAATTGCCATTATAAAATCAAGTGAGAGTCAAAAACTGATGTTGTCATTATTTATGTCCCTTAGATGCTTAGACAGTTCCAGATAATTTAAGGCTTCAAATTTCATATTCGTATTTTCATCAAATAAATACTTTTAATTTCCTTTTTCTGGAAATAAATACAAATTATTTAACTTTTAAATAACTTATTTAGTTATTTAGAAAATAAAAACTGCCTTCTGTTCGTCTCTACAAATAAATCAACTTAAATTATTTAATTGATCGATAGGTTTTAAAGTGGAAGTTTTAAAATTACCTTGTTATCTATATAAAATTACCTTGTTATCTATATAAAATTACCTTGTTATCTATATAAAATTACCATGTTATATATATAAAATTACCTTGTTATCCATATAAAATTACTTTGTTATCTATATAAAATTACTTTGTTATCTATATAAAATTACATTGTTATCTATATAAAATTACCTTGTTATCTAAATAAAATTACCTTGTTATCTATATAAAATGACATAATGTGGCTTAATAACAACCAGAAACATCATTACTGCACATTGAGAATCAATTTAGTGATTTAAAAATATCGATTTTTTTCCCTTTATTTGAGAAACCCTATATGTTAGTCTATTTGCCATAGGAAATTCTTTTGCGCCTGATAATTATTTTTAAAGATAAATGTGCCTATCAGCAAATCTTCCCCATCCACATATATAGTTTTACAAGTTGAATACATTTTGTGTACCAAATCTGTATTTAATGATGGCACTGATGGTTTCTTAAATAACCTCAGCAATGTTATTTGATATTAAATTAGTTTAGAAATTAACCTCATTAAGGTGTATATACTAGATACTTAAAAATAAAATTATAGTATTTTGTTCTGAGAATGCTGATTTGTTTAGTTTAGGTAATAATAAATTTCCGGGTTCAGCGGAGAGACCCTAGTTCGAATCTATGTCGAGGATGATGCCTCCTTTTATCCTATAAAAGGAGCTCTAATTTGAGCTAAAAAACGTGGGTGCCAGTATTATCACGTATAAATGTTTCCCACGAAAAACACAAAAAGCTCGCCCAGGAGGCTATTCTGTGTTGACCACTATGTGGCAATTGTGTTAGCTCTGTGAGAAGGTTAATAATACCTTACAATAATAATTTAATAATAATTTATATACTCTGAAATACATAACGAGTGGTGCATACACAATACATATTTGTGCTACATACAAGTGTGAAGACACGTGTTCGTGTATTTTGATGGCTTTCTTGTATAATAGTAAGGTTAGAAATGGAGAATAGACAGCCGTAGCTTTTCTTTTTTACGAGATTCTACTACACGGTTATGAAAGGCAAATGATTTAAGATTAAACTGGAAGGTTACATTGCAGTCTTATATATCTTTCATCGTTAATCCTCGTAGTATTTCTTTAAAATTGCATCAATAGATGTTATTTCTAAGATACGTTATATGTTTATTGCTATTTTAAGGTTTTTGAAGATTTTTAGGTTTTATTTAAGAAAATCGCGGTAAATGCCTGTGTAAAAATGTACAATTACAACTGTTTAAGGTAATCGCTCTTGTTTGTTAAAAGAAAGTAGTTTTGATATAGGTTCAATATGCAAGTTTTTCTCTATGCCATTGACGTACACGGGAATGGGGGGTTTATGATTGTCATATCTCCCATTATGATACAATTTTGTATATACACATATGAGAATATATGATGTCGTGGTTCTACAAATACCGCTTATGTACGTTCTGCGTACATTAATGCTATCAGTTAATTGTTAAACGTAGGGGAGAATAGAGACTTTTATCACACAAAATATCACAATTATTCTCCAGGGAAACTTATATTTTAAGAAATATATATTTTTATATAAATATATTTTAGAAATTAGTAAATATATATTTATATTCATTTTTTCATTGTATTCAAGATTGGATTAATGAAGTCAGTGTAAAAGCCATCGACACTGAGAAAAACATATTTGTCAAAGAATGTTAAAGGAAGTTGTCTTTAGTACAATTTACCGTTCGTCGCTGAACTATAAAACACTTTTCCCTATTTTTTATCAAGAAATTAAGCCATTGCTGGAAACAACGTGTCAGAAACTGAAACCGCACTTACGGTCTTACATTGTTTGGTGCAGAATGACACTTGTTGTCATTGCGCCAAAGTTTAAAGTTGCGCAGTGCCACTACGGTCAGTATTTTCCTCAGCTCAACGATATAGGAATCAATCAACTTAATTTCTTCAACCAGGATCGAGTGTGACACACACCAAAATAAAAGAATTTTGAACTTACCTCAGTATTTTTTAGAAACATTATATTTAAATACGTGATAAACGAAAATGGTTGTGGAAAATGAGTGTTCAATTGAAAAATGCTTGAATTTAAAGTTAATTTGATTTTTTATCAGGAAAAATAAAACCCCTTAAAAATTCTATATATAAATAATGTACATATAATTAAATTTCTTTTCTTTTTAAAAGCAGGACCCCCATAACATACTAACCCACCTTTTTGTTTTTGTTCTACATATTATATTTAGTTTTTAAAAGCCCACATTTAACACAGAAATAAAATAATTTTGGCCTATCGGGGCATCCAAAACTTTATAATTTCTCCCTCCAAGATGTTTGAATTTAGATCAGCGTTGGAGACTATTAAAGGATGAAAGTTAAGCAAATGCACCGAAAAGTTTAAACTTTGAGCTAAAATTAGACTTCGTAGACAACACTTGGACACATGCAAAAATTCAGGTCACGACCGGGTTTTGGCTGCCAGAGTGGCCACCTTTTATTAACATGGCGGACGCCATGTCAGCCAACGATAACATGAGCCAAGTTAAAGTTGGCTAATAACTGGCGACCAAACATTCTGGCAGTCCTTGACCAGCACGCCAAGTCACAAGATGGCGAAATGTGAAGAGCCATCGAAAATCGGCAGAGAGAGAGAGAGTGTGGCTTGGAAGTGAATAAGACGTCATGAAGGCTACCCCAACCGATGCTTGGATGATAGCCATAACAAAAAAAAAAGAATATAAGCTCCCTTTTCCTTATTTTCGCTTAAATCGGAATTTTGCTAAAATTGCAGGCAATGGTATTACAGGGAAATCCAGAAGATTTTCTAGCGGCAAAGAAATTAGCATTGGCGGGAAAACAAATAGAAATTTTTTTGAATAATTCGCTAATGCTACAAGCCATGGAAGAAGATGTTGAGGGGCGGAAGGAAGCAGCGGGGAATCGAAGAGCGAATTGGCTGCTATTTCTAGGGCGGTGGCGTTATCTCATGGAAATGTTCGAACAGTTAAAGATGAGCTGGGGAGAGATAGGGAGTGCAGCAGAAATGGGGGGGGGTTTCAAGGGAAAAATGTGAGTTCTCACCCCACCCCTCAAGAACACGGGGAAAATATTTTAGTGTCGGAGAGAGTTACAGTGGCAAGAATAATAATAATTCTTGTGGGGTGTGTGTCGATTTCAGGTGTAAAGGAGATTGTCCAGAGAGATTAGGATGTTAAAGGATTATTACCCTCCGCAGGATATAAAAACAGTGGGAGATTTATTATCAATCAAGGCAGGGTGTACAGAAGTAATGAAAGATGGTTTGAATTCACCAGAGGAAAACAAAATTAAAAAAAACTAGTTAAGGGCGAAAAAATTAAATTTGGTGCAAAATTTTTCTGTGCCCCCATTAGTGCAAACAAGGCAAGAGTGGAAGCGTTAGAGGATTTCAAAGTGTATCAGGAGTTGATACCAGCGGTTAGAGCGAAAATCGATAGGGTTACAATGAACTGCTTGATTGATTCGGAGGCCCAACTAACGCCAATAGGAATAAAGGCGTTAGAAAATATTAAAGTGTTAAATGGCACACTTAAGCCAGAGAAAGGATGTATCCGAGTGTCCGCCGTGCGAAATAACTCATTGGAAGTATTAGGGACCTATTGTTTGAAAGTGCAGATTGGGAGCAGAGTAGTGACGCATACGTGTACCGCCATAAAAGTGGATTTCGAACCTCATTATTGTGGAATTGTCGGGTTTGATATTTTAAGAAAATTAGGATTGGAAATAAATTGCTCAAAGAGGAGGTTAAAAGGACCAGGGATCAATGTAAGTATAAACGTAATAAGGGCCACTTAAGGACAGATGAAGCACAAAATGGCAGGCCAAAAAGGTAAACAACAAGCATTATGCATCAGACATATTGGTTGACAAAGATTAAAGATATACAGGGGAAACACAGGAAAATTTTAAAACGTAATTTCAGAAAACTGGAAAAGGCGCCGAGGTGACGGTTGATAGTAAAAGATGTAGATATTCCAAATAGGACGTCAGATGGGAGGCTGAAAAATGTGGCAGGTTTAAAACTACGAGGGTGGAAAACAGCAAAATAAATGGCAATGAGGGTAAGGCGTGCAAAAACACTATGAAAGATGATGCTAACATAAACGTATGTAAGGACATGGGAGAAAAAATGTTCACGAAAAATCTGAAAACTTTGTAAAAGTGAAATTAGTGGATAAGGTTGTCATCGCCGAAAAGGCAAAAAAAAGTAATTAGGGTAAACACTGATAAACAGGTAAACGATATTTCAGCTACAGTTTTGAACCCTGCTATTGAAATAATTAGAAAAGGATTAAATATCGTTTCATGCGAGGCAAATAAAACTGGCATGGTGTCCATGATTATAGAAAACACACTGGAGACGCCAATGCACTTGAATAAACAAATGACGCTAGCGAACACTGAGAAGATCGAGGAGGAGGATATATATGCTCGATAAATTGCCTTGTGTCAATGAGATGCCTCGGCTGTCCGAAACAGATTTTTCCTTTGAAGAAGTATCTAGTGGCAAAGGAAGGGTAAATAAATTAGTAATGTGCAATAAAAGCATATTTGTTAGATATGTAGCAGAGTTTGGTGATTGTAAATTAGCACGATTAAAAATAGAGCTGAAAGAGGAGGGGCTATTGTGTAAGCAGAGACCGTACCCGGCACCGCTGAAATATAAATGACAGTTTGCATTGCAAATAAACGAGATAGAGAGGGCGGGTGTCATAAAACCAAGTACTTCTGAATTTAATTCACCAGTGTTCCTGTTACCAAAGCTTGGTAGTGCAAGTGACCTACGTATCATACAGGACTTCTACCATTTAAACTCGATTACGAAGACATTGTCGTTTAGGACACCGAACATGCCGGAGGTAATGCAGAGTATAGGGGGTGAAAATTCTTCTCAGTAGACAATTTTAAGAATGAGTTTTTCCAGATTGCCCTTAATGAAGCGGCATAACACTTAACTACCTTCTCCACACCATTTAGAAAGGCTTTTTTATACCCCATCCACCATTTTCTTTCCATTTCTCTACTAACAATAACATCTGTTAATAGGAAGGAGGTAGTGCTACAGGTCAAAGAAAATTGGCCTGAAATTACAACATTATGTTAGAGTTCACCACAACCGCTTCTTGAATAGCGACGCCTATTCGAAACACCTTGACACACTCTTTAAAAAAAAAAGATACTCCACAGCATTAGCGCACTAATATTCAAGTATTTAATAAGTATTAATGCGTATTAGAAATGAGTATAGAAAACAATATACTGTATGATGTTAAATTGTCGTTCCTGAAAAAAAGGTAATTTTAAAAAATTGATTTCAACACATCAACACAGGTTTAATTATGATTTATTATAGCACGTACCTTTACTAAAAGAAAAAGTTACGTGCCAAGTGTTTCATTAAATTTAAAATATCCTCGATATTAAAATTATGCAGTTTTTACTCAAGCGATATGATATTTACATTGCATAGGAAATTATTTTTGCTAAAGAAATATTATTTTTCCCCGACATGCATTTTTTCTAGTATGCTAATATTCAGAGGCACGTTAGAAAAAAAATACAAACTGTTCTCCAATATTTCTCCTAAAAGCAATTCAGCAAAGCGTATAATTTAACATCGTTTAGAAAAACATGTCTGGTTTCACATAAATTCCCTTTAGTATTCTCATCTTTCACTAACGTTCTCCACATGTTTCCCCCTCTCTCTCTTTCGCAAAACTAAAAGTTCCATTACAGATAAGTTCCAGGAAACTATTATTTTTAACTCAACAGTAACCTAGCAAACTTTACTTCATTTGTTTTAAACTGGGCTATTTACTGTTCAGTAGTTTTAGTTAAAAAGTACTTGAGTACATTTTATTGATTGTAAGTTTATATGGCTGTACTTAATTTCGGTTAGCGCATTAAATAAAACCCTATATAACAATCATTACAAATTTAATGAGGTTTTGTTCATCGAACGTCATTTCTGGCCTTTCGGCTATTAATGGTCTAGTGGCCCAATATTGGTTTAACACGTTGAGAAAACCGGAGAAAAGATTTTTTACAGAATTATCGTTCATGATATCTTATAGTTTCGGGCATGATAAAAGGTAGTTCCCTGTCATTCGGTCAAATTCACACAAAGAGGCATGAAGGTGAATTAATCAGGTTAGTTCAATGATGATGCTGTTGTAGGTAGTCATGTCTGCTCGTAAGTCTGGAGCAAGCTTTCCCGACCTTCCTTGGAAACTCTTTTGGAATGGTGTGTTTGCAGAGACAGGCTCACCTATTGTAATTGTCTTTGTCGTTTCAATCTAATAATTCTCTTAACCTTTCGAAGTTCAACTAGAAGGTTAGATTATTGCAGAGATTATCTCTGCTTGGTAAGTTGGTCAGCTTTCTCGTTACCAAACGCACTGCAATGACTTTAAAATCCATTGAAACATAATTTATTTGCCGCTGTCGATTGCTGAGCTTATAGATTCTCGATAGCACTCAACCCTTGGGGAGTCATTGTAACATTGAAATGTGAGTACAGTGATGTTCACTGGTTTATGCAGAGAGGAGTTTATGGGGTTTGTAACCCCTCATTGCAAATAAATTTTTTATGTATACACCACCATTTTGTATGTAACCACCCATTAAGCATATAATCCATCCTTATGAAATTTCTGCCTATGCCAATAAGTGATGGCTGCTTGTGAGTCGTTTAAGATGGCTACTATATTTTCAGAGTAAGTACCAATTGTATCAATGGCGAACACAACCGCAGCCACTTCTTCAGCAAAGTTGGTGCAGTAGATTTCTACCGCACTATGTAGTGAAAATTATTTGTAATTTTGTAATTTTCCATATCAGTTTTAATTTTAGAGAGCGCAAAAGTAATCTAAAATAATAATATATCAAGGTAGTTCTTTCGATAATTTCAAAACTATGGTTAATGATTTTTGACTACATTAAAAATATTTTTAAAGTTTTTCAGACTATTTACATTCCTTTTCAGATTTTAATTTACGCTTTTAGCATAACATTGTAAATTCACTGTGTTTTTAGAATATTGTTGTATTACATCAATAAAACGTTACAATTCTGTAAAATTCACTAATTAATATAAAATTGCAATTCTATGAAATTCAATAATTGTAATAAACAGAGCATAATCTGTTGAACTTGGCAGAGAATATTTGAAATAATTACTCATTTAAATTTGCTAGTCAGTAACGTTCTACACATACAACTTCTGTCCCAGATATTGATTACCTAGCAAATATAAGTTCCTGACAAATTATTTCCTAACTTCATGTTAATTAACTTAATATTCCCATAATTAAGAAGACAGGTATTATCATTAACTTTTGATTTAAAATTCTCTTTATTAACAAAGTAACTTATTTGAAAATTATATGCATAAAATAACTCACATATATCCTGGGTACCATCTCTTCTGTTGATAGTATTACACCAGAAATAAGTCACTCTTTTAAAATATCGAGGGACAAATCTTAGTTATATGCAGCTCTAAGAATCCCACCTTCCTTCGTCATGGATTGTTCTTTCTTCCCGTCAGCTGATAGGGAAGTCTGTAAGGAACTAGATAAGGTTGTTTACAAATTGGAAAAGATTCTATCTCCAGTAAAAATAACTGCGATTTCCAGAAAAACCTCTGACTCACTTATTCTGCTCCATTCGCTGCGACATTTATCTTCCTTCACTTTAGAGAAAGATGGAAAATTCAGAAAAGTTTATTTAAACAGTGAGATATAGAGTACAAACCTATTCAACTCAAGTATTATTTATAATACATCTAGGACGTAATATTTGTTATTACGTTGGTGTATTTAAATTAAGCGAACTGTTATCTGATGATTAGGTCGGAAATAGAACAGCTTGTTATATTATTTTCCTCCGGATGGGTAACGTATTGCATAATCCATGTTTTCACAGTACGGTTGCTTCGTTTATGTTTATTCGACTTTTCATCAGACCTAGAGATTTTTATGATGATTTATGTCGTCATCTGAGAAATTGCGATGTAAGGCAAGATAAAAATGGAGTTGACACAAATATTTTTAATTTAGAAGAAAAACTATATGCAAGTACAATGGTCATAATTTTTTCTTTTTGTCGTGTTATTTTAATTTCCTTCGAGTAAATGACCTTCTCTATTTCCACAAGCTTTAACAAATTTGATACCTTATTTCACAACTAATATTCTTGCGGTTATGCGTAACATAATTAGAGTTACAGAAAGAAATTATGAAAAAATACGGTTTTGATAAAAGAAAGGCAATTCCACGAATATTTAGGTGTACAATACATTCTTTGAGACAAGATTTTGTAAAAATTATTATTCCATATTTTTGGTAATTTTCAAAACTTTTATGGGTCATTGGTTTTTATTCATGTTAACTTAACGGTTTTACTTTTTTATCTTTTATATTCAAATTTGATAAGTCTCACTTACTGAAAAACGACTTTTCTAATTTTTTTTCGCAGATTTAAAAGATTTTGGGGTTTTCGTTTTAATTTTTTTGTGCATTACTCTTTATGGAGTCATTCGCTTGATTTTCATTATAACTGATTTTTTTGTTTCATATATTTCTGTTCTCACTTTTCATCCACTTTCATTTTATTATAATATTACAGAAAGTACTAATAATACCTTTATATTTATTTTTACTATCAGTTTCAATTCAGCAATTCTTTTACAAATTTAAGTAAACAGAATCGGCATCTATTAAATATTTACTAAAACAAGATTTTTCAATTTTAAAACATTTTAATCCAAATTTAATTCGTTTACATATCCTACCCTCAATCCTTAAGTGAAAACGCAGTTTGTGTAAACAAAATTCTAATTTACATTTACAAAATTAATTAATAGATTTGTTTTCAAGAATTTTTATGCCTAATTTTATTGTTTGTTTAGATTATCGAAGAAATCACAGGCTGCTGAATATTGGTGAAATTTACACGATGAGAGTCCTCCTAATTATGTTTCACAGAATAAATTACAACCACTGTAATTAACTCATCCCTCTAAGAACTCCTACACGTACATATCCCACCTCTAATAGCTCCAACTTTATTCCGATTAAAGCCCGTCTTGAATTTTCCAAACGATGACTAGGCTACTCTGCTCCATCTACGTGGAATGCTCTTCCAGTAGAAATTATAAAAATCCGCTCCTTGGCCTCATTCAAAAGAAGTATATATATATTTATATATTTTCACGATAATAAGGCTCTGAGTCAAAATTAGACCCCGTTTTCTTCTAACTTTTGGCTTTTAATATCTTATCCTTAACATGATATAGTTTTCTCATGAATTTCTTTAATTGACTCTGAGGCGACTGAATTAACACTGTGTTTTTTAATAATCATTATCTTAGGTCTGTTTGTCTGTGCAATCTCTTCCTTTTGGTTTGGGTATAAAAAAAAGGAAGGAAAGAAAGAAAGAAAAGATGGGGGAAAGAAAGGAAGAAAAGAGAGGAAAGGGGAAAGGAGTGAGGAGAGAAATGACAAAACAGGGGATAGAGTGAAGGGTAAAAAGGAGAGAAGGGAGAGAAAAGGAAGGAAAAAATTTTGAGGTTAGATGGATGGAGGGGGGGGAGGGATGATGGAAAGGGAAAGTGTAAATGAATAGGTGGGAAAGGGGAAAATAGAGAAGAGGAAAAAGTGGTAATTAAGGGGTTAAGAGGAAAAATGGGGAAAAGAAAAGAGAAATTGGGGGGAATGGATGGAAAGGGGTAGAAAAGGAATAAAAAGGGAAAGGGAAAAAAGGGGAGGAAAATGTGGGAGGGGAAAAAAGGGAGGAATGTGAAAGATGGGAAGATATTTTTTCTGTGTTACGCTGAATTTGATATATTTGACCAAATTTTTAGGTCTTGTGTTTTTTCTGAGTTCCTGTTACTATGTTGAATATTTTTGTGGTGTTTGATACTAACTGTATTTTCATCTTATCATGTTTTTTTTCATGTCTAGGGAAAGAGAAACAAAAAATTTAAGATTATCATTGTCAACTCATAGGGGCAGCATCGGCTTTGTCAAACTCACGCTTTTTCTGGTGCTGCTCTGGTGAGGCATCAGTCATATTATGTATTCAGACCTCTGATTGTTGTTATAAGTAAAATCGTAACTCAGAATTTTGGATTTTTCGTAAAAGAATATATCAAGGGTGTTTAATGTAATATTTAATTTGTATTTCATTATACAAATTTATTGGCTTTAACGGTTACTGTAATTCCGTTATCAACTTAAACCTGCATTACATTTTTTATTATAATTATCCATAAATAAATTTCTGAAATTATATTTAAGAAGCAAAATTAATTAACAAAAGCATTTAGATTTCAGTGTACTACAGTTTTTGGAAATTTTATAAATTAATTCCGAATTAAATCAAATGCTTCCATTTTTAAAATATTTACACATATCAAAGCAGTATTTACTCCTCACAAAACTATACTTTTGTGGTATTTTACGAAACGTCAAATATATCGTTAATGGTCTTTAAAATGCATTTTTCGTCTAAAAAAATGTTTTATAAATTTTAGTGTTTCTGAAAAAATAGAATACAACGTTTGTCTAATTAGTTTGATCATTGTTTTTGAGAAAAGCCTAAGCTTACAGAAATCTGGAGAGAGAAAGCACATTACAAGTTTGATTGAAATGACCTATGAATTTCTAAATAAGAGGGCTTCTGATTAAACAAATATAATTTAACTTGCATGACTCAGTTAACATGTTTATGATGCCAATGTATTTTTTAACAAAAAATTAAATTTTTACGCCCTAATTTCTTGCTTTTTGACAAAAAATTAAATTGGAAAGGGTAAACTAGAACACCATCTTATCGAAAAAACTTTGATTTTTGGTGCAAATTAGAAGAAATGTTTTACTTGGCTTTTTGAAGGCTAGAGAAAGGAGAAAATTATGCCATAAGCAAGACACTCTCGAATCAAAAAATAGAAGCAGTAGTTTATATTAAAATCATAGATTTGATAAATAAATAACTTGTCTTTCACACGTTTCTAATTTGTAAGCGAAGCCTTCAAATTTAAAGTTTTACAAAAAATAAACACATAGAAGTTCGAACTAGTAAAATCTTAAATAAAAATTACATCACGCTTTCATCCAAATTTTCAGTTCATAGATCTAATGATGAAATACATAAAATTTTGAATGATGAATTACTTTTCACATGTTTGGTTTTAACTCTCACATTATGTTGTATCACAAGATCGAAATTATTAAATTATGGATATTTTCGGGATAATCATTTCTCATTTTTGAATGTCGAATACGAGGCTTCAAAGTCCCTTGACCGTATGATCATTATGGCGTGTAATGAACGTCAGTTGGGCTTTAGATCTACTTTTGGCTGGGTTATCTACTAACTGCTCATTGTAGTCCAGGGGTGGATTCCCTAGGTCATAAAAGGTTTGGATTCCTAACAGAAAGCTGAAGATCCTGTTGCAACTTGGCCCTTGCTATTCTTACGCCGCGAAACTCACAAAAACTCAAAAGCTATTGGCTGGGCTTAAATTCCGACCGTTAGTATTTTTTAAAATTAATTTTGATGGAAAAAATTGCCAGTTTTGCTTTAATTCTCCTTGCTTTTTTTAAATAACACATGTAAATAAATTTCAAATTATAGATGCTTTACGTCTTTTACGATTTAAATGTTTCAAGTATATTTCTCAG
The DNA here is from genome assembly GCA_006491805.2 of Dysdera silvatica. NCBI lineage: Eukaryota > Metazoa > Arthropoda > Arachnida > Araneae > Dysderidae > Dysdera > Dysdera silvatica. The sequence goes on along the minus strand of QLNU02003225.1, from coordinate 34,494,635 downwards.
TGTCTCGAGTAATTTGTTTAAATGAGTAATCTATATTTTATGGTTTCATCCTTTCTTTTTAAATACATGCTATAATTATAACACAGAGTCCTCTATATACTAGTGGCCCTGCGGTGGCGCAGTGTGGTAACGCGTTCGCCTAGTGCGCCGTTAATCCGGGTTCGACTCCCAACAGTGCAAAGAACGCTTACTCAGAGATCTCATAAAGATCGCACTGCTCACTGTAGTCCGGGGTTTGGTTCCCTAGGCCTTAAGAGGTTCGGATTCCTCGGAAAACAGTAGGTCCCGGCGCAGCATGACCATTGTAGTCTTTGAGCCGTAAAACCACAAAATAAACAAACCTACCATTGTGTCAGATACCATTTTCATAGCTTGCTGGACTAACTGTGCGGCCATTTTAGCCATATTCTGAACCGCTTGGGAAGCATGTTGATTGCCTGTCTGAATAGCAGTGTGCATGCCTTGCATGTGCAGGTTTGTCGGAGCAGCTTGCATACAATTGAAGACATACACGACCACAAGCACCACACTGAAGAGATGTTTTTCGCCGGCCATTTTGATTCTCACAGATCTACCGGGATAAAACTAGGGCAACAATTTACTGTAATGATGCAGGAATTGTCTGCGAAGTTTGTCTTCTTATACCTGCAGATTGCGTGGTTATTTTATTTATATTTACAGAAATAATAAAAGAGTCCTTCATTGATAAGTCTCCCTCTCTTCTTCTCTTCACAGAAATGGGGGAAAAAAAGACTTACATTCGTTGTTTAGCATGGGAATGTTCCTGTTCTGTAATTTTCTATGGATTCGGATTCATCCATTCAATGGAATTATCTACTCATGTCCATTCATTGCTTTATATTAATTAATTGACGTTCTTTCATTAGTAAGTGGTCATTCAATGTTTGATGTTACTTCATTAATTGGTGTTAATTTATTAATTAGTGTTTATTTATTTAGTGTCTACTTGTATTTCTTTAACTAGTATTTACTTAATTACTTGCTTGCTTTGCTACTTACTTTCTTTACTACTTACTTAAGTTTATTTACTTATTTACTTTAGTTAGTGTTTACTTGTTTTTCTTTAATTGCTGCTTTTTATGGAGTTTACCATTCGTTACGTCATTTAAATTAGATGTATTTCTCGACATTGGAATTGTCTTAGAGACTAATTTCAATGTATGGTTAAACAATTTCAGTGTATGGTTAAGCAATTCCATTGTATAGCTAAACAATTTCAGTATCGAATGATTGAAACTACAACCTAATCTCGTTAACATGAACCAGCTTTACTTAATTTACTTTTAATATGAACTGTGTTTCCTGAATGCCTGCCAATTTTTATAGCAATAATAATACGGCGCTATCATTTCCGAAAATCGCGAACTCCGTGGAAGAATTTTTTGACACCGTGAAATTTCACGTTAAGTATGGTTTGAATGTATTTTATCCGGAAAAGTAATTTCAATGTCCTGAACATTGAAATTTTCCTATTTCAGTGGGGTAATTTCATTACCCAAAAGTGTTTCCAAACGATGCAAAGATGGGTAAGATATGTAAATTATAAGGCAAATTCAATACTGAGTAAATGTAATATCTGTGATAACACATGTAAGAGCGTGATGGTATAACCATTATTATCATTCAAATTCATTATCATGGTCCTAAAAAGTTTGTTATTTCAAATGAAGTCTAATTTTAATGGTTTAATGGAATTAAAAGGAAAGTAACGTTTTGATTAAATACGAATAAATATACAATAGCCATTAATTTGTATATTTATACAGAAACCATTTTGAAACATACAGTGGAACCCTCTTAAAGTGACCAATTTGTGACTGACCTTTAATGCTCACCATAGTCCCTATACGTGACAGACTTTGGTACAGGCATGACCAAGTCCATGACCAGTCCTCTCTTATAAAAAGCGGCCATTTTATTCAGGTCGTCAATTTACCAACGTGGTCACTTTACCAAGTTTCACTGTAATATGCAGAATATGATTCTTGCATTCAGTAAAAATTCATCTCTGCATTTGTTTTTTAATCTCTTCTATTTTTGCTTTATCGCTTACTCAAAATTTTTTTGCTTTCGTTTCTCAAAGAAATTTTTTGGTTGCTTACTAAAGTGTCTGGTCCTCATATGAGATACGTTTTTGCGGGTATTTTTAAAAAATATGAAAGAGTTCACGACAAAATTCTATAAAACCATTCATGGCAAGATTTTATAAAAGAGTTCATAGCACAAGATTTTATAAAAGAGTTCATGAACTATTTTGTAAAATCAGTTTATAAAGCTTTTACTAAATGCCATGGACATTTTTTCACTTATTATAACTTTTCACATGCTTTACTTATTTGGTATGTTTGCTGCTTAAGACGAAGGAGTAATATTATAATTAAAGAGTTTTAAAATGTCTTTTAAATTTTTACAAAAATGATTTAATAGCAAAATCTTATTTAAAAATTTCTAAACGGTTAACAAAATTTAATTTATATTACTGTTAATTAATTACTATGTTCATTAATATTACCACTTGGTATTTTGATTTAAGTATTTAGACATTCTTAACCTTATATAATTTATATAAAATGAACATTTTATAAGAAATATTGCCGTTTACCAAGTATCTTATCCAAGAAACAAAATGAGTGATAAAGTAAAACATTAATACAAAATTCAAATGAAGTTCTGGCGTTTATTACGATAAATACAGCCTCACCTATACCAGCAGTTCAATAAGCGTCGGTTTTGAAGAAAGGTGCGCAAAAGGTTAGAAGTCTAAGCTCGTTAATTTTGGATAGTTCAAAGTTCGATATTTTTAGAAGAGTCCATTGTTAATCATTTTCGGAAAAGCATGCGGATTCTGATAGTTGTAGCCGCCAAATCAACCCATTGCAGGCATTCCACCTCCTCCCATTGGAGGCATGCCACCAGCTGCTCCGCCTATCGCAGACATACCTTGCTGCGCCGGACCGCTAGCCATCTTCACAGCATCCTGGCCTTTTTTCATGACCTCTTCCATCCCTTGTGGAGCACTTTCAATGCTACCAAAAAGGCACATAAGAAGAACCATCAGTCCCAGGACAGACATCAGAAGCTGAGAGCAGGTTGCCATTTTTTCTCGTAGAAGCACAATTCAGCTGCTATCGATAACGAATTG
>QLNU02003225.1:34479037-34491372 GCA_006491805.2 Dysdera silvatica | reverse complement strand
ATGTAAATAAATTTCAAATTATAGATGCTTTACGTCTTTTACGATTTAAATGTTTCAAGTATATTTCTCAGTGTCTCGAGTAATTTGTTTAAATGAGTAATCTATATTTTATGGTTTCATCCTTTCTTTTTAAATACATGCTATAATTATAACACAGAGTCCTCTATATACTAGTGGCCCTGCGGTGGCGCAGTGTGGTAACACGTTCGCCGTTAATCCGGGTTCGACTCCCAACAGTGCAAAGAACGCTTACTCAGAGATCTCATAAAAGATCGCACTGCTCACTGTAGTCCGGGGTTTGGTTCCCTAGGCCTTAAGAGGTTCGGATTCCTCGGAAAACAGTAGGTCCCGGCGCAGCATGACCACTGTAGTCTTTGAGCCGTAAAACCACAAAACAAACAAACTCTATATACTAGACAATTATAATATAATCTTTTGGACCGAGAAATAATAAAGGAGATACTGAATATTTGACTAGATATATTGGATATACTGGGAGGTACATCACTCTTAACAGATATTTCATATCAAATTTAGGACGAATGCAAACATACGACGAACCCCACTAATGCATTTATCAAAAGAAACTCTTTAAAAAGCAAAGGAAGTTGTGGAGAATAATTCAAATACAGTTAAGTCTTTGACGCTCCACGTTAAATAGTTCGTATTATAGCCTATATTTTAGATTTTTACTCTTCGGTTTTTTTTTCTGTACTTAAAACCAATCCTAGGTTCTAATAGGAATGATATAAAAGTGGGGTTTTCCGAAACTTGATAATATTTGAATTACTCCCCTTCACATGGTATTTTGCCTCTTAATCAGTTTCTTTTTTGGTCAGCAAATAGATACTAGAGTATTGTCATCTCTACTGCAGAGATTAATGGTTTAGTGGTCCGGGCATTGATTGGCACGGCAACTGAAAGAACGCTAGTTCAAATCCAGTTGCAGGTATGGCATATGTTTTTTCTTCCTAATTAAAACATACATTCCAGTATGAACAATATAATAGTGGAATCCCAAAAATGTAATAGTATAATACATATTATATATGTAATTATTAAATGTAATTAAGGAAACAGTGAAAAGAAACTTCTAAAAACCCTCAAACCCTTAGCATTCGATATATCTTTTAAAAGAAATAAAATGTTACGAGCATATACAATGAGAATTTCGATATATCATTCACAGGTTACAGAGACACAATCTTCAGAATAATCTTCCATTCAGAATGACGCTTTTCACATTATTTTCTGGGACCGAAATTTAACGTGTTATTCGTCAGGAAGACTGGGCCTGAGGATATCATCCTCGAAGAAAACGAGAGCGCTATCAAAGCTATGATATTTTTGCAAGACACCAAAGAGGAGGATGTGACCCGAGACATCCTATCGAAAAATCGGATGCAGTTTCTTTATCAACGATGCTCAAGACTTCCGTCGTATCTTGACTCTTACATCCGTCTACTTATCACTCTACCTTTTAACTCCTTATCCGCTTCCCTTTAAAAAAAGGAAAATGTATTTCCGGACATCGCCGTGTAGAATGATCGCATCGTCATCTATTTCTGTCTTTTGTTTAGTTTAGGCGGATGCTCCACCATTTTGTTTCCTAGAATTTCTGTTTCCTAGCATCTCTTACGAAATGCTAAAACGCTATCGTTAACACGATTAAATTAAATTCGGCGGAAATAAATTTGACGACTGCTTATCTTGTAATATGTGATGTAATATTTTATGGCATTTCCTTTGTTCTTTTTGCCCTTGAAACCAAGGTTGTAACGTATGCTCGTAAAGTGTGTGTAAGACAACTGCATACTTTTAGATTTTGGATTATACATTTATTCTATTGAAAATGTGCTGCATTTTCAACAGCGAAATATTTCGTAAAAGTTTTTTAAACAAAGCCAAGATTACAAAATTAATTTATCGGATTTCAAAACAATTTTTGCGAATCAACAGAAGAATTTGTAGGAATTTTTAACCAGAAAATATTTTCCAAGCGTACATTGAGAATTTGCCTAAGTAGTATTTCCATCTTATATAAAGATAAATTTTAATTAGATTAAAACCATGTTCTAGGATACTTTTGTGCCGAATTTCCTATTTACTTTAAATTTTATATTAAAAATAATTAAGGCTTAAGTGAAGTACTTGGTCTGTGTAATAAATTGCGGATGTATATGTCAAGTTTTATTTAAATAAAACGTTACAATCTTTGAGGCGTGTCAAATCTGGAAGAGTTGTCAATTTTATCACTGGAAGATGTTCAAGAAAAAATTCCATAATTTTAAGGAAAAGAATAAAGTTTGGTTAAATGATGGTTCTTTAAACCACACATTTCCCTAAAAGTCATTTGTAAAGAGAGGCTCTAACCATTTTCTATAAATTATTACTGTGTTTAGTTAGACAAATGTGGCAGCAGCAAAGAAAAAGTGGAGGAAAGAGGCTTAATGCACTTTTCAGATAAAGGGCCTTCTGAGCTAAAAATATTGCCTTAGGGATTACCCGTTGGAACAGCATATTCACTTTTAGATTTTTCTTAGCTTTCTAACTGGGCACTCAGGATTTTGAAATTCCATGGATGATACTTGTCGGTTATTTTCTATTTTTTAAACTTTAGCAAAGCACTTTTGCGGATAAAGTTAGGAAGGAGAAAAGTGTGAAATATATATCTTTAGAGACTGTTTTCCTCTTTCTCTCCATATATTCATAACAAACGACGTCAAACATAAATAAAAACACAGGGCGTTTGGGCGAAATAGAACATGGAATTCACAGAGTAAAAGGTGAAATTTAAATTATAAAACGTTGATATCTATTTCGAAAGCATAGAACGTTCTTCTTCAGAACATAGACAAAACTGATGCTATCCAATGGTTAGCAATAGTGGACCCCTGCACGTTTTGCGACAATAATTTTGTTTTTTAATTTTGTATGGTTTCATTTTTTAGCTTTTCTAATTTTTAACTTCGATTTTGTGTATTTTATATTAACGTTGAAAATGTTGTTACGAAGGTTAATTAAAAAAACATTAGTTTTTTCATTAGATGTTTTCGTCAGATTTTAAAAAAGATGTTGTTGTAATTAATTGTTGTAATAAATGGAGAAAGCGTAAGTAGCATAGGTCTACAAGATGAAGGATTACCATCGGTACAAAAATTTAAGTATCCTAGATCGTTCATAGGCTGCGATTGAGTTTTGACCACAGAGATACAACACAGAATCCAATGTGGGTGGTTAAATTGGAGAAAGATGAGTGGAGTGCTCTGTGATAGGAAAGTAAGCGGAAGGATGAAAGGAAAATTGTACAAAACTGTGGTCAGACCTGCAATGTTATACGGGGCGGAAACTTAGCCAATTACAAGAGCGCATGAAAGGAAGATGGAAGTGGCTGAGATGAGAATGTTGAGGTGGATGAATGGTGTTACAAGGAGGGATAAAATAAGGAATAACCTAATTAGAGGTACGGTCAAGGTTGGACCCATAGGAAGAAAAATACAAGAACATAGGTTAAGATGGCTTGGGCATATGGAGCGGAGAAATGAGGAATATGTGGGAAAGGTATTGGATAGACGGGTGGTAATGGGTAAGAGGAAGAGGGGAAGACCACGGCTGAGATGGAAGGATAAAGTGACGGAAGATCTGGAAGAGTATGGATGGAGTAGAGAAGAGGCATTGGATAGAAGATTGTGGAAGAGAAGATTAAAGGACCATAACGCCGACCCCATATAACATGGGAAATGGCAAAGCGAAAGAATAAGTTGTTCTAATAAAGGTTATTGTTGGATTCAATAATAGAAATACTATATATTCGTTTTATTAATCGATTACTGTATTGTTGTTACTTGGAATACGACGTTAAGCAAATTTAAGTACACTTTCTAAAATTGGTGATATGCCAAATTATTACTTTTTGTTTGACATTTTCCAAGTACACATAATATCACTTTCCGTATCTGGCAACAAATATGGTGTATAATTCCTCTTTATATATTTGGCAACACTATGCATTTTTACGTTCAGAATTCTAAAATAATAGGTCAGTCTAACGTTTACCATCGATATATTCAGATATATCGCTCCGCCAAAACGGCATATTGGTTCATCTAACTTTGTAATCTAAGAAGGAATTTATTTGTTAGCATATTTGTGAATTATCCTGAACTTTTAAGGGGACGCGGGAGCAAAAAATTCTTTATTTTATCAGGAATACATCTGGGGTCTCAATTTTAAAATTTAGAAATTTTAAGATGCTAAATAATAACATTTAAAGTGACTCACTTTCATTGCTGTATATAAGAAGTTTTATTATAAAACTCTGTTTTTCTCAGTATAGTTTTTTTCGTCTTCCGGGTTTGTGTGAAATGTTCCTTGAAATTCAATTTTTGATGAATTGTTTTAAAACTTAGTAAAATATCTGAACTTAAAATGGAACAAACTGTAGCATGGATTTGGTTATTACACCAAATTTTCTTGCAAAATTTTATTGATGAAGATACATAAATACGTAAAGTAACTATTTTTTGATAAATACTCAACCCCAAATGTTTTTCATTCACTATTACTTGAATTTAAAAATTCACGTTATATTTGGTTAGCTATGAGGTTACACAACACATTTTTAATGTTCTAATATTCAATAGCAAAGTTCATTTTATGTGTAAAAGACGTTAGACAAGGTAATGATGATAACCATATAATTACGTTAAGCCAGATAATGACACTAAACCAGATAATGACGTTAAGCCAGATAATGACACTAAACCAGATAATGACGTTAAGCCAGATAATTTAGCTTAACTACATGTACATTTTAATTTGGAAAAGAGAAGTATATTTCATAACTTAATGAATACGAGAAATAATTTGTTTATTTTTAAATAAATATTATAATTTACAATCATTTTGGGTGTCAAATTACATTTCAAAAGTATTTTGCATGTGTGTTTATATTCAGGATTTTTGATAAAAGAAAATTTATTGATATGTTTGTACGAATTTGAGAATTTAATATCTTTTAGCGCACCAAAAAACCCTTATTATTTAACTTATTACTTTGGTTAGCTTACTTACAGGGAATTTAAACAAATATCTAATTTAGTCCGAACAAATGTATTATAGTCTTTAAACTAACACTGAAGTTATAGTCGGGACCATTATAGATGCAATTATATTGAAAGAGGAAATTAAATTTTGATTTTCCTATGTTATGCACCATCGAATTTTAATGCAAACGTGCTACGCAGGAGAGAAATGTGGGAATTAAGGACCATAAAATGATTAAGTTCGATTATACCATTAAACAGTTAAACAAACCTCTGTCGTGCTTTCATACAAATATATTGCATATGCTTTTAAATATTCGGAAAAATAAATATAGCTTAAATAACATTAAATAGTATATTTTTTTCAGAGTTTTTACTTAAAACTGCAAAATATTTGCTCTTTGCACTAAAACTTGCAGTTTCATACTCAAATTCAAGTACATTTTTCTCAACGTATTCTACATTTCATACACGCACGCACACACACACACACACACAAATGGCTCGAAATTGTTAAAGAATTGTAGTACCTTGATATCCTTTTCGATGACAAATTGAATTGGAACACTCCTATCAATTATATCTGCAAAACAACTTATGATATTATTAATACCTTATTTTAATGGAGAAGTTGACCTGGGGAATACGACCCCTGATTTAAAAATTCTATACAAAGGTGCTATTGATCCCCTATTAACATATGCTGCTCCCGCATAGATTTCTGCTTTAAATAAAAAACTGTAATCAATATAAGCCACATTTTATACAGAGCAGGGCAAGCGCAAGCAAATTTTCCACCCTAGGCGAATGAGATATCAGCCCTTCATCCCTCCCCCCAAGAGAAGGATAGTCCAATGCACATACATTAAGGGCGATGCGACCTGTGACATCGCTCTGGGTAAGAGTCACAAACTTAAGGGGGCACGTTGCCAAGCTAGGGGGAGGCGCAAAAATGGCCTAACGACCTCGAAGAACAAACGTATTTCATAAAAATGTATCATATTTAATTTTTAAAAATGTTAATGTTTTAAACCTTATTTAATTTTTAATAAATTAATTATCCTTTTATTATTATCCCTTATTTAATGCTTGTATAAATTATTATTTATTATAATATGTTTAAGTTAGTGTCTAAGAAAGTGAAAAGCTTTTTTCTAACAAAACCACAATATGACATTCCAAGTAAGAAATTAGGAAAGTAGAAATTACATTAAAATAGATGTGCTTACTTAACTGTGCAGAGGGGCATTCCACATTATTGAAACTCGTGCAAGGCTTTAATTTTCATATTAAAACAATTCAATTTTTGACTCTTAATCAGAAAGATTACTTAGTTTAGTTACATGTTATTTGTTGTAAGGAAATTTTAATTGTTATCCTGGCTTTCCACCCCGTAATAATATTCAGTAACCTATTGAGAAGATCCCTTAAGAAAATCTGCGCCATAAAAGGAATTATTTTGAAAAATATATTTAGCTGGAGGAGGTGCCAAATTTCTGGTTCACTCCGGGCGCCACATGCGCTGGATCCACCTCTGCCAATAATCGAAAAGTGAAAAAATACGGCACATTCTGTCCTCTCACGGGAGTCTAGGTTAAAACGAAGTATGATAGTCACAGCTTGTCTCATAATACACAAATGGATGATCAAAAACGATAAAAAGTAATCTGTGATTTTCATAGAGATTTTAAAGAGAACTAAATATTAATGAAGGCGTTCAATCGAAAGTAATGCATTCAATTTCATTTATTTATTTATTGGCAAGTTTATCTCAGCTATCCTATAGTGTTAAGTGTCTTTTAAAAAAATCTGTCTTGGTGCCGTCCTAGGCGGCCGCCTAGTACGCCTATATGATCGCGCCGGGCCTGATACAATGTAGCATAGCCTTAGGTATTATTAGAGGATTTCGCATCATTTCACATGAAGCTACATGTCTCCTGGCCGGAATTACTCCAATATGTTTAAAAAGTTCACGAAATAGTTGAAATCTTTCGATCCAAGAAGGAGGTAATAGATGTCCAGAGCCATGATCTGCCTGTTCCGCCTTCCAATTGGATTCTTCCTGGGAAAGTTAACAACAACGATCATATGCTCGATTCCCAGATTGAATTTCGAATATATACGGATGGTAGCAAAATTAATGAACGGGTATGGTGTGCCTTTATCGTTTACAACGTGGGTATTGTAGAGGGATAATACATACTACATCCACTGTGTTCAAGTAACCAAGCAGAAGCAGTGGAGATTGCATTGGTTCTTGTACATTTGAATGACGAAACATATCGCGTATCAGCACAAAAGGGCCATAATTAACACTAATAGCTAGGTTACAATTGCTCCCATTCAAAATTGCAGCAACCACTATTCCATCCTTAAGAACATTCTGCAAGTTATGTCAAATTTCCATTCAAACCAGTGGAAGATAAAACTGAAATGGATTAAAACCCACAACGAAAATCAGGGAAATGAAAACGTTGATGCATTTTCCAATTTTGTCGCCCTATTATACCTTCCAATACCATGCGATAAAGCTCCTGTAACTACAATCAAGAGAATTATCGAGGATTAAATATTTAAGAAATGGGAAGACATATGGAAGCAATCAAAAAACAGCAGCATGACATGAATCTTTCGCAACTGTCAAAAATAAGATGAATGCAAACCATCTAGAATTCTCTTACGAGTTAACCAACCCAGTTGCTAATTGGTAATGGAAGGTTTGACCGATATTTCCAACGTTTCAGCCTGCGTGAATCTTCTTTTTGTTTCTATGACGAAATCATCGAGAAAACAATGGAGCATGTTATTTTACTCTGTCCAATACTGGAACTTATTAGAATCAGCATGCTTAGAAAAGCGGCAATCTACGGCGAACAACGGCCTCTTGCACTTAAAGAAATGGTTTCTAAACGGTTTTTCGGATTTTTCATTTCAGTTGGATTTTTCGTAAATTTCCTCACTCTAGTGAGCATTTCGAATTCCATTGAGCAACTGGACTTTTATAAAACAATTCATTAAGTGTTACAAGCGGTTTATGTCAATTCCATTGTTTATTTTGTATATATACATATATGTTATTTGCGTTTATGTAAATATGTCATACGAACTGCAAAAATTAGAACAACGAACGAAATATGTAATATTTAATGGTGCATGTTGAATAAATACTTTTTCTTCTGGGCAAACACACACACACACACACACACATATATATATATATATATATTCATAATTTCTTAATGAAATTGATTAATGCTTAAATTATTTAACACACACAGATTCAGATATGGAATACACAAGGGTTGATTTGCAGTTATGAATGCATATTAGCTATTTTCTTTCATATGTTACCAGAATTTAACGGCGTCGTTTTGTATTTTAATATAAATTGTTTATTTAATTCTTAAAATTATTAAGGTCCTCTTTATGTCCACTATGTTGGTATTTATATTAAAATTATTTTCTTTCCGATAGAAAATAGATTTCTGAACTAGACTCTTCTTTCATCTCACAATGATATCATAAAATGTTACTTGTTTATATTTTTCTGAAACAAAATTTACCTATTGCAAGTTAGTTTCGTTCATAATAATTATTTCAATCTTATAGTTGTGAAGACAGATACTGCAATTTTCATGTTATTTTAGAGATTTCACATTTATTTCAATATAATTTTCATTCATCAACGCATTATTGCTATTTGAAGCTAAGTTCCTGTTTTATACTCGGCTATCCATCTTTCGCACGTCGATTTCTCAGAGTACAGTAATCTAGACACATTTAAATAAACTTTAATTAGAAATCGATAATCTTAAATAAGTTTGTCACATTCCCGTACATTTGGGTCGACAATATAAAACAAAGAAAATCCCCATCGAATTTTCTGAACTTAAATCTGCGTGTACATTCTATAGAAGATAATCTCTTGGCAATGCAATTGCGGAAACGTTGTATGCCTCTCGAGTTCTCTGAATATTTCTCAAAACATGGATTATAAGTTAGGAAATTTAGCGTGGAAGAGCATTCACCTTCAAATTAACTCGAAATTCATGAGTTTAAAGTGGATGCGGAGCATATATATAAATAACCCTTGAAAACTTAGGTAATATTTCAGTTATTACTCCAACTAATGTTGTAAGCCTACTAAATACTCATTATATACGTATTCGTATATAATGCCGAAGCCGTAGCTAGATGCCTTTAACAGGGGGAGCCCAGAAAGGTACAGAAAGAGGCTTAGCATTCCTTAATGTTTTGATGCGTTTTGTGGGTATATTTAAAAATATTAACCAGGTGTGCATACAAATATATTTAGCATTAATGAAAAAAAGTAGACTAAGTAATAAATCGGCATAAGTAATGCAGCATGTATGTGCTGCATTACTTATGCCGAAAGTGATCTATCAAAATTGATTATTTTATCTTGGATATTGCTTTACATTTGTCTAATTGTTTTCCCGTTATCTAAAGCAAATCATAGTCAGAGGGAGGACGTTGTTTGTAAAGCGAAAATTTCCTCTGTACCACTTTGTCCGCTGTTTGAGCACTGATTTTCATCAAAGATTATATAGCTTTTATGCGATTATCTGGAAGCGGTCCGTGAATATTATTCGTTAAAGTGGGGAAATTTAATATCGACCCTATGGGAATAATTTTGGCTCTAAGAGATTAAATTCGTACAAGCTGCGGATCAGATTATCCATTACCGGATTAAATGGGACCGACTGTACTTTATAATTGTTAAGCGTATAGCATGATTGTAATTTTAATTATAATTATGTTTAGAACAAAATTATGAATATGAGCTTAGAACTAAAGCTCGATTTACACATATGCATATTGTTATTTATGACATCATAATTATAGATAAATATCTTATGTGAGGTGAAGAGTGAGAGAGAGCGAGAGAAAGAGAGAGAGAGAGACCTACAATATTTTAGGAAACGTTCCTTCAATTTTGTCTTATATCTTAACCTCGGAATGGATATTAAAGCCTTTTCTACCCACGCAATCCTTTTTTTCGTGGAAGATTAATTTTCCTCATACATATACTAAAGTGATGGAAAGACAGGGAGGAAGATCACCAGCAAATGGCTTTCACAATTTTTTTTCTTTTCCTGCCATATACGTACAACACAAAAGATACTCTTTGCACGCGTAGGCGATATTAAATTTGAAGGTAAATATCACTGACCTTTCAGAGCTAAAAAGCACTATTTTGTGGATACCAGGAACAAATATCGATAATTTTAAATTAGGTATTTATATATTCAAAATTGGAATAGAGTGAAATGCAGGTATAAATTTGTTTTTTCGGAAACAAAACAATTATATTGAAAGTCTTTGAAGCGACGTATTTCACAACGATAGTATAAAATGGTAAAAGAACAAATTTAACAAATTCAATTTACATATGTGTAAGTGAATTATTGTAACTGCTACTGTAAGAAAAAGACGATGCAAATTCAGCTGTGGATTTAAATTTGTTTTGCAAATCACGTGTTAACTGCCATTTAACGGATACATAATAATCAAAACGTCTCCCATATAAGAGCGTTAAATGTTCACTCTGCAGACTTTTTAACTGTTGCCACTTAGAAACGCAAAAAGACTTAAACGTACAATTTCTAAAATTGGCAAAATGCCAAATTGTTTCCATTTACATGTTTTCTAAATGTACATAATTTTAATTTCCGAATCTGGCAACAAATATATTTTGTATACTTGTAATTGCACTTTATATATTTGGCAACAGTACGTGTAATTTTTTTCCGAATTCTAAAATCAAATTAGGCTTCCACTTATCATCAAAGTATACACACTTCTAATCGAAGTCTCCACCAAAAAGGCCTACAAAATTTTTTTAACGTTGTATTGTAATTTAATTATCTTTTGGCGAACTATTCTAAATATTTAATGTTTTAATAAATATTATTTTAACTGAATGAAATTACTGCATTGCTTCAAAACATATTTCTGTAAGTTGTCTTGCAGGTGCAAAATGAAATTTGATTTGTTACAAAATATACTGATGGGGATTATGATAATATGTTTTGTGTAAAATAACTTTGAAAAGAATGATGAAACTTTGTAGCTTAGTTTTATTGTTTTTTCAGTTATAATTCTGAAAATAATGAAAATATAAGCCCAGTGCGCCGTACGTTTTTAATTAAAATTTCCCTGTCCAGCGCCCTGAGGATCTCTAACAGATAAGCAGATTGATTGTGTTTCTACGGCCCAAGGACAGCTTCGATTATGCTGCTCCGGTCTAATAGTGGAATATCACCAAAGCTTGTGTGCGTGTATATACATAGAGCAAAACCTGTTTAAAGTGACTACCTTTAGGACTGTACTGAGATGGTTACCATAAACAAGTGGTCTACACTATACACAATGGACTTAGTCATCTGCTTAACTAAGCCCCTACTAATTCTCACTTATAAAAAGTGCTCACTTTATTCAAATGCTCATTTATTTTATCAGGTTCCACTGTATATACTACTTAAGGGCTGCGGAAGAAGATTCACGAAAAAAAAAAAGAATAGTTCTAAAGTCTGTCGATGGGTGAAAAGATGGCGTTGTATATAACAGGAAATGAATGAAAGAAATAAAAATAAATTTTCAATTTTTATTTTTGTCCATTTCAAAAACGGAAAGGAGCTTGCATACGCTGCCACAGGAAATAGTTTCCATAACGTCAGGTTCATTCTTTCATCCATCGCCTACCACAAACGTTGAAGTTTGCTCTTGGACACGGTTGCAGTTGCCATAAGCCATAAATTACACCATTTCTTACTATTTTTGTAAGGAGCAAACAATAAAAAGTTAAAATTTCATTATTAGAGATTATTTTCAAGACTAAAGTTTGCTAGATTGCGGAGCGAAACTGCCCATGATGACCGAAATACTGCGCATGTGCGTGGACTTTAGGAAAATTCCTATAAGTGTTTCCATTTACTTGGCTAGAAAAACAGGAGAAAATAGCTACTCCTTCCGCATTTATACGCAATAGTTTCTCCTGTCGCATTTATGTGCATGCGTGTTTATTTCACATATGTTTGTTGACAAAAAGGATGTAGTGTGGATTAGATTTTGTGTATGTTTACATTTCATTAAGGGGGTGTATAAATTCCTGGACAAGGGAATAAAATTATAATTTATACTTATAAACATACACTGATGCAACAGATATTGATTCAGGCGGCGCACATCGAATGTGATCGAAACGGCACGAGTCGCGAAGCGACGAGCGAAGGAAGTCTGGGGGTCTCCTCCCCAGTTCGGTCTCTG
>QLNU02003225.1:34460658-34475200 GCA_006491805.2 Dysdera silvatica | reverse complement strand
TTCTTTGTTTATTTCATTTTATATTAAATTAAATATTAATGAATGTCACTTTTCAATTTTCCTCTCTGACCTCAATTACCTGTAGCTTATTTACTAATTCATGTGTTTCATGCTCTGCGGTCTACGGACTGTGTACCTTCGCGGCCAACGTTAACAACCAAACAATCGAGTATAAATTAATGTTTTCTTTGATCACAAATGAACTCTTCTTCATCTCGTAGATCGGCTGACACGTTGAATTGCAATAGTAGCGCGTTGTATGGCTTGCGGTTATCCTCCTATTCGACTCCCAACTATGCCAAAAAAAAAAAAAATGCTTATCTGTTAACTTCTCACAGTTATCCGGAGGTTGATTTCCTAGATTTTAAGAAGTTCGGTTTCCTCACAGCACAAGCTTTGCTGTCCCTGCGCCGCAAAATTCACACAGACAAATCTTTAGTCATACATGTGTAGCAGTGTATCTGTTTCCCTGAATCATTTAATGTCCCGCTGAATCGAATAATATTTGCAGAATCGTCGATGTCTATTTAAACGGGTCTGAATGCATATAGGATTATGTGCTTATTCGTTACATATTTTGCACTTTAGATATTTCTTACTTTAAACATTTTGCACTTTAAATATTTTAAATTTCTTAATGTTCCTTTAATATGCCGATCGTGGATAAACTGATATGCCAATAATATACTTCCCCCGTATTTAATACTACTTATGAAATTTCAAAATATATGCACCGTTTTTATAATTAGTGGAGTCTAAATTTTATTACTAAAGAAGAAAAATGAAATCAAAATATGAAAAAAAAACATTATAAAATATCTAAAATGAGGTTGAGAAACAAAACAGCCTTTAAAAATTTAAACTAAATGGAAAATTTATATGGAAATTTAAGGAGGAGGCCATATGCGTAATTACTCAACATTTGTTTCCTTCTATTTCTTTTTTTCTTTTTTCTTTCTGTATTTTTTGAAGCAATTAACTTTTTAGAATAATTCATTAAAGCGCCAAAATATGAAAAAAAAATAGATTAGAATATTAAATGGATTTAATACACCATTTTGTGGTGTTCCGGTGATGCGTGTGCACATGTTGACGGTAGATTAAAAGACTCATCATAATTCGAGAATTCAGAATGGAATTAATTAATTATTTCTCATGTTGCCAAATATAAAACGTTAAATAATCTGCAATAGTTCTGAAATACGAAATAGAAATTTGCGTTGTTGCCAATTGCTAAAACAGTAATTTTAAAGTTATTGTTGCCAAACTATCTCAGCGACAACGTCCGACGAAGCCCTATTACGAAGAGTACACTGCAATAAAATGACGGTATGGGTTTTCTTGTTAAGGAGGGATGATATTCTTAAATTTTATCACCTGAATCCCTTAAATATATTTCTTATTTCAAGATATTACCTTTACGTGTTATATGTTAATTACACAATATTCTACATTTTTAATTTACATAAACTTTTTTTATCCTAAAGTACGAATAATTGAAACTTAACTTAAAATATTTAGTTTGTCTGTTAAGTGAACTATCTATATATTGTCTTAGCTTAAATATGTACTCAAATTGTGAATCATGGGCTCAGTAGAGTTAACTAAACTGGCATAAGTTAAACAACAATATAAATCAACGTTTATTGGCGTAGTGATACCAGCGCCGATGTTATGGCGTGATTAGATGGTGAAACGTTCGAAAGAAAATAAATATTTCTGCGTTCGGTGGGACCTGAACCCACGACCTTCCACTTGCCTGGTGGAGGCTCTACCATCTGAGCTACGAAAGACAACATCTAATCCCGTTCGTAGCTCAGATGATAGAGCCTCCGTCCGGCAAGTTGAAGGTCGTAGGTTCAGGTTCCATCGAACGCAGAAATATTTATTTTCTTTCGAACGTTTCACCATCTAATCACGCCATAACATCGGCGCTGGTATCACTACGCCAATAAACGTTGATTTATATTGTTGTTTAATTTAATCTGCGTAGTGTTCGATTTATTTAAATAAACTGGTATATTCAGAAATTTGCCACTATATCTTTGAGAATATATTATATATGCACTATATTCCTGAGTTTTATAGGAAAATCACAAGCTTTTCTTTAAAAGCTATTGCTTAAATCACGCATATACCCTTAAAATGTCTCCGCAAAAGGAAAATTCCAACCATTTCTCACAAGCTTCTAGCCACCTTTAGTTGGAAAAACGTAACAGCAGAGCAGGAAATATCGAGCAAAGGAACTTAATGCATTTTTCGGGTAAAGCACCTATTTCAATGGAAAAATCGCTTTGAAGCTTACTTGACAGAATGGCATATTCATTTTAAGATTTCTTTATTTTGTAACTGAATTCCTGAATTTTCGAATTCAAAAGTTGGTATTTGTCCGTTTTTCTCTGGGACTTACGCTGAGCACTTAATGCTGGAAGTTAAGTATGAACATAGACACATTTCCAGGAAAACTTGTGACACATCTTGTTGATTGCAGATGCCCCATATTTTTCTTACATTTATAGCAAACAACAGTTTAATGAATTTTGTATGGAACAACATATTCTTTTTCAAATTTATTTTTCCGTCTTATAGCTGCAGCCTGGAATTTTAGACTTTCAGTGACGACATTCATTCATTCATTCATTCATTCATTCATTGCTTTGCTTGCTTGTTTATTTGTTTGTTTAAATTACGCAAAATAGTTCATTGGAGCTATTTAAATATGATACAACTTCGGAGTAAAAGTGTTACACAAGTCTTCGTCAGTCTTACGTCAGTAATTTACATTCTGTACCCTATATGGTTTTTTTTTCATATAATTATAACTTGCGTTGCTGGATTGTGTACAAATGCATATGTGATAAGTAATTGCACATACTAGTGTTAGTGCACCCAAATGTATGAAAATTTGGAATTTTTGGAATAAATGAACAACTTAAGACTGCGTAATTTTAAGCGTTTTCCAGTTTTAGGAAAACATTTCCTGAAAACGTTATTCCTGAACATTTCTTTATTCCTAGTTGAGCAGAAAAGAAAATAGTTTTCTATTTTGTGGGTGTAATCATTTAATTATGTCTTAAAATGTAAGAAAAGCCGTCACATTTATTGGTGAATTGGCTATTATCCTTATCAAGAAGACGACAGTGTTCATTTCTATTGTTCTAGACCAGCAGTTTTGACTAAATTCAGGTTAAGGGTAATAAGCACTTATATAGTGTAAAATTCCACTTTCTTGGTACCGAAGATACAGCGTTACCGACAAAATTTACCAAGATAGAAGACATTTAGATAGAAGACACAAGATAGAAGACATTTTAACCATAAATACGCTATTGAATTATAGAAAACAAAGCTCAACTATTCAGAATTCCTTAAGATACGTTATTTTGACATATTTTAACAAAAATTTTGCGATATATAAAGCGTATAAGTTTGTATTTATCACATATTTTTACTCGTTTTTTTATTTGTATTATCAGTCTTACAATGCTAATAATTTACTACCTTTTTACATTTATCCTTTTGGTGTCCCTCTATTTTACAGTTCAGCATGTGTATTTTATTGGTGAAAAAATACATGAGAAGAAATATTAACAATTCTGAACTATTATACAGAAGTGAAAACCCTTTCCAAGTCGAAAATGTAGTTAAAAGGTCTTTCTTCTCCAAGTTAAAGAAAACAAACCAATATTAGAAATTACATCCCTTTAACTCATTATTTTCATTTGGATTCCAAAGGACGCCAAACTCTTTTTGTAGGTTACACAGGCCGACAAAAAAAAAATGAAATTTCTGCTGGCTTGCATGTGACACTTGTTTTTAATTAATTTTGGTATGCCGATTTCAAATATGGTCCTTTTTTTATCACGTCAAGTTTTCAAATATTTATATATAGTTTATTGTATAATGTTATATGAATCAAGTTTTGATTCCATAATTCATGCGGGATTTGCTGATAAAAGTTTGAAAAAATTAGTAATGCATGATCCTTATGTTAGGAAAGTTGTATTAAAAATTGTGTTTTGTGATTGATATATTTGGATTATGATCAGGCATCGCGACATTGGAGCAATGACCATGTGTTTATTGAACTTGGCACCATGTCTGGCAGAAGAAATTGTCTAAACAGTCCAGATAAGTTTTGCTATATTTATGTTCATGTTCATGTTATCGCACATATACTTGCTTAAAATGGGTCGCCACACTATCATACTATTCTAAATATACAATTTGTATACCTTAAACCATACACAAAATAGCCACTTTTTGCTCATTTTTGGATATTCGGAGTATTTTGGAGAAAAACTTGACGTGATAGGCAAAAACTAATATGATTTTTTTTTTCAGAACACCAAAATATCTTAAAATCAACTCTTAGCTGTAAGTCAACAAAAAATCGTGTGGGCCTGTGTTATTGCCAAGAGACCGAAGTGAAATTTTACAGAAGCTAACTAGACATTTGGCGAAGACAGGTTTTTAAACAAGAGTTTTACATCATATTCCAGTACTATTATCTCGAATCTTCCACAATTCATTTAATGACAAATCGCATTTATGAAATAATAGTATTGTGCGGGTGTAGTGATAGACTTGCCTCCTAATGGCGCACTCCGGGCAGCGCCTAGCGGTAAAGTAGTCTATTAGTGAGCAGCTTACACAATCACAATTATAATTGTAATTTTTCTTTTTGGTGCAAGGACGTCTGCCCGTATTGCCTCGCTTTTCATTGGTAAAAAACCCATATTTTTACTGTTTTGGTAGGCCTTACATTCATGCAGTAGCAACGCGTTCGCTTAGCCTACCGTTGTTTAGGGTTCTCCCACCAGTGCCAAAGAAGAGAACGCTTACAGACCAGTTACACATTGTGGTCCGGGGGTTGGTTCTCTAGATCATAAGGTGTTCTGATTCCTCAGAAAACTGTAGGTTCCACACGGCATTGCCACTCCTCTCCTTGTGCCGTTAATCTTGCAAAAACGAACGTTAAACAATGGTCCATTTAACCTTAAAAGATTTTTATTTTAAGCTTATATTCTGAAAATATATTAACAATCTTTTGAACGAAACAAAATTCGAAAGGATAATGGGATATTGATTTCCTTTTAATAAATTAAAGACAATCAATTTTTTTAAAATTAGGAAGGTACGATTATTTAGAAAGCTAATATAGGTAACTATGCGCTAATCTATTTTGGCTTTAGCTAAATATTTCGATGCTAAAACTCTCTGGAAATTTTGTTCTCGGGCAAAGCTTTTCCCACACAGCTTTTCAATTATCGGAAAGCAAATATTTGCAGAATATATTAAAAGTAATAGATAATGATCCAAAATTTTTTAAAAGCTAAAATTTTAATACTGAATTTTTTTGGCAGCATTTTCTACCTAGAATTATGGGAAAAAAATAACCAAATTTCTGCGCAAATTGTTTATGAGTTCGCTCTCAACTCCCAATAAATTTCTCGCCCCGGCCTAATACATATTTCATGCAAAATCTTAATTCCAAACTAAAAGTGAACTAATAAGTACATGAGCTGTCATCTATTTAAGCAAGTCCTAAGTATATAAGTGGAATACCCCGTCACATAACCAAAATATTCGGCCGCTTTTCATTAGAGATCCCTGCAATAGCTGATTTTATTGAAAATGAATTTGCATTGTTTGCGTTTTAGGATGCATTTTAAAGGTAGAATATGTCTTTCATTTACTAAAATTTTACTGAATTTGAGCCACGAATGCATTTCGTGCATTTTTTGATAAAATCTAACGCAGTTAAAATATCCAATAAACCTAAAGTTATTTTATAGTGTTTGCATTATATATTCAACTCTGTGCAAATGTGATAGAAGTACGTAGTAAAATATTTATTGCATTTGGAAGAAACGCTTTGACCAACTGCATACAGCTCAAAGATTATACAAAAAAAATTATTTCTGTTAATAAGGTGCTGGGAGACGCACCACCTCCGGGAAAGGGCGGATCCAGGATGATATTACGGGGGGCGGTTTCGGCCCCCCCTCACCGGAAAATTTTTTAGTTTTGGACTGTTAAATAGTTTAGGTAAATGTTTTTATATTACTAGCCTTCCTTTATACCAAGGTTGTCCAACATGTCATGTCACAATCCGGTCCGCAAACAATGTTAATCTGGCCTGTCTACAACTGTTTGAAATAAAAAAAGTTTCCCAAACAAAAATTTTAGATTTTTTTCAGAAATAAGGAAAAATTTTGGGGACAGGAGAGGTGACCCCTTTCTACATCGCAAGAGCACAAACAAATAACTGGAAGAAACTCTAAAGGGAGGCTGTTAAGTGTAATTTTTTTTGCCTTTTTTTTAAGAAACCGCTGGCCCACGGGATCCGTGAAAATTCTTTAAGTGGCCCGCTACCCAAAAAGGTTGGACAACCCTGCTTTATACTCACCAAAATATTTAATTTACGACAATGAATTAAAGCTGGGCTTTTCTTTAATTAAACTATATGGTTTAGGGCAGATTATAGTCAAGTATGACAGAAGGATAACCTAGTAAAGGAGACATATACAATAACCAAAAACGATAATTTACAATGTAATTAATAGAACAAGTTAAAATTTAAACTACAAAAACATCGTAATTATTTTACTTTTTTTCATAATAAGCAACTTTTTAAAAAATTTGAAGTTTATAGTGCAAAGTCGAGCCATCTTGGTTTCTTTGAAAATTTGTCAATCACTTTATTTACATCAATATGAATGTCTCTGTGGGTGTGTATTAAAAGTCTCTTCTGTCATCCGCGTTCGAAGCCAAGTTTGACGGCGCTTCAACGATAAAAAACTACGTTTTGCTGAAGCAATACTTACTGAAAATGCAGTTTGAAAGGCGAATAGCTTGTAGATTCGTGGAAAAACGTCTTGATCGCATTTCTCCAAGATTTGGAGACTTTAGTGTAAGACTTTTATTTATTACAGTTGTAACAAACAACATATAAAATATTCTTCATCGTCTTTAATTTTTTTTCCTATTTAACCCTGACGGGAGAAGGGTGATCGCCCCCCTCCGCTCCTCACTGGATTCGCCAGTGCCTCCGGGTGACCAATGATCATTGACTTATGACTGATGAACCAATCAGTAATGGAAACATTTAAAAGTCGCTGTTGAAAGCAATACTCAAAAGACGGATACAATGCTCCATTAACAAACGATCATATACCATTGATTGACAAAGAAAGATTCAATTCCTCATTCCAAAGGCTTCAGTACATCATAAAATGCTAATTCTTTAAAATAATGGACTTAAGTCCGGAATCGTGCACCTCGAATTCTTTCAAGGAAGGTCAAAGAAGAACGAAGGCTGAGGTTTGCGCTAGTCAACTCGTACGCAGAGATGGATTTACGCTTTTGTCGCCTGTAAGCTGAAGTATTTTGCCGCTTATTCTTACTAAACGTAACTAGTGTCATAAGAGAAATTCTAGCGTCTTTGTTAAAATCTTAATTCGACGCACTTATCGATTATGTTCAATTCGCCTTTTAGCGAATGGTCGCGAACTTGGCGCCTTTTGATCCTCTCTGAAGGCGGCGACAATGGCACCTCTTCCTTTTTTTTGCCGATATCTAGTTGCGCTTCTGAAAACAACAATCGAAAATTAGTAATTCTATCGGCCACCAAAAATTTCAGCCACGCCTTTACAAAATGTTCGTCGGCAAACTTTATGTTGAAAATTTGCCGTCGTGGGCTTCAGACTACTTGGCCTATTAATAAATCCGCCACTGCTGTTGAATGTGCAAAATGAATCGATTCACGAACACCCACCGACGATGAACAACAAGGTTGTTGCAGAATAATGGCAAACTACATACCGGTGAAGTTACGTACAATATGATTAGGGTTATAAAATCAGAATTTTGTTCTTATTTGCCTTACTACCCTGACACTGGCCCGTAGCTAGATGCTTGTGGTGAAAGATTTTTAAACTGTATGTGACGTGGAATTTTTGAGTGGCCGTTAACAATATTTTAAAGTCACGTATAATAATGATAGTGGAAGATTGTTGTGGCCGAAATAAATGCGCATAGTGTAAATGCTAATACACTGAGAGTTTATAATATCCAGTTTGTGGCTCCTTCCCAATTGAAATCCACATGTTAAATAGGAATAAGATTGGAATTCATAAATATATTAACAACATAAAACATTTATTAAAACTAACGCATAAAAATACACCCTATAACAAATGATGACATGATTCTCTTCGTTAAAAATACAATTGGTTTATACTTCATATATTCAACTTTTAAACTATCCCTTTTTTTACTATTATCGGCGGCTTATCAATAAATTATAACTTATACAATTAATTGACAGTTATTTAAAATCACAAACCTTTACTTCCCTACTAGTCTCTGAGAGTAGTTGTAAGCGTAATAGGACTAACATGGACGTCAGGAACATCCTTCTCGATTACCTACAGGTCACGTATGCTTAGAGCAAGGCTTGACATCTTTTATGAATCACAGAACGTGCTCAAAACAATTCTCATCTCAGCACGGCCCGTATTGTGGCCCATAGGGCCTCCACTTCACACTTTCTACTCACACTTTGTATTAACAAGAAAAGTTCAAACCTTCATTTCAATCGTTCTCTCGCTCAAACCCGAATAAACAAAAACTTTTCATTCTCCCTCCTTCTATCATATGAGTTTCTAGAATTTTCTTTTAAGATACGCCTCTGATTGGTTAAACTAAGTTATTAGGGACTAAAATCCAATCAGCAAAATAGCCGGAAAAAGACCCTTATTTGCTCCCACATTCTTCTAAGAATTAGACACGTTAACGACGTCAGTGGGGTTCTAATCTTGCATATGTGTGACAGGCTGCTGCGCCTGTGATAACTAAAGACATTTTTTGCCTTATAGCTGTACTCAACGAAACGAAGTTTACAATAGTTATACGATAAGCGATCTCCGCCAAAGGGAAGCATTTCCTTTTGCCTATGAAAACTTAAGGGTAAACCATCCAACTGTTAACACATATCTTCCAAAAAAAAAAAAAGAGAGAGAGAGAGAAAAGTAACGACCCATCTGACATCGACAAGGATTCGTTATAAAGGATAGGTCATTTAGCCTAAGCTAATGGGTTTGTTTCGGTCGAAACAGGTGCCGCTCTAACGACCACAATATGTACAACTATTATCTATTAAGATGTTCGCAAAGACGGACCGTCACACTTTTGTTGCAGGGGGACCTCTGAAAGCTACAGGGGGCTTAAAATTCGTAAATATTTTGATGTATTTTATTAATATATTTAATAATACTAAATATACATAAAAGTAGACTAATACATTTAACGTTAAAAAATGTATTCCTTAAAGTAAATTTTGCATTGGAAATTTATACAATTTAGTGTATCTCTCAATAATTTCCCTTACACTTATCATAAAGTAGATGAAGACTCAAACCTCTTAAAAACGTTATGCACACAATATCTATCGTAAAGAACTATCTTGAGTACATTTTCAACGTCAAAGAACAATTTGCATTGTCATATAAAATTCCATACAAAGCCAAAATTTTAAAATGAAATTCCACTAAAATTTATTTTGTGAAAAAATATTTTCCGAGGGAGGGGGGATGAGTATATTTCCAGGGGGACTCAGCCCTCTCTAGCCACAGCCTGGCTATAACTATGCTTTATCATTTCCTCAAGTGATATATATTATCACTATTTTCTTACCCTTGAGCACACGCAAAAGTGAGAGCTTATAAACGAAGCAGGTATAAAATCGGAGGTGGCCAGATTTTTCATTCTCAAGGTATCTTACAAAAAATATTTAAGTGAGCTTGTATCTTATTGGAAAAAAATTGCCGATGGCGATGATGTCTACTTTGAGGGGTAAAATAATTTTCGGAATAATTGTATATTTTTTTTTCAAACAAACCAACAAAAAATGACAGAACTTTTTTGATTGCTGGATGTTTACATAACGAAAATCATGGTGAAGAAAGGTATTGTTATTTTACTACGATATCTAAAGTAATAAACAAATTAAGAGCATGGTCTTTTGACTAAATTTAAATTATTTATTCAAATCATTCGCATTTTATAAGTCTTTGCATAAGGCAAATTGTTCTCCATTATTTGGAGATGCCAAACCAAGATCAATAAATGTGTTACGATGAATATATAATATATCTTTAACGTATCATCTGAGTAACTTTAAACGTAGAGTCAAAAAGGAGTTAGTGCTGTTATTCCGCGCGTTATAAAGAAAGGTCATGGACGGGAGCTGATATCACGTGTGCTTTATTGTTGTTTATTAGGAGGAAAGTTGACCACACACTCACATATAAAAGGCGGGACTGCATTTCCAGTAATGGGCTGAACTAGTTATGCTCGACTGCGAGATGTTTTCGTCGATTGTCTCGAAAGCTCTCGATGGTTTTTAAACCTGATTCGATACATCGCGTAACCGTGCATGGTAGAACCAGAATTTCAATTTGTTGGTTTGTTACGTAAACTCAGTGGGGGAAAATTTTTCGAACTACAAATTTTTTAAAATGATTATCAGTGAATTTTAATGAAAACATAATAACAATTAATTATGCAAACATTGTTTCTTATGTAAACGTAAATGCACAGAATCGAATGGATTCGCAATCGCTTCAGCTTATTTGTATTCATTTGACACGTCACCGTTTCTTCTGTACGCTGACTGACTCGCTTCGCTTCGATACTCTCGTTTATCCCGATGCAACTGTGTAAGCGAGTAGTAATCGCTCTTTCTGGTGGGTATAAACCATCGGCTTGTTGCTTATTCGCTTCGCTTTGAAACTCTCGTTCGTGCCGACTAACTAGTTAAAAGAGAAAAAGTCGCTCCTTCCACTGGGTGGAAGCCATAGACAAGGGCGGACACGGGGGTGTCACAGGGGTCATGACCCCCAAAAATATATTTTTTCACTGTAAAAAATTCCAACTTGCATGATAAATGAAGGGTGTTATTCCAAGACCGTGGCAAATTCTGTCCGTTACCTCCTCTCCCCTCCCCCCACAAATAAAAGTCCGCGTCCACCATTGGCCATAGACTGCTGACTCGTGATTTAATTATTTTGCTTGTTAAATATGTCTCGATTTTCTTCATCATAAGAACATCTCGCTTTGCTAGTATGCAACTACTTCATAAAATTAATAGCTGATCGGTCTAATTGTAAGTCTTCATATTCAACAAGATCGAACTGTATATGCATAAAAAAGTATACAATTTTAACTGCCATTTCTAATAAAGCATATGCGATATTTGGTCAGTGTCTGTTTCAAATGGCAAAACAAAATCGTAATTGTATCGTTATCAGCCATATCAGCCATGTTTTTGAATATAAATACTATATCGCACACTACATTTACCGTATATTCCTTATAACGACAAAAACAATTTAAATATATTTATAAATAACTTTAAGACTAAATGCAGCTTAAAATACTAGAGGGTTTATTTTTGAATCACTCGAAGTGATGTATATACCATAATTTATATCATTTCTATGGTTCTCATATAAAATCAGCACAGAGGTAGTAAGTAGGTATTTTTTAGTAATATATACGTAAAATGAATTCAAAAAGTGAAGTTCGTATGTACTTTCAAAAGAAATAATAATAAAATGAAATATAAATAATTGTTAAAATAAACAAAATATAAATAAATAAATAAATAAAAGAAGTGCAGGTCTTTTGTATTTCGTTAAATCAGGGTTTTACTCAATAGGCTCTCTAAAACCCATATAACAATTCTATAAATAAATACTGTAACCCCTTTTGCCAGAATGTCAGAAAATACGGCTAGATCTAACTATCTATTCACCAAACTGACAACCGCCTTATGTGAATGACGGAAGCATACAGCAGTGATTCAGAAATGTGCACGCGCATGCGCTGTGTGATTCGGCAATTAACACGCGATTGTATTTGAACAACTCGATTGTTAAGTTCAAGGACGAATGAATCGTTGACTCGATTGTCAATTTCAGTCTATTGTGATTCTTTCGATTGTAAAAAGATGGTGATTTTGTTGATTGTAAAATTCAGTCGATTTTGATTCTTTCAATTGTAAAAACATTTCGTAATCGCCCATCACTTGGCTAAGCGGAGTCCAAAGTGAAGAAGGGAAATTCACCCCACCTCTCCAAATGATTATTAAGTATTGGAATGGAACGTTGTTCTGCCAATCTGCGTATAATTTACGATGAAGAACTAAACAGAGACGGGATAAGAAAGTATGAACAACGAAGCCCTCGAGCCTACAACTCTAGAAGTTTCATCGGAAAAGGAAAACAAAATTCAAGGAGATTCCGATAATCCTCCTTCGAAAATTCGAGATCTCTTTAAGGATTGGAAGTCCTTAAGGGTATCTTAGAAACGAAACAAAAATTTCTTAAAACTGCCATTAGCGAAAACGCTACAATGTCATATATCGATACAAATTATGTCTCATGCTGAGATATTTCGTAACAGAACCCAAAGCAAACAGTTTAATTATTTCCTTTTGACAGTTGAGGGAGCGAGAGGGAAAAGCAAATGATGACGGGGAAAACGTATTATCTGAAACAACAAGCTCCTCATAATTCTCCTATCAGGGCGGTTCTTAGGCTTATTAGCTGCCCTGGACGAAAAAGAATTTAGCCGACCTCAAAATTGTTACTAAAGTTTAGCATTGTAAAATAAAGTTTTCAATGGTCTAAACGCAAAAGGTAAAAAAGGAGATAATGTAGTTAAATTCAAAATAGGAAATAAAAGTGAATTACCATACGAATTACTACAGTTTATTATTATAATTACGACAAATTAATGAAAATGAAACTCAATGAATACAGCCACTTTTATTTTTCTATTACAACTTACAAAGTAATTTTTGTAGATTTTTGTGCAGAGAAATTATCAATCAAATATCGGAAAACGGGAGTCACTGCAGTGGTCATATGGCTGGCCATAACAATGAACACGATAAAATGTATAGTCTACTGTGATTCTAACGCATTTGACTAATAACACGTGTATTTATTTTGACCACCATTTAGAAGCTGTATGAGCATTATGAGAAATATGACATCATACACAAAAGGTCAATTGACCAAATATTCTGCCAAAAGTACCTAATGGTGACTAATAACTGATTTCTTGTTGCTTACTGTACATTTCTTTAACACTGAGGGGCCGCCCTCCTAATCACGGCTCTGCCTCCCAATTAACAATAAAATATCACGAGATACACTTAATCCCCGCGTAATACTCGCCCCCTTATAATGCCTATCCTTTATAACGCTGTTTTTAAACTTTGCTCAATTTTTAATTGATAAATAATAATGATAACTATAATTTTTGCATAAAATTGAAGACATTTAAATGTCAACGATTATAGAAAATATTCAATTACTCGCGGGAAGGATTTAATTTGCACTTGGAGAGCTAGCAGAATCTTATATAACTATGTATTAGATTACGGCACACAAATAAGTCGTAAGATATACGTAAAAAACAAAACATAAATTAAACGGATAAATACTACACATATAGAGCTCATGAATAAAAAATAAATATAATAGATTAAATATGAAAACATTCGTAATTTTGAATATTAGGAATTAAATATTAACAACCCGAGTTTAAAAGGTTTGTATAAATTTATTGGCCACACTATGACAGGGGATTAATTTTTGTAAAAACACTACGTTCTCTCATTCACGGTACAAAAAATACCATCCTTTAAAAAATGTCTTCTTTTTTTTTGAAAACTTTATTTTGGATGGTTAATGAACAATAATAAGAGAACATCAAAAATGAAAATGGTGGAACAAATAAACAATGATCTTGGTATTATAATAATAATAAACATGGTTCCCCACTACAAAGGCAGCAATGGGTCTACATCCTTTCCAAAAAAAAAAAAAATCTTCCAGTTGAACTTTGCCTGATGTTTTTTAACGCAAGAATGATCTGTGTTATACCCGCTACTAGGATGTGTCCATTACTAGGATGATGTTTAAATAGTTTGGGTATTTTTTAGATATTTAACATTTATAATTGCACGAGGCCCTACGGCGGAGCAGGAGTTACAAGTACGGTTAGCCGGAATTTGACTCGTAACTGTGTCAATAGACGAAAGCATAACAACTAACTTCTCCCCGTAGTGCGGGGATTGATTCCCTAGGTCTTAAGAGGTTCGGATTCCTCGGAAAACTGTAGATTCCGGTTTAGCAGGACTCTGTCTTTGCGCCGCCTAACTCAAACCAATAAATAAATATAATTGCTTAACTAACGATAAGCGGCAACGGAGAAATGTTATATAATGTATATATATATATATATATATATATATATATATATATATATATATATATATATAACCAAACCAATGGGATTCTGCAACAGTAATTCTTTTGCATAAAAAAGGTGATAAAGAGGATTTGAAAAATTACCGACCAATTAGCTTGTTACCTGCTATTTATAAAATCTTCACAAAAGTTCTAACACATCGCCTGCAGAAAAAATTAGATGCAGCTCAACTAAGAGAACAAGCTGGATTTCG
>QLNU02003225.1:34421733-34456494 GCA_006491805.2 Dysdera silvatica | reverse complement strand
AAATTTTAAATAGTTTCAATTAAAAATTTAAATAATGGGCATTTAAATACCCATTTTCTTTTACTTTATGTAAATGTACAATTCGCAAGGGGGAGGAGGGGGCGTTCTGTCCTTTTTTCCGCTCTTGGATATATTAGCAGTGCATTAAAATTAAAATCTAATTTTTGTAGTACTAGAGTATTTTATTATATTTTATATGTTCGGAAAATTATTTTTTCCCCCTCTACCCTTGTATTTATCATCGACAAACTATGTGGTTATCGGATGCAAAAGAACAAATGGTCGTTTTGAAAAATTAAAAATTGTTTCCTTCCAGGCTTTTAAAGTTTGGATAAAGTAATTTTTAACGAAACAATACAGACTTCACATGACAAAGGGAGCAGTTGGCTCCCGAAACGTCGTGTTTTTAAACCTTACGCCAGTGTCGAAATAACTGTTTGTTATAAAATAGTTTTTATATGCCAACTATAAGTGGACGTTAATCAAAATGCATATGTGCGTATAATATATTCACTCAAAAAATATAAAGGACAGCAATTTTTATGAACAAATTAACTTTTTAAACTTAAATCAGGGGCATTTAATATTATTTTGCTAGTGATTTTAAACAAAGCTCTCCCGCAAATCTCAGATCGTGGAGGTCAACCAAGCTACGTCATCACTGACGACTTCCGGTGCCAGCGTAAGAGCGTAAGAGAGAGAGTGACCTAGCGCTTGTATTCTATAAGCCCTGTGTGAAGGGTAATAATGTCTTAAATCCTTATAAACGGAGAAAGAGAGAGAGAGAGAGAGTTGTTCCTGTCCTCGTTCGTCTAGCGGTCTAAGACACTCCAGATTCAACGGAGGGACCCTGGTTCGAATCCAGGATGGGGACGGCGTCTCTTTTTCTCCTAAAACAAAAATGCCCCAGCTTGAGCTAATTATGCTTTGGTGCCGAAAATTATTGTATAAGCAATTAGCAAGTTCTTTTTTTTTTTTTAATTGAAAAAGGTTTGCCTTACATATATTTGTAAAAATCGGAAAAGGAGTATATACTTTTCCGTTACGAAAAGTAACTTTTAAATAGTATATTTTTGTAACGATTCCAAAATGATTTGTAATGGGATCAAATAAAATACTGCTTTTTTAGGCAGTGTTGTCAGCTTTAAATATTTGGAAAAATAAAATCATTATTTCGGTCCAAGGGCAGCCAATTCTGCTACTGCAAATATCCCAAAATATGTATTTTTCTATATAATGAAATAGCCTTAAAAATTTGAACACATTTATTGGTCAAGAATCAAAAAAAATTTCTGACTCTATCAATAATTTCTTTAAAAATAAAACTTCTTTTGTTATTCTTCTATACAGGTGAAAAACACTTGAAAAGAGAGAGAGAGAAATTTTAAACAGATCGTCGCATTTAACCCTTGGAAGTCGAAATGCTTTTATTTTTCGATCCATTATGTCTATTCTGATCATGAAACAAAATGTTCAATATTCGTTTTCATTTAAACTGGAATTTTCCATTAATTTCAGAAATCAGAAATTAGATTATTGTGTCTTTGTGTTTCAGGTGTTTCACGTTTAAAATGTTATTTGGCTTACACCATTAATTATTGCCATCCCTCCCCCCAATTAATTATTCATCTCGGCAATTCTTCAGGCGCTTCGCATTTTCCAAGTTGCTATTTCCATACCCTAAGGCATATTTTCCCTTCTATGCGTCATCAAATACTTGTACTAATGACATTTTTAAAATGCACATAGAAACTCTAAACTTCATCACCTTTAATTTACTATTGTGCGTTCGCGCAGACCTGACGCCTGATACCGTTAGCAGACGGGTTAGTCCATTGCAGTTTAGGGAAGGGCGTCTTGCCGAAACTGGTTTTTCGCGCGGGAAAAACCAGTTCCTCCAAGACGGCCTTCCCTAAACTGCAATGGACTAACCCGTCTGCTAACGGTATCACGCGCCAACTGAGCGCGAATGCACAGTACATTGGAGTCTGACACATTAACTTTTAGTTTGAATAAGCATTCCTAGAATTTCCCTAATTATGCTACGATGAACAGTTGAGCATCAATCAAAATGTTCCATTTCGGATTAAATATTTCTCCCACAACAATTTTCTTACGCATCATAACGATGCTATTATCAAATTTTCTCTCATTTCCTTTTCTGAAACAACTTTTCTTATTACTAATTGGCGCAGTATAGCCCAGATGCTCTTGCGCCATAAAAAAGCCAAACAAACAAACTTATTACTAATTAATTTTGTGAATAGTAATGGCTTGAGAATCACGTTCAGTTTAAGCCAACGTTAATAATTTGAATTCTTTAGTGGACTGCATATAGACCCTAAGGAAGGTAATTACCTACTCGAGGGAGATTTGAAGTCCTATCTTCCGTAAACTGGTTCTTCCCAGCTTTTCAGTAATCTTCGATACCTTCAAATCAATGTGAGTTAGCAGTCACTTCCCTAAGATCAGTTCGTTACGTGAATTAGGATGGACAACGTAAGGCAAGGTAAGTCCTCAGCAAATTTCCTCAAATTGAATCGGCGTGTAAATTCTAGCGAAGGTGATCTCTTGACAGTGTAATTTCAGAAACCTCGTATTTCCTATTTGGTGGCTGAACATTTCCAAACCTGAGTATACTAAGCTATAAAATTTAATCTCGAAACAGTCGCCTTTAAATTTAATTGGCGGATTTGCGTTTACAACATATCAGTGACATTAATTATTCAGTGGAAACTCGTGTAACTCTATATATGACTAATGTCTCGTGTGCGTATTACCTAAGTGTAAACATGAGGAAAGGAAATCAAGTTTTATATGTATACGCTTATGCCTATATCAAACAACCTTACAATGTCTATGGTGACATTGGTAATTATGTTCTCATTCATCATCATCATATTCATGAATATAGCCTATATATATTCCTTTAATTATTCCGGTTCTCACGTACGTCTGGAAACATAATTATGTACCATAATTAATTAATTAATTGTTAATTAATTATTTAATTAATTAACCAGTACCATATGATGAGAGTCAGTATTATATGATGAGAGTCAGTATTATATGATGATATTGAGCCATAGTATGACAGTATCATACGATTACGCTATTTAGTATTTTAATATACATAAATGCACATTCCACTATTTAAAACAGAGCGTATACAGGTAACTGAAAAATTGTCATTATTTTTAAACCATATAAAATTGGCATCGGCTAAAAATTTGTGACATGGGAAAAATTATATTACAATAAAAATACCAAACACCAGGGAAGACAGTTGCGTACAAAACGTGAAATACTGGCAAAATATCAAAACAAACTGACCACAGAAAATTTCGGACTCACCCGCAGCAGTACTTCATCAGAAGCAGGGGCGTCAAATATATTTTTAAAAAATTAATGGGTGGGGGTGCCTAGGTGGACGAATTCGTATGCGCAATCATGTTAAATAACCCGTAACAGAAAACCATAAAAGATAGAAATTAATAAATCTGTCTCTCACCTTATGAATATATTCCCAATTATTATATTGTATTACTATATTATTATGTACCTATTATAAATTATCCACCAAATTTGGAAGGTCTCGATCCTCCATAATAATTTTATTCATGGGGTAGGTGAACGGACCTGAGTCTCTCTTATTTGGCGCCCCTGATCAGAAAAAATTCAAATTAACATTATTTGAATATATTAGTAAATGACAAAACGTCTACGTACAATATTAAAGAATAATTTTTAAAGTCTGTTGATACATTTATAGTTGTATATATATATATATATCTTCTTTTTGCACACCCACCCCAGTTTTTCCAGCTAGGAATTAATTTCTCTTAAAATGTCACTAAACAGTACATTGGACCCTGAGATCATGCAGTGGTGACACGTCCGTCAAGTGTGCAGTTATCCTGGTTACGACTCCCAACTGGGCCAAAAGTAAGCTCTCACCTGCTAACAACACATCTTAGTTCAGGTACCGGTTCCCTAGGATTTAAAAGTTCAGATTCTCCGAAAAAATGTAGATCTCGGCGCAAAATGACCCTTGCTGCCCTTGCTCAGTACATCTCGCACACAAACACTATATTTACTCTCACGTTCACATGTACATATTCTCATGTACATAATTTCATATATTAGAAACAACATATTATCATGCACACAATTTCATATATTAGAAACAACATATTGTCATGTGCATAATTCCATACATTAGAAACAACAATATGTGTCCCCATGAACTTCATTCATGGGGACACATATACATATATATATAACGATTTTATATTTATTTCGTATATTGAATATTGTTTTATATGGTGACTATTATAAATAATTAGCACAAATTAAGGAAATTAAATAACAATTACAAAATATTTAAGCGTACTTTTTGATGTGATATTTTATTTAGAAAAAATAGCTTTTCTTGCACATTTCTTAGCCTACACTGTGGATGGGAATTTTTAAATTGGAAATATATTTTGATAAATGCGTTTAGTCAAGTGTTTGTATGAAAAAAAAGCAGAGATTGCAAACAATTGTAAAACTCGAGTAAGGAATTTTCTTGAAAAAAAGAAAAAGTATTCCAAAATTTAAATTTCAGTGAAACATCTATTCTTGTTGCAGTCTTTTCAAGAAATGGCTCAAGTTACGAAGGTTACGCGGTTTACTGGTAGTCTGTGCAAACTCAATTTTAACGAACATGCACGGAGATTTTCTGTACTATCATTAATATTCGTTCGTACGAACACCGAGTTAGAATGCAAATTCTACCAAACACGCAATAAACTAGGTTTGAATTAATCCCTTTTCTGGAAGTTTATTTTCTAACAAAGCCAAGATAGATTCTGTTGTGGGGAGCATCTCCTTGTTAACGTAAGAATGGATCCTCATGCTTCTGCTGTGGACAGAAGAATACAAAGGTTGACCAGGGCTTACCTTAACTATTCAAATTAGTTTTGTCGTTTATCAGAATGTGGAAAAGACAACAAAATTAGAAAAGGAAAATGGAACAAAATAAATAAATCAAACAATACTGTCAAACAATCAACGTTTATTGGCGTAGTGATACTAACACCGATGTTATGGCGTGATTAGATGGTGAAACGTTCGAAAGAAAATAAATATTTCTGCCTTCGGTGGGACCTGAACCCACGACCTTCCACTTGCCGGGCGGAGGCTCTACCCACTGAGCTACGAAGGACAATATATAATCTCTTTACGAACGTATATATATTGTTGCCAGTTATTTCGCAGAATGGTGTAGTACATAGACTACTATTTAAACCAAATTGCAAAGAGACTGGTATTAAATTGATCGAAATGCACGTTGCAGCATATGTATTTATTTTATATAAATCGAACACTACGCAGATTAAATCAAACAACAATGTCAATCAATCAACGTTTATTGGCGTAGTGATACCAACGCCGATGGTATGGCGTGATTAGATGGTGAAACGTTCGAAAGAAAATAAATATTTCTGCCTTCGGTGGGACCTGAACCCACGACCTTCCACTTGCCGGGCGGAGGCTCTACCCACTGAGCTACGAAGGACAATATATAATCTCTTTACGAACGTATATATATTGTTGCCAGCTATTTCGCAGAATAAATAAGTTTCTAATGGCGTTTGAAACTATGATTTATTTTTACTATTTTCTATTAGTTTGATACTTTTTTTTTCTATTAGTTTGATACTTTTTTTTTTCTATTAGTTTGACTTGCTTTCACTTTTTTTTCTATTAGTTTGACTTAATTTCACTTTTATTTTTTTTCCTATTAGTTTGACTTACTTTCACTTTTTCGCCCTGCGGTGGCGCAGTGTGGTAACGCGTTCTCCTATTGCGCGGCTAATCCGGGTTCGACTCCCAGCAGTGCAAAAAGAACGCTTACTCAGAGATCTCATAAAGATCGCACTGCTCACTGTAGTCCGGGGTTTGGTTCCCCAGGCCTTAAGAGGTTCGGATTCCTCGGAAAACTGTAGGTCCCGGCGCAGCATGACCACTGTAGTCTTTGAGCCGTAAAACCAAAAAACAAACTTTCACTTTTATTTTTTTTTTTCTATTGGTTTGACTTATTTTCACTTTTATTTTTTTTCCATTAGTTTGACTTACTTTCACTTTTATTTTCTATCCTATATTTTTTCAATCTTTTCTAATTATTATTATTCCTTTTCCTCAATCCGTTAACCTTACTATATTTGTTTTCATGTTTTTTCTTCTATTTTACCTATTTCTTTCTATTTCCTTCCTTTTGGTGCTCTTGTTGCTTCTCCCTTCATATCCTCCGGACCATTACCAAATTTTCACCAGTTGGAGTTCGGTAACTATTTGTAATTTGGAGCTATTCTATTTTTAGAGTATATTAAACGCAGCTAGCACAGATAAATAATACTCGATGTATCAGAAACACATTTTATCATACCATAGAAATATAAAAATGCATATTTTCAACATACAGTACACAATTTCTTATCGGTTTAATGTAAATTTTTGTAGCAAGGAGTGCCGGATTTATAAATGGACACGTTGGGAGCTTGCCTAGGGCGCCAATTTTTATGGGGCGCAAAAGGCGGAACATTTTTTTTTTCAAATTGCAATTTATTTACAATAGAATTCTGGTGATCAGATTTCCTCGAGAAGGCGCCCTCCATCTTTTTTTTAAATCTAAAATTCTGAAAAATTGCGTAAAATAACCCCCGCCCACAAGGGAGGATCTAAAAAGGGGGTGTGCGCCCCCTGAGAATAATATATTTACATTAAAAATGATTATTTTCAAATAAAAAATAAAACTAAACTTACAAGTGAATTTTCAAGCTTTGCGCCCTCACTGAAATTTTGTTCTGCATCCTGTCTTTTCCCCCCTTTCCCCAATATCCAAAAAAATCCCAACAATCGTCGTCAAATAAAATTAATTTATTCATAGAAAAATACCAAATGGATGGGGCGTCAAATTTTTATTGACGCAAAAAGCGGCGAACTTCGCCTTTCTTTTAATTACAATCTATCTATCGCAAAATTGCGTCGATCCGCACTCCCCGTGAAAACGTCTGTTCACACCTTTTGCCTCCATTTGAAATTCTGAGAAAAAAAGCCAGTCTATCCGCTTTGCCCCCGCTAAGCATAAAAAAAAAATCGTCGTGAAATAAACTAAATTTATTTATAAAAATATCGTTATTATATCTTATAATAATGCACATATGGTAATCATAAATGTCGTCTCTTCCCTATCGTTCGCGATTTTTCCTCACATTTCAGGGAGCGGAAACACTGAATTTTATTTGTTTTTTGCTTGTACGACGGGAGGAGGAGGACGTGGGTCATAAGTAGTTTTGAAATCTAGAAGAGACTATTTTTTTTTCTAGGGGAACTGACCCATTTTCTAGAGGGGGCTAAACTTTATATCTCAATGCTTAGCAGAAATGTTCTAGAGGTTAGAATTATTTAGTTAGGAGGTGAGGGCGCCAAAAACTGATGTGTCCAAGGCACTTCGTACCATAAATCCGGCTCTGGTAACAAGTTCCCATGTTAGTAAAAAATCCTACTTGAACTTGCAAACCTTTCAAACATACGTGTTGAAGAATATATGCATGCATAATACAAATAATTATTCGTACATACATTATTTAAATAAAAGTATCTTCTCTCTCTCTCATCGTCAATAATATTTAAGTATCATCATCAATAATATTTGAAACTTAGTAATATGTTGTCGTTCTTCCTTTCCTTTCAAATCAAATGGAAACAAACTTTATTCCGACAGATACAATTATTTACATGAGGTGACTATGATTTATAATTATTTAGTTTAAGTTGCTCCGCCTAGACAGAGTAAAGATTGTGGGATCCGACAAAGCCCCTGCTACTCAAATTTAGATATAGTTTGTGAAAGTTGACCTAATAAACAATTAAATAAAATAAAAAAGCTTGTTGATTAGTATAAGTAACGAAGGTATACATTAAGAAAGAAACAGTGATGTCATATTTCTCAGTCCAAAAGTTGTAAGCGGATTTCTTCATATTAAGTAAAGGAATAAATAGATTTCAGTGAGTTAGAAAGAAAATTCCACAATCTAGGGCCAAAGAAACTCTTTCAGTCTATTTTTAATATATTCATAAAGAATAACTTTCTATATCATGTTTCAAATCAGATAGAATCTCTTCTACAAAAAGCAGATTTACAGAAAATAATAACGAATTAAATATCGGAAATTAAAGCAGAATCAAAATGTGATAAATAACTATTAATGCGATGTTTTAGTTATTAAAATTCAGCTTGAATTGCAAAACATCATATTTCATATTAAAATTTTTAAAATGAAAATTTTTTTCAGATATTCTAAATATATCTAATATTATAAAACCCATGTTACCAGCTTTTAATTCCAAACAAATATGAGTGGAATCCAGATTAAATCATGATACAAAAAACAATCTTCATTCTCTTTTAAAAGTTAGGCGAATTTTTAAAAAAACAGCGAAAGTATCAATTCAATATTTTCTTAATTATGAAAGTTTTAAAAAAGAAATTCAAAGATCTGTTTGAAGTTAGAAAAAAGAGATTTCAAAAATTTTAATTAATTTATGTAAACGATGTTCTTTCATGACATGTAGTAAATACTTTTTACGAACCTTAAGAAAACTTCAGAGGCATACAATTTAATATGTATTTCTTTATTTTTATACAGATGCTTCCAGTTCTTCTCAAAAAACGACATCTAAAATAGTATACTTACGAATTTAATTAATCCTCTACTAGTGAAAAAAAGAATTCGTCTTTTATTAAATGTGTGATATTCCTTGTTAAAGCTTCAATCTAAGAGATGAAATAATAAAACTAAAAATAATGAAAAGGCAAAAATATAAAAAACTACATTTTAACTCAATTTTTATGAATTTCGCTTTAATATGGGTGATATATATCTATGCAACAAAAGAAAGAATTTTAATGAAGTCTTTCAAGTTTATGCTCAATTCTTCGAGCAGACATTTAAAAAATCTCAATTTCACTTTTCAGAATCTTAATGCATGAAAATATTTTACTTCAATTCCGAAAACTTAAAATTGAAAATTTCTTTTTTTGCGCCTATAAAGCATTTTGCCAGGAAGAAAACGAAGTTATGTGGAAGTCCAAGTTATTTGTGAAATCTAATGCTTTTATTTACAATTGCATTTTCAATTCAACCTTTTCTCAAATAGAAATTTTCTGTTTGAGAGAGAAAATATAAACTTACGCTTCAATGCACTGTTTGTGAAAATTAATCACTTTCTTTCATTGTATGGATCATTCGGTGCATATCAAATGACATTATGAACATTCAGCTTTCGTCATTATTGCAAAATAATTTGATGTTAATGTTCTTGTTCCACATTTATGGATTTAATATATTATCGAAGGTAATAGGATACAAATTAAAAATAAATGAAAGCTTCAAAACATAAAAAAAGTTTTAGTTCGACTAAGTCATTTAATATATAACTATAAAAATTTATACTGATGAGAAATAAATAATACTGAATTATATACTTATGAACAGGGCCCGGATTTATATGCATTTGCATATTTTTGTGTATTTCTGCATATTTCACCTTTGTGCGCATATGTTTCATATTTTGAATATTTCTGCATATTTTGGCACATTTCAGAATATTTTGGCATATTTATGCAAAAAATTTTGATAAAATTTTCAAAAGTGTGCATTTTTCTAACCCGCTAGCATTTCAATTAATTAGATTAATTCGATGTTTCTTTATGTTTTAAAAAGGCCTTTCTTTTTCTTTTCAAGTTTTAATTAAAAATTGAAGAAATGGTACAGAATAGGTGTCTATTGTAAAATGATATAAAAGTTAGAAAAAAATAATTTTATGAGTCTTCACATTTCTGTGATGATGTTTCGCAATATGCGTAATACTTTCCAAGTCAAGGCCAAGTGTTACATTTTCCAGCCCTATTTATTCCAGCAGTACGTCATGGATTTTAGCTTATCCTTTTTTTTATTGCTTATTATTAATTTTATTTTTCCATCTTTTTTGATTTTGCTGTTTTATCCAGTAATTGGTTTATTAGTTTCCATATATATATATATATGTTGTATTCTTAGTCCAAAATTGATCTGGATAATAATTATTTTTTATATCTTCTATTTCTCTGTTTAATTCGTTTCTATATTTTGTGAATTCATCCCAACGTATTTTCTTTCTATCTTTCAAAAATTTTTTATATAAATTATTTTTTGTCTTCATATTTTTTAGGTTTTCATCAAACCATTCTAAATTTAATTTCCTATTTATTTTTCTCATTTTTTCTAGAAAACGTACGTTATAAATTTCTTTTAATGTTTTTACGAATTTTTCGTATTTAGTTAATTGTGAGAATTCCAATGTTTCAAAAAAATATTCCCAGTTGATATTTGATAGAATTTCCTGGAATCTTTGGGTATTTTCTTGTTTAAAATTTCTTATCATTGTTTTTTTTTTGTTCTTTTTTGGTACGTTGTTTATTAGTTTCTATAATTGTCGATATCATTTGATGGTCACTTATTATTTCTTCCGTTACTGCTAATATACTATTTGTTATCTTTGTAAAAACCAGGTCTATTAGGCTGGAAATACCTGTCTGAGAATACAGCGCTGCCACCTTCGGCGGCCACCTTTCCCATTGCCCTTCTTGCATAATTCACTCACTCACACTATGTTGGAAATTGTTAAAGTTATTCTTTTTGGTTCTATCATTTGATTGCATTAAGTTAAGAAGTTTTGATGAGACGTTAATTTTATTTTTGATATCAATATTAAAATCACCTATTAAAATTTGGTTATTCTCTTGATTTGTTTTTTTAATTCTTTCCATTTTATCAAAGAAATTTGTTATGTTAGGGTTCGGTGGTCTATATTTAGTTTATCTATATTGATTAATAATATTTTGAAGTCCGCGGTTAATTCGGTCTCTTCATCTATTAAGTCCACGTCAATCTTGCTTTTAACGTAAATTGGCACTCCACCTCCCTTTTTATTATCTTTAAAAATCGAATGTTCATTATAGTTATTAAAGTTTATTTTTGTTTCGTTTGTTTTCCATGTTTCAACTACTGATATTATGTCAGGTTCATTTTGTTGGTGTATTATCTCTTCTATTTGTTCAGTTTTATTGTTCATGCTATTTGCATCCATGTATATTAGAGACATTGTTTTTATTGTGTTCTTTCTTGAAATTGTATTTATTTTTAATTTTTCTTCCTTTTTTTTTGCTATTTTAGTTACAATTTTTTTATTTAAAATTAAATTGTTTAATAATTTTTTAATCTTTAGTGTTCTTTTAATTTTATCATTCATGTTAATTACATTAGATCATAAATTATTTAGTTCAGTAATATTTCTTATTTCGATTATATCAGTGTTTACATTTTTCCTCATTTTTATTCGTCCTTTTGATGTCCAAATAAATTTCCAATTATATTTGATAGTACAATAGAAATAAAATACAGGGTACCAGGGAGGAAATTTACATACAAAAGGTTAAACACTGGTAAAATAGCAATGAAAAAGATCACTCAAGCTTTCGGACGCATCAGCAGCAGTCCTTCATCAGGAGTAATGACGATGTTATGTTTCTGTCTCTTTTTATACTTGAAATTTCTGGAAAACCCTTCATCAGAGTAGTCCCGCAGAATGAGAAAACCCAATGAGAACCAATAAGAAATCTGTGCTGCGGGGCACCTAATGTTGGGGAAGTCCCATACATTATATTGATTTTGAAAAAAATCTTGCCTCTATAAATATGCGTGCATTTTTTCTGTTAAGTGTTTATTTATGTAGATTTTATCTTTGAGCTGCATTGAATCCATCTCTGCTCTGAGTTTTATATTTTTTCTTTGATTCCAAAATTCATTTTTTTTTTCAATTTTCATAAATCATATTAATAATTTACTTTTACCTTGTTAGTTCATCTATAATTTGTGTGCTATTTCAATGCCATCTTCAGTAAATTGTAGATCCAGTTTCTTACTTATTGATATTATTTCTTCAGTACAATTTTCGTTTTGTTTTATCTTTAAACCGTCCAATATTATATCTTTCCTCATTCCATACGTTTCTACATTGTCTAATCTTTGCTCCATATTGTAAAGGTTTTCATGAAATGGACTTATTTATCTATATTTTTGTAATCAATACTGTAATTATTAATGTGTTCGTTAACTTCCATGGATAATTGAATTATTCTCTTTTCAAGTTAATTATCGGTTGCTATAGTGTCTTCACTTATTTATTTTAATTTTTCTTGGTCTTCCTTAATTGAATTTAGAGCTATATTTGAAAGATCCATTTTAAGCAAAAGAGAATCTGATATGTTTTATTATCAGTATCTTTTTAATTTAATGCAATCTGTGTTTTAACTTCTTTTATTTCATGTAATATTTAATGTGTCAATTCGCCATCAGTTCCATTAGTATCCATGGTTCGGTTAAAATATCTCTAATTATTTAAAAACTATACAGTTAAAATTTCATTAATTCAAGAAAACTATAAATAAGCAAACGCGTACATGATCGTGAATAGACTTTATTGAAGTAACATTTGGATAATACCATCAAAATTTAAAATTATTTAAAAATACAAATAGTTAAAATTAGTTAGTTACAACACTAAACCTAACGAAATACCTACATCCAATTAATACATATAGCCGAATGATACACTCACTGTGAATAAAATCGACGATTTCAAGTAAAATCACGTGACAATTTATTAAGTTCGGATTTCTCAACCAAAGATATAAACTTTGTCAAAAAATATATTCAATATCTTCCTTTTAAAAAAAGCACATTATGACCATTCTGTCCCTTCGTTTAATATATCCAGAATGTAAAGAATGAAAAGAAATAATGAATAGAAACAAATTAAGAAGACTAATTATAAGAAATGAAACTTAAGCCAGTATTGGGAGAGAGGGAATTAACCTTTGGTTTTGCAACTCTTCCTCCATGTACAGGATTGACAAATCTGTAGAGCATGGCAAATAAAGTATTGTATTGTATTATATGTCCCATGTGTTATAAAAATTCAGTGTAATCACCAGATATTTTCTTTAATTCTATGACAATACAAAGCCACGAAGCACTAAATTTCAACGTAAAATTCTGTTGGTATTCCAAAACTATTCGAATAATAAAAAACAAACATCGTTACTTTTTGAGAATATGTTACACAAAATTGCGTTACGCATCGCTGCCCCTTCCCTTATTCGCTGGATGTGTTTTGCGAGTATTCCGTGACACAATACCAATGTTTCACAAAGATATATGTTTCCGTAGTTTCAAGTTATTTTTCACTTGTGAAGCTTTTTATTCAATTATTAAAACGAGAAACACATTTACCATTACGCGGAAGATCAGCCATCCAAATAAGATGCTCTACAACTTCGGTATTGGATTTGCTTGTAAGTTGCCACTTTGTAATATCGGTGTTACGTAATCCTTCTTCTTCTTTCTCCTCTTATTTGACAGTTTTACGCTATTTATTCATTCACCAGATTATTTTTCAGCTTATGATTCCAAATATCTCAACGATAAGTTACTTCAAGCATACAAAACTCCATTCCAGTTGATTATTTTTTTCGTTTTCGAGGAGCTCAATTTCATGCGACTTGCTTAGCATGCGCCATCTGGCGGTCTGATGATTCCCTGCTTTCTTTTTATACATTAAGTAACATCAAAAGTAACATTAAGTAACATTAAAAGTAACATTATGTAACATTAAAAGTAACATTATGTAACATTAAAAGTAACATTATGTAACATTAAGTAATATTAAAAGTAACATTAACTAATATTAAAAGTAACATTAAATAACATTAAAGGTAATATTAAATAACATTAAAAGTAACAGCAAAAGTAATGATTATAAAAATTGTTTAAGTCCTTGGCCTCATTTCAAACTATATTATCGTATTTAACACACTGAACTGCAATCAACTGCATTTCAACGTCATGTACAACAGTCTACAGGCCATTCAATTCAATTTATTTCAAGTCAAATCAAGAAAAGGTTAACAATATATAGGAATAACAAATAATGTATAAACATGAATCATGTAAGAATAATATACTCGTACATATACTCAACATCAGAAACTACTATGCCAAAATTTTCCTTACAGTTGCGAGTATAAAATTAATCGCAACGTCTGAGTAAAGGCTATTTTATTTTGATTCAAGCAAAAATATTTTTATTTTTTTCTACAGCTTCAGTTTTGCTAAATAGTGTATAAAGACTTTAGCAAAAATGAATAGTTTTTCGAAATTCAGAAATTTCCTCAGTACTTTTACTAATATTTGCGGATTATCCGTGAATTCGGTCATCCGCGGTATTCGCACCGCCCATTATTGCGGATGATCGGGAGATTACTTCATTCAAGCATATCAAAAAATGAAATTATATAAAATAATTATATACACTTTACCATAGCAATAAGTTTACACGCATCTTATTCGTGCTTGCTATAAACGGAAAGAGAAACAGACAAATTTGTCTTTGTAATTAAACCTGCTTTATAAACTCGGTTGGAGCTGTGATTTGCAAAAAATTTTTGGTACACATCTTGCAAAAGTCATTTCGTTTTGCATCTAGAAACTTTATTTC
This sequence comes from Dysdera silvatica, assembly GCA_006491805.2. Lineage (NCBI taxonomy): Eukaryota > Metazoa > Arthropoda > Arachnida > Araneae > Dysderidae > Dysdera > Dysdera silvatica. Next base: position 34,441,848 of record QLNU02003225.1, on the reverse strand, counting down.
TCCCAAACTTAAAGACAATAAATTTAAGCCAACCCAGCTCTCCCGTGCAATCAGCAATTCATGAGTCCTCTTTTTGCAACATACACGTCACAACTTTCATAGGAATCGATTCGACGTAGGTACGATCAGGGTCTTGGAGGCTTACACGTCTTCAAAAACTATCCAGCTAACTTTTTTCTCGTAGCTTGCGTTTTTGCACCTATGAAGCAATCGCACAGGTCTTGAAACAACCCCATAGGTCTTGAAGCAATCGCACAGATCTTCGATTAAGTTGAGATCGGGTGAGTTTGAAACCTATTCCCAGTTTGACAACTGGTGGAGCGGGCAGAATAGGCCTTGGGGGAGGGGACTTTACTGCAGGATTATATTTTCCATTGATTGAAGGCAGGCCACGTAAGGCAGGAAATGTTGTTGCTAAAGTGCCTGATAATTTCGTATACTAGCACTCCCATCACACGGAATCAACTAAGCGATTCCAGAATATTCGAAACGTGCGCCCTCGTGCTCTCACTTGCACAGTGCCTGGGAATTTGATTTCTGGCTTTACATAGTTCTAGGCAAGTCTTTCATTCGGCTACTGAAATATTAGACGGATGGAGATGACTCTCCGTCCAGTATTTCGGCGAAAGACAGAGACAAGTGACTGATGACTCAATAGACCAAATACCCTCTACCATCGATTTTCATTTAAATAGAGTCAACTAACAGTAACCGCTATCCCGCCACAATAGAAAGGTATTAGCTAGCTTTTATATACTGATTCATTACTTATTTTTGTGCTTATAGTCAAGTAGTGATAAAAATTTACCTTTTAAGTTTTCATTACATAATATTTATGGGAGAATTAGGTGTCTAAACATATGACTAGAAAAAAGTTACGTGGGGAAAAAATAGTTTGAAAACATCTGTATTATATCATAACGAGCATACTCATATAAATTGTTGAAAACTCCCTCTTCCATACAAAACGCTAGGAAAATATAAATTTGACGTGTTTTATACGAGAAATGATATTCAACTTTAGTGTTGCTTTATAATGCTTTTTTAAAGAAATCGATGTGAGTGTTTCAAAAATTTCTCACTTACATTAAACTAAATAAGAATTTAAAACGCTTTATCCAGTTCAGAAATAAAATTATTAATCATGTACTTAAAATTACTGAATCACTTAAGTAGCAAAGTTTTCCAATAAGAGTTTAAGAACCTGGAGCTTGAAATAATATCCGCCGATGACATTTTTGCTCTGCAAAAATAAGTAGCATCGCCAGATTACTAATTACTTAGGCTTTAATGCTCTATTTTTATCAAGGTGTAAAATATCATTTTGATAAAATGAGTCCTCCTTTATTTTGAATAGGTTTTGATATTTATTATTGTTTGTACGAGCATGTAATAAAATATATCGAAAGGAAAAAAACATGAAATGTTTGGCTTAATGATTGATATTTCTCTACAACCTGTTCTTACCTGTGGACTTATTTATTTCATCTTCCTTACCTTACCTACTTCTATAGGCGTAGAGTTAAATGGACGCTTGGAGCCTGAGCGCCCCCCCCCTAATAATTTGAAATAAATTGCAATTTTACATATACTGTAATGTATAAGTGTGCATAATATGTGCTTGCCCCACCCCCTAATAATTCTGAGAACTCTGCGTTGATGCCAACTTCATTCGACAAACATTCATATAAGTAGAGAGCCACTTGTAGATAGACTTAGTGGCTTAACGGTAAAATAATTGAAAAGCTAATCCAACAATCGTTAGTTCGAATTCATCTTACATGATCAATTTTCATTTCACCTATTAAGGACACTTTCTAGTCTGGAACCTAAACACGTAGTGACAAAACGAGTCTTTATTCAAAACATCTCTTTCATTCAGAAAAAACAGATTATTGGAATATTGTTTTAGTATGAAGCTTTGCTGATAGAAATACTCTTGAAGACAGGTCTGTATGATAGAGATATCCATATTATTAAAGCTGCCTATTGCAACTAAAAAGCGAAAATTAAAATCGACAACGATGAAACATACTAAGTGGAAATAAAGCGAGGAGTCAAACAGGGATGCGTCCTTTCTCCCATCCTGTATAAACTTTATTCAGAAGAAATAATCCAAGAAGTCATGGAAGGCAGGAAAGAAGGTTTAAATATAAATGGAACTATTGTAAATAACTTGAGATATGATGGTGATATGGTAATAATAGCTACCTCAAATAAAGATCTGCAGGTGATTATCAATGAAACAGATACAAAAAGCGAAGAAATTGGACTTACCATTAATATGAAGGAAACGAAACTATATATCTTAGGAGAAAAAGCTTCAACATCATTGCCCATTGTAAAAACATGGCCATAGAACAAGTGAATTCTTTTTGCTATTTGGGAAAACATTTTTGCCACAACAACGACAAAAACAAAAGAAATTTACATATGAGGTGCGGAATTGGCCTGGCAAAATCAAAATTCAATGCATTACAAAAAGTTCTGTGCAAGAGAAAATTAAATTTACATCTCAGAATTTTAATTTTAAAACTTTATATTTGGCCTATACTATTTTATGGTTGCGAGACCTGGACATTAAAAAAAAAAAGACGCTAGAAATGAAATCGAAGCTTTCGGACCCTCAGAAGAATATTGAAAATAAAATGGATTGACAAGATCTCCAATCAGGAAGTGCTGAACAGATCCAACACATAAAGAACTATCGTTATCTCAATTCTCAGAAGAAAGTTAGCTTTCCACCACCACCGTGAGGGGAGAACAATACCAACTATCCCAAATGGCGCTGGACAGAAATAACATGGGGGGGAGAGAACTAGAGATAGAAAAAGGAGAGGATGGATGGATGGATGACTTACAGGCTTGGACTAGGCTAAGCACGGAAGACATTATCCATGCCAGTAGAGACAGGAAAATGTGATCCATTTTGGCCGCCAACCTCCGAATTGGAGAAGGCACTTGATGATGATGATGATGATGAAGGCTTAGTTGAACTAAACCTATTACTGAGATTTCTTTACTTCTGTAACCTTCATGACGTCTTGGTTGCGAGCGGCCGCCCCAGCAGCGAAAGGAATTATCCTCTGCCTGAAAAGCCAGCATTTTCGCTTTTTAGCTTCAAGCTGTAAGATACGTCTGTCTAACTTGTCATTTCAAAGTCCTTTTCTGTTACTTATAAAGTGTGTATTCCGTTATTTATAAAGTATGCATTCTGTTACTTATAAAATATGTATTCTGTTACTTGTACATTTTCTGTTACTTATGCAGTTTTTCCTCTGTTTTTAGCGTACCAATGATGAAACATTTTTACGAACTTTGATTTTGTAAAGATGTTATAACCAAAGCTTTAGGATACGCGGAATATAAAATCGCCCTTCGATTTGACCTATATGTAAGTAATTATTTCAATTCACCATACAGTAATAAACAGAGGCTATTATCCACCCGGGATGAATACATGTTATAGGAACAAACAAATGATTTACCCTTACATATTAGGTAGGCAATAAACACTACCATCACAACCCTCTACACTATGAACTCGGTAGCGTTATCCAAAACTAGCACATTCAACATTTTATATCAAAAATGCGTTTAGGGAAGAATTCCTTCATTTAAAGAGAAAACTCGTAACATTTGCTTAATGAAGAATGTTCTTTAAACCATGATCATTTGCATAAAAAATGTTCTCTCGAAAGAGAAGCCCTAATCGTTTTCCACAAATCATTAACTGCATTTAGTTAAACAAATATAGCGAAAAAGCGTCTAGAAAAGGAGCTTAATGCACTTTTCAGATAAAGAGTCTGATTCCCCAGAGAGATGGTCCAAGGATTTCCATTAGGGAACATCATATTCATTTTAAAATTGCTTCTTCATTTTTTAACGGAAGCTTAAAATTTTTAATTGCAAAGTTAATACTTGTCCGCTATTTTTCTAGTATAAACAAAGTACTTTTATTCATAAAAGTGAAGCTTGAAAAATACATGTCATGGGAAAAGATGACCGACTTTTCTGAATTAAAAGGTGCATTTCGTGTAGTTTTATTATGCGTCTTTAAAACACATACGCATATTAAATACATAGAAGGTTTAATCTCTATTTAACGAATGTCCAAGCATGCAAATTTTCCTATTTAAAAATTTTATTTTTAATATTGAACTGGTTTCGTAATTAACAGATTTATTGCCCGAAACGACTTTTCCCTTTAACGAATGCTTTTGGCGGGAGTTTGAGACTTTGCTAAATCGTAGTTCCACTTTATCTATTTTTAAAAATTTTTCACGTTCTAAATTAGAAAGAGAAGTTACTGCTTAAAAGTAATATGCAAATGAAATAATTTACTGATTTTCATAAATAAATAATAATAATAATAATATACTCTAGAAACAGAAGTTTTTTTGTCCCTGGATTTGCTTTTAATTAAAATAAATATTAACGTTTCGGGAGCTAGCTGCTCCCTATATCCAGTAAAGAAGGCTGAAAATGGAGAGACGATAAATAGAAAAACGAATACGGAGTACAAAACAAAAGACAAAAAATAATATAATGTTGATTTTTAAGTCGCTAGAGAATAATATTATGGAGGAATTGAAAAATGGAGGGAAAATTGATGGTGGAAGAGAGAACAATTATTATTATTATTAAAAACGTTTATTTGTGCGAATCCTGTAAAATTCTGGAAGTGCCTTAGATTAGTTTATACACGACGCCCGACTTTATAGCTTTCGAAGGATTTTAAACGAAGTCTGCTTTATAATAATAATAATAAGTTTTATTTATTTTTCACTTGCACAGTACAAATATTATACATTACGTTATTTCTACTTTAAATACATGCAAACCATTTGACCATACAAGGAAAGTTCCGAGGAAAATATGTTTTTGGATATAATGCACCTAGGATTTCGAGTAGATTAATCAAAGACAATCATGTTAATAGCATCAAGTTAAATACAGAAATTAATCTAATTGCTATTAGTTCACCACAATCCACCAGGTGGTTAGTACATTATAAATTTAATTTGTTACGAGACCAATGTTGAGATCAAGTACTCTCTTAATTTATTTTTAAATTTTTTAATTCCGTTTAATTTTTTTATATCCTCAGGTAATTTATTCCAGAAGTTAGGACCCTTGAAATTAAAGTTACTTCTCTCTGTTTCAGTTCTTATTTTCGGCAAGATTAAGTCATTATATTTTCGGAAAATATTTCTTTCTCTTTCATTATATTTAATTTTTATTAAATCCATGTGCTTGTTTTCCTTAATTCTTTCAAACATTTTAATCAAAATACAGTATTCATGTATTAATACAAATAGTATGATATTATATTTAATTAATATATTTTCCAGTTCATCCTATTATTCTTGTTAAATAGTTTCATTGCTTCTTTCGGTATATTTTTCAATATATTTCCATTAACTATGCCAACATCTCGCCATATACAGTTGCAATACATAAGATGATTCTATATCATGGGGTAATAAAGGTCAATATTAATTTTATCTGTCAATATATTACCTATTCTTCTTAGTATGCCTATTCCTTTACTTGCTTTTTTGTGACGGAATTTGCTTGAGTATTCCAATTTAATTTATCCGTTAGTTGAACTCCCAAAAATTCTAATTGTTGTACCACTTCAATTTGTTTATTGTTACTAATTAAGACTGAATTATTGTATATGTCGATATTAATATTTTTGCTTCTACTTCAGAAAATCATTACTTTAGATATATCTACATTTAATTTCATTTGATTTACATAAAACAATTTATCATATTTCTATATTTCACTAATGCATATTTCCATTAATTTTTTTAGATCTTGACCATTAACTATGACACTTGTATCATCTGCAAACAATGTTATATGACCCGTATCTGAAACATTATGTATATCATTTACATATATGGAGTACAACAGTGGTCCCAAATTGGACCCCTGCAGCCCTCTTAGATTTGTGATGCCTTGATGTAAAATCTCTTGAGAATTCCAATCAAGTTTGTGGTTTTTTTGATGCGTGTGTTCAGTGAGTTGATTTGAAAAATCGCCGTTGAAAACAGCAGTTAAATGTTAATTTATGTATTTTGTATTCTTTTTATTTGTCATCGTTCTTTTTTTCAGCTTTCCTTACTTAATAAAGGGAGCAGTTAGCTCCCGAATTCTTGTTATTATTTATTTTAATAAAAACCTATTCCAGTGGCAAAAAATCCCCTGTCTCTATGGAACTCCCTGGTGCATATTTATTTCATTTTAATAATATACATAATATAATCAGTAATTCTGGAATACAAAACTATTTTCAATATTTCGTTTTCGCACTTTTTATCATCAAAATTATTCTTGTATTGAGAAAAACTAATTAATTTCCTTTCACTGATGGTTACTTTTGATAGTACTTTTCAAAGTCAAGTAATTTGTTTCGCCCGCAAATAATTTTCCGAAAAACAAATTATTATATATAAACGATGAACCAAGATCCAATATTATTCAGCAAATATTTATTTGCAAACTCAAAAAATATAATTTAAAACAGAAAGCATCGCGTGATTTACATTTAAGTACAGTCATAATTTATTAATAACCCCCAAATACACACAATTACTATTGCATCATAAGAAGAATTTTATAAAATTTAAGCGTATATTAAAAACATATATATAGTATTTTGAGAAAAGTTTTAAACGAAATTTATGCAGAAAAATAATAAGATATTGATTTCTTCCAAATAAATTAAAAAATATTGAATTTAGGCTATGTAAATCTGCTCATCTAAAAAACCGATGTGAAGAATTTTCTGCACTAATCTGTTTTCCTCTTGGCAAATCATCAAATACTAAAGCCCCCGTCATGTTTCAAAGTTCGTGCACGGATTTATGAGTTATCGAAAAAACAAATATATTTTAAAAATTTTGAAGAGTTAGAGTTTTCGCCGCTGATTTTTTATCCACTTTTCTACTTAAATTTGAACAAAATTCTCTCGCTTTTTATTAGTTCGATACAAAACCTTTCAATCAGTAATCGAAACAGCATAGATTTCTTACATAACGAATGTTTCAAATTATATATGAAAATTTCAATTATACCATAAAATGAAAATTATTAGCCCGTAATTATAAATTTGTATTCAAATTTTATATAAAGTACATAGTGAATAGCTGAGTAATTAACATTTATAGTTTATTCTCCAGCCATTTATTAGTAAAATTCAACCTTATGTTGCATATATAGTAGAAAACTCCATATGTTGAAATCGATGGTTCTATAAAAAATGTGAACTTATATAAAGAAACAATCTTTTTTTATGTAACTGTGTTGTGTAGTACAGGGTGTTCCCAGTCTTTCCCTGATTAAGATAATTTTTAACGTGGAATCTAAGCAACTTAGAAATAAGCGATTTTTTGCATTAAATGGAGCAAACGTTAGAGTTAGCTTTACCTAAACCTTTTTGGTTAAAAAAATTATGCTTCAAATTTGCATAGTTTCCACATCATTAATTTTCTTAATAAGAGGAAAATTTAATGGCCACCTTGTATATTATGTATAGAGGCACGTTTCCTAAACAATGTGCTCTGCTTCATGGATGGATGACTATTAGTCATATTGTGTGTACATTATATTAATATAGATAATTAAAAACAAAAATTAACAAGAATAAACATGGTAAGCCTGCCTTGGAAAAATGCATATGCAATATTCATATGCAATATTCATATAGATTTATGCAAGAAGCTTTTTAACATCTTACTTGATGAAAAAGTGTGATGCTGATCCATCACAAAGGAGTTGACGTTTATTATTTCCGTAAAGTATATTGTCAGAAACATTTTAGATGAATTAAAAGCCACGACGTTTCGTTTTAGAACGTTTCTTGTCAGATACGATACTTTAAAGATGTTCAAAGAGAACACGGTTTTATATAGTTGTCGACACCCCGTGCTTTGGGTAAAACCAAATTTAAAGAATTTGACAACACTTTTTTTCTCTTTTTCTGGCGGTATTTCATCATCGCGTTTTATTTTTACTGTCGTTTTAATTTTTCTCATTTGTTTTTATTAACATCGACATTTCAGACGAAAAGATAAGATTTGCCTTAAAAAATCGACACGCGGAATTTTTTTTTTGATACATGGGAATATTTTATCTGTGTAAATGACCACAGATATTTGAAACAAATTTCGATATAAGGAAGTTATATTATACTTAAATAAAAAATTTTTTGTAAATATTTTACCGTTTAAAAATCTTTATGGAAAACATATTAACTTTGAAATACCAAACCTTTCAAAAATTATATTGCTATTTCAAAGCCTTTTGTTGTTCTTTGTAAATTTAGACTTAAATAAAAAAGAACTTTAATCATTTCCACACTTAGAGGTTAATTAAAACCCTTGAATATCTTCGTTATACTACTAAGGACTAGATGACAATTTAATATGTGTATATATAAAATACATGTTGCATCAATCCTGTGAAACCCATCCGAAGGGGAACATTTATTCAGCATGATGACTAGCAAATATTTTTTTCAGTGTTGAAGATGACAATTGTAGAAAAACATTCCCCAGAATAATTGTTAATAATCCTTTAACTAATATTAGACTGAACTATAATCAGATTTTCCGGTCAGGATTTTAGTTATAGCGTACAGAGGACATGCTTGCGGATAGATCTGTGATATATTCCAAGGGTATTCAAATTTCTTTCATTCACTCATTTCTCAGTTTCTCAAACATTGGCGAATGGCTCCTAAATGCGGGAAATATGCAAGCACAGACTACAACTATTGTTATGTAGCATGTCAATCATGCCCGTCTAGAGGGGAGGGGATGTCAGGGACTTGTCCCCCCTCCGAAACAAATTCTTGATGGGACTTAGCTACAGCCTTGCATGTTGTGATTGTAAGGATACATGCTGTAAAAATTTTGAACCCACCCCCCGGAATTAAATCCCGGCTAAGTGTCATCATGTCAATCTAAAATAATATTTGGGCCCTACGGTGGAACAGTGGTAAGGCATCTGCCTAACACACTTTTATCCCTTGTGATAGAGATAGATTATCCCAAACTTACCAACAACAAAAAAAAAAGGAAAGCTTACCAAATGACTGCTCACTGTAGTCCAGGAGTTGGTTTCCTAGGCCATAAGAGGTTGGGATTCCTCGAGAAACTGCAAGTCCCTACATAGCATGACACTTGCTGTGCCGTAAAACTCATGAACACAAATATTAATCAACGTTGCGAAGCCCTAGACTGAAACTCACAACGTACAGTTCGAAAACCCCTTGTGTATTCGACTTGCTCGTATGTGCATATGGCCTGTTGTTCAATGGACGCCTTGCTGCAAGTGTGTCATAAGTTATCATAAGCAGACTGGGGGCAAATCGCTTGAATAAGACAAGGTTCAGGTTGGCGTATAGACGCAAATTCAATATTACTCAAGTGAACGGATTTAATTAAGATTCGTGGTTTGACGGAAATGAGTCGGCAGTGGTTCCATGGTATGGTTGTCATTCTAAGTAAACATCAGCTGGTCTTTTTATTTCTACTGAAGGTTTTACAGTTAAATAGTACTACCTAGGAATTATTTAGAAAGGAAACTCATTTTTTCCATATGTTATGACAATTCATTTCAATTTACGACTTTTTCCTATGATAACTCTTTATATCAGAATTCAACTTCACGGATAGGTTTCTAGAATAATGTGAAAGCATATTTTTACTTTCTCTTTGTGATATATATACCATTCAAAATTCAATCATTGTTTATGGGATAAAATTCACATGCATCCTATTAATGAAGAAACATTATACAGATAAGTTAATATTCTCTAATGTCTCTCATCAAAAACATTATTCATTATCTGGTAGTTCCGAATATTTAAGATTACCTTTCGTTATCTGTCATTTGAAAGAAAGAAATGCCACTGATCCATATTCATTAAGATAATAGAAGTCATATTATATATATATTATAATTATTATGGATGTAAAATATCTCTTTATTTTAAGCATATAATAGTTTCCATATATACATTTTAAAATTTTAGATGAACAATGTGTGCTAGTTAATGTTTAATATTATCACAATACCTAACCATTATCCATCCACTGTCAGATGAATGTCTCTCCACCCGCTTTCCACAAGACTATTTTGAGCAATTCATTTCCATATCACCTCAACTCGTTTTCTTGTTTTATTCGTTCATTTGTTTTGAGAACATTTCTCCAAACCCTTTTATGATTTTTAAAATCTAGCTAAGAATTTCAGTTTCACAGCATTCGCCATTTCTTCTTCTTTCGGTACGATCAGCCTAATATTTTTTCGGAAATTTTGCATTAACAATGATGTCATCTACGTTTGTTTGTGTGCTCATCCAATATTTTTTTAATCCCTCTTAATTTTTCTATCCACGCACCTTTTTATGCTTCTTTGGGGTATTCTTCTAGAACCGTTCTAAGATTTACGGGGGGCTGTAAAGATGAAATATGACTCCCGTCGGACTGGAATCCAGCCAACAACCTCTTTATTTAATCAGAAGAACCATTCTGACTAGACTAGTGCTTCTCAAATGCCGGACCGAGAGAGGTTCTTCTAGAATTTGTAGTTTTGGTTGTCTAAGCATTTTTTATGAATAAATACTTTACAGTGGAAATGTTGTGGGGAGAATAAGTCGCGAATGCGTCGAAAAGCTCAGATTCAGAATGTCTAACATTTGTTCAGGAAATTTCAGTGACCAAGCTGTGTATATTTTAAATATACGAGTACTCCTGAACGATCGAGAATTTTCAGACACAGAAATATTTTAGTGTTGAAGAAAGTGTATTGCGCTTATTAAGACCGACCAGAAAAGGTGCCTGCAAACCGATTATAATAATGAGAGGTACATCCTTTGTTCTTAACAATTGAACGAACGTATCTGCGTCGCAAATCCCAGTCACCAATCAGGGCGGAAGTAGGCTATGTCAGCAAAGTGTGTATTAATTAATAGAAATGAACTGATACTATAACAGTTATTTCAAAACAGACGTTGGGTTTTAAAACACGTTGAGGGCCAACTGCTCCCTTTGTCAAATGAAGGCAGAATTCCTCCTGCATTCCACGCATAATATATAATATCCCTATGAATGGTAACATCTAAAATTGTATAATAAAAGTTTTATTGTGCATCTATACTCTATGACGATGCACACCAATTAAAATAATACCGAATAAGTCAAATCACGAAACTATAAAATCAAGGCTCTGCAACGATAACACTATTATCTAGCGTGTTATCACGGGTACGACACTCAACTGCACCCAGAAACCTTTCATTGTAGTCGTGGGTGGGTTTCCAGGGCCTTAAGAGGTTCGGATTCTTCGAAAAGCTGTAGATTCCGGCAATACCCGACACCTAACATTTTTATACTGTAAAAACAGATTAAACTAATGATAGTGAACAACTTCAAAATCCAATGATGTGTAGCCTTATAGGATAAAACAAAGATGTAATATATGAAAGTACCGTTCGATTTCAGCAACATGAGTACCAGAAATTAATCCAACCATATTATTTATTGCGTTTACAGCAAGGTGGTAAAAGTTAAGTTGCACTTGGGACTAGCCAAGCAAAATGACCCTTGCTGTTCTTGCGCCGTAAAGTCTAACCATGACCGGAACATAGCGCTTCAGTGATGAATCCTAACTACTGCTGTCTAGGTAACAAAACCCGAGACTACGGTACTTGTTAAACGTAACCATTGGTAGTCGCACTCGGATTATCGACAGAGTAGGCAGATGGGATACCCCTGCGCCATTGCGAGACTGCTTCGAATGTTTTGGCGCAGAATGGCCATTATTTCTCTTGCACCATAACAATGAAATCAACCAACAAGCTTCAAATTTTCGATGATTCCTTAATGTTTTAATTAACGAATGCCCTGTGGTATTAAGGCAAATTTCCATGCGAACGTCCGTCTTTAATTTCCGATGGTGCACGGTATTTCCTTTGACTGCTCCGTACTTCAGGGTTTGAGGTTTTTCTAGGTGAGAAAGGTACAGATTCCTCGAAAAGCGTTGTCCTATCACAGCATTACCTTAGCTGCCCTCGTGTCATCGGACACAAACAAAACATAGCCATGGAGAACATTTAGAAACGAATGATGGCCCACGAATTAGATCGCGCTGTATAAACTCCACGCGTACCTATCACTAGATGAAACTAATCTTTAATATGTATCGAGCAGTTTGAAAAATACCTAGGTTTTAAACCCAACGCCAGAGTCATGCAAGCTCATAAGATAAATATCAAGAGAATTTGCCATGAATTATCTAATACGTAAACTGTTGGCTCTTAATCTTCTGATTAATTCAATACGTTTAAGTTCATGATAGCATTTGGCGCACAGGCTTGAAATTAATTACATTTGGGAATCCCAAACTAATTAATTAACGTCTCTTCCAGTTACTGACGCTTGCAAGGAAAGTGTTTGGCAATGGCAATGAACGTACTTTTAAGATGCACAATGGGAAGTAAACTTCGTGTTTACAATCAAAGTTTTCACTTTTCAAAAGGATCTTACTACCTAACAATAAAGGATTTCCAAATATTTTAATTTAAACCAAGCATTGCCCTAGCCGTGAAACGTACTCTGAAAAGTAATTGCGTTAAAGTGGATTCGTAACCTTACTCCCAAAAACGAATCTGCACTGAACAGAGGTACCTATGAAATGTGAGTCATAGCGTTTGGAAACATCAAATTTTTACTCTACCTTTACTTTTACACGATTTTTCCACAAAACCCAATACTACAAAATCAAAAAAACTTAAATTTCTTGCTTGCCTTCATTTTAAAGCAGTAGTTCACAAACTTTTTGTTCCACGGAGCCTTTTTTAAGAAAAAATTTGATCGTGGAACCCTTGATATTTTTTTCACTTTTAATGTGGTTTTTGGGTAGCACCTGTATGTGAATTAGTCATAAACAGCAGAAAAAAAACAAAGACTTTACAGTTTAATTACGAAATGTAGTAACTTTATGTATGTGACGGGTCCTGCGGTCATACGTTCCCCTAGAGTGCGGTTATCCCAGGTTTTACTCCCACTGTGCCAAAATGAAATGAACGCTTACTAATTGTACACTGTAGTCCGGAGTTTGATTCCCTAGGCCTCAAGAAGTTCGGATTCCTCGGAAAGCTATTCTCTGGCGCAGGATAACCATTTTTGTTCTTGGCACTGTAAAACTTGAACAAAGTGCAAATAACGGGAGCAATGGGGTTGTTTAGTTCTGCATGGTAGGTCAATGTCTGGTTTAATTGAGGATAGCTACAGACGGGTCAGGTTCAACGTCGATGCCATCCCTGTATTTTGTTGCTGCATAAGCAGAAAATCCCAATTCATACAAGTACATTGTTGCAAACAGGATAAAGAATGCCTTTTCTTTATCGACCAGTGATTTAAATCAATTCTTTAAAGTTCTTTAAACTTCATCAGTTAATTTCATTTATTAAATTGTTTATCATTTCTATCGTTATCATTTGTACCTTTTTAAACTTTAAATAGTTTTATTAGTTAAATTGTTTTATCATTTCATATTCGTTCTTTGAACTTAAATTGATAAAAAAATTGAATAAAATGGCAGCAAAATTCGTGCTGTGCCAGAACCTGGAGTTTCTTCATCCTTTAAAGCCTAAAGTACCAACCCCAGGAATATCGAGTCCGTGAGTTTTTTTCACCATTTAAAGTTAAACATAAACTAAAGGCATGCTAAGCAAACGCATTGCCGTTGCAGCACCACAAGACAGATGACGTAAAGCAGTGCTATTGTACTGTTACGAAATCCTGTGTTTGAATCCCTTTTGCCATTTTACCACTTCGTATTCCAAGGTTTTATTTTTTTAAGTGAAAAGTGGTTCGAAGGCATTGTGAAGTTGAGAGTTCTAACGCAGCATCACCTCAGCTTCCCTTGAGCCATAAATAACAAACGAATCTATTGTGTATTTAGACAAACTGAGCACTTTGTGTTCAGTTCAATCTATGCCTGACGTTAGAACCTTCACTAAAATAACTGCAGCTACTCGATGTGGTTCAGTCAATGAGATATTCGTGTCGCTTCGAGGGTACATCAAACTAGGTTTACTGTTCTGGCTGTCCATAATTCAACCTGGTTGATTGGATGTCTTTGAAAGGCATATAATGCGTAGTATCCTATGAGGATTGTATAAATCCGATGAGCGTGGTAGCCAATGGGATACTTGAAGGTGAAAAGAACTTTCATCAAGCCAGTTAAATTTCACTCGCGCGCGACGTGTGGTTGCATGATCTTGTTGGTACAAACCATCATGAATATGGAAATTTGTGTGCGTCCCTCCTGTAGTTTAAGATTCCAGTAGCTCTATTACTCCTTACGTGTTCTAACAGAACACGTCCCATACAAAAGCTGAGATTTACCATCTTTCACAACATCATGTTGACTGAATGAATACATAGCCTTATGCTGTCTCCTCCACATATGACTGCGTTTTTATGCTCCAAATGTGATTCATCCGACCATGCTGTACCACACCAATCATCCACGGCCCAATAACTATGTTCTCGGGCCCAGTTGAAGCCATTACCCGATTCCTTGGTGTCAGCGGTAGTACAGACATGCTTTATGGTGTATTGACTGCGTATTTCTTCGAAATTTTCATATTTTCGGTGTACGCTTACTGCTGCTGTTCATGAAAATCTAAGACCATTATCACCTCAAAGATATACTCCACTCACCTGTCTCTTACAGTTGGCCCGCTGTGAAACAGTGATACATCGTTCACACACACCCATGTTCATCAAACATACTTCGAAGCACGTTTAAGAAAATCTGTTACTGTTGATGAATAATTAAATTCATAGGCGTAATCTGGAGGGCGCAAGGGGGATATTTGCCCTCCAGTTATATGTAGAACAGAGTTGAAATCGTATTTTTTCCCCCCAATTTTTGTATCCTCCCCCCCCCCCAGTTTACGCTATATGCCAACCTCAAGTTGCACTAAGATTCCATTGGCCCGAAGTAGGGGAAAAGTACCGGATTCTTCACTGACGCTTCTAGTACCGGGTAGAGTCGCGAGGGGCCGCAGACTATCATACAGCGTTGGAGGCGTTCTTCTGTTGGCGCTTACTGCATCCTCGAGTAGTTGGCGCTTGCCACATCCTCGAGTAGTTGGCGCATTTTATTTGGCACGTTTTGTTTTGTTTTCTAAATGTGAATAATGCCTATCAAGGAGTTTGACGAAATAAGATTAAGTTATCTTTGCGCCGTACCCTGTTGTACATTAAAGTCAATCGTCGCCTGCAGTCCATGTCTTTTCCGTCGCCGGGAACAGAGCGAACCGCTGATGAGTCGGTCCATCTGAATTCTGGATGGGAACAGCGTATGTGCGAGGGAAACAAAATGGTGAACATTAAATTATGATTAAACCTTTTGGAAATGTGGGTTGGTGTATCAATGACCGTTGATTCGTGAGTCTCTACATTGTAAAATGGCTTACATATAAATAAACATTGTGTACCTAACATCTGCGTTATTATTTTTACACATTATCATACACAAAGCGATAGACCGATTACGTGAAATAATAATGATGCAATCACTTACCAAGTCTTCATATCCCCACGGGGACAATTCAACGCCGTTAAAGTCGGTAAGCGTCTTCTCGGCATGACTAGCGACAATTTCTGTCGAAAATGTGAAATTCGGTTTAAAATTTCTATTACCTTATTTATTACTTTTTTTAACTTTTATAATTTTTTTAACTTTTATAATTTTTTTGACTTTTATAATTTTTTTTAACTTTTGCAATTTTTTTCAATGTTTGTATTTTTTTAACTTTTCACTTTTTTTTACCTTTTTTTTATAAACTTTTCATTTTTTTCTTATCAAGCAAATTGTCGTTTACATTTTATAAAACGTCTTATTTCTATTTTTGAGATGAAGAACAATGATTTCCAGTTTTAAATTAAGTATAAAGTTTAATCATTGAATTATTCCTTAAAGTTAGTGAAAGCTAGAATTTATGTTTAAATTGTTTGAAATAATTTTAATTAAATAATTTTAATCCCCTAGCTTAAATTGTACGCTGTGTTTTAAAATACATTGTACACAGAAGTTTATTCTTTAATTTCCCATAAAGTTTGCAAAAAATCATATATTTATTGCAATTTTGTAATAAGCTTGTAATTAGTGGCTCAACGAGATCTTCAATCATATTCAAATCCGTATTTCAATTTATACCTCGTTTATTATCATCGATTTCAATTCTGGACGGTTCCAAACGTGTCAGACATGTTTCTTCCCACTGGACAGTGCGACGCCGGCGAATCCCCACCCCCACTCAGCTAGACAAGGTTCCCGCGCTGTATTACAATTACCTAATTAACTCTTATGTAGCTAGAATTTCCTGCAACGGGATGTTTCTATGCACATCGCAATATCTTAAAAATCGTTATTTAGCTATGTTTTCTTGTGATTGACTTCCGGTCATAGCTCTCTCAGTGGTAATACCAATCATATTTCTGTCAAGCATCGGCTTTGAACTTCACTTTCTCTCCAGCCCTTGCCTAAAGAATATTTGCGCTCGAGTTTCTATTTATTCAACGTATTTCCGTTTTCGTGCTTTGACTTCATTTATTCACCGCTTCACTATGTCTTCCAGCCAAGTAACTAAGCTTTTCTTATTTTTTTCTATACATATAATAATTACTTTCCGTATTTTAATTTTCTTAAATTTAACGTTTCTATAATCCTTCCGATTAAATCTTTCTAATTTTATTGATTTTTTAATTATAACATCTCTATAATCCCATCGGTTAAATCTTTCTAATCTAATTTTATATTATAATGCGTCTATAAACCTTTCGATTAAATCTTTTTAATTTTCTTTCATCGATTTTTAAGTTATAGCATCTCTGTAATTCTATCGATTAATTTTTCTAATTTTATTTTAAATTATGACACTTCTATATTCGCTTTATAGGAGATCCCCTACGCAGAAATTGTCGCTAATCATGCCGAGAAGGCGCTTACCGACTTTAACGGTGTTGAATTGTCCCCGTGGGGATATGAAGACTCGGTAAGTGATTGCATCATTATTATTTCACGTACTCGGTCTATCGCTTTGTGTATGATAATGTGTAAAAATAATAACGCAGATGTTAGGTACACAATTTTTATTTATATGTAAGCCATTTTACAATGTAGGGACTCATGAATCAACGATCATTGATACAGGAACCCACATTTCCAAAAGGTTTAATCATGATTTAATGTTCACCATTTTGTTTCCCCGCACATACGCTTTTCCCATCCAGAATCCAGATGGACCGACTCATCAGCGGTTCGCTCTGTTCCCGGCCACGGAAAAGACATTGGCTGCAGGCGACGATTGAGTTTAGTGTACAACACGGTACGGTGCAAGGATAACTTGATCGTATTTCGTCAAATTCCTTGACAGGCATTTCCTGCTTATAAGTACCCCTACTGGACATGATGATTACGACCCTCCGAGTGTGACACCACGAACCCTTGAGTGGAACAGCAAATCATCAATTAGTGTTAAAGGGGTAACCAATGAACATTTGCGTATGAAAAGGGTGAACAGCCAATAAGAGTGATTGCGAGTGTAGAGACGATGAGGCGAACACCAATAAAAGACATTCTTTCGGTAGGACTCTTAGCGAGATGGTCACGCTGCCCATGATGTACATTCATAATGTCTTATAATAATAATGTCAATTCTTAATCGTAACAATTTAAGTTATTTTGCTATGTGATTGTAAATAATTTGTGTAACGTAGAGACATGCTGTCTACATGGTTCATCTGTATCTTGGTATTTCTGACTCAATTTCGATAAGGTTCCAGGGTAACAATCCACGTGAGTTGACGCACGTGCTAAAACCCTTCTGATATAACTTATAATCTATCGGTGATATTATGGAGCCTATCACCGCTCCATCGTTCTGCAATCCGTCATAGAACGATAACCAAATCTATAAATGTAGAAACCGCAATTGGTAACCCTACGATAATACCTGTTTTTCGCTTTTTGCGATACGCTTCA
Source organism: Dysdera silvatica (assembly GCA_006491805.2). Lineage (NCBI taxonomy): Eukaryota > Metazoa > Arthropoda > Arachnida > Araneae > Dysderidae > Dysdera > Dysdera silvatica. The sequence continues at coordinate 34,423,767 of QLNU02003225.1, read as the reverse complement.
CCAGTTTGCGATACAAGTGATTTCTTGTTAGGTATTTTGTCATTATGTTTAATGAGAGCTAACATTTTCTCGTTTTTTACATAATTTAAGGGCAAATTGATGTCTTTTATAATGTCCACAAATCAATCTGTCGCAGGAAGCAGCTTATAAGCCTTTTTATTTCTTAATATGCCATTAATTAAATCGATAATATTCGAAGCGGGTATTATAGTTGTTTTGTAGATAAGTTCCCCATTGTCCATTCAAGATACAAATTCTCTGTTTCTTGAAGTAATCTAAAATGTTCCGTTTTGTAGTTCGGGTAGACTTGGGACGCTACGTAAGTTCATTTCTTCAATATTCTATAACTTCTCTTCTGGAGCATGTTCAGGTGTAGCACTCTTCTCCTGTCGAATAATTTCGGGCGGGTTGAAATTATCAACATTATTTTTCTGTAGCACTTGGTTATAATGCTGGATTTTCACATCATCCTCGTCCGTGCTTTCAAGAATTTTCTTCATCTCTTTGTCCATTTCCGATAATTGTTGATCGCTAGGTGTATGTCTCGAGAAGTTCTGCGGTATAAGCAATATTTTTCGAGTATATTCCATTCTATTTAGCGAGAAGGGACGTCAATACGCTTAAAGCTGCTGGCATAATGAGCCCTAGGAAGCTGCCTTTTTGTACCAATATTTCCCGCTTCTTGATTAGCGGGATTTTTTATCAGCGATTTTGCGAAGCGTGGTTCTATGACTTCGTAACTTTTCTTTCTGATCTTTGGTTAAGGGTACATTCCCCTTGATAGCGTTTAAAACTCACTCACAGATTGCTTTTAAGGCAGATTTTGGAATTTTTTCAAAAAGTCAGCTCGAGATTTTTTAGGGCATATACAGATTAGACATAGTTGCGCGAGCTCCGATCTCTTCAGCGCCAATTTAGTAAATACTTCCTCTTCTTATAAATCTTCTTTTTAAATATCAGAAACGGCTTTGATAGACGATTTGCACTTGGTGGGGGAGAATATTCTTTCGCAACCGCATATATTGTGTTTCTGGTCGCAAATCCACGAGGAGGTATGAAAATGGGGTCTTTGTAGCGTCGTAATACGCTCACTGGAAAAATTACTTTTATTGGTTACAGCTGACGTCCTAAACACATGATTTGTGTTAAATCGCGACGGGATTTAAAAAGGAACATGTAATGTGCATTGAGCGATATTTCTCTCATTTGTGACTCCTTGTAAAATATGTTCTGAGAAATGAACATCACTGTTAGGTTACGATGATGACTTCCTTTAGTAAATAAATTCGTAATCATCTTATTTCCACGTTTCACCATGAAATCATCAATAACGAATAGAGTGGGACCATTTAAATAATCTTTAAAATCTGAAGGTAACCCTTTCACAAACATGACGTCAGTAATTTCATTGTAAAGAGTTTCGTGTATCCCATAGAACCATATAACATTAGTTGGTGTCGCATTGAAAATTTCTTGTTTATATTTAAGGAAATCACGTACAAACACGCTTTTTTCACTCCCCGTGGGTCCACAAATTAAAACGGAGGACGAATAGTGTGTTTTGATAGGTTCCATAAATAGAAAGGATTGAGATCGATACGTGTAATCAGTTTTATAGCATTTTTTTTTCAAACATGAAATTTTGCAATTATATCGTATTTGTGTTTTACAAAATTGTATACTCGCACGTCATTGGCTGAACATTTTGCCTGAAACATGTTTACAATAATCTCGAGACTGTATCCGCGACATCTAGAATAAATATAGAAAATACAATATTGTCCGCATACGGTTGAATTGCTGCAATGTAGGGGTACATCATTATGTTTTATATGTATATATTTTTAAACATTCGTGATATCGCTCCTCCAAAAAAGAGTTCGGCGAGTTTCCGTAGGAATCGAAAAATTCTGCGGATGCTTGATTTACCACATAGATAGCCAATGGCTACCTTCCATTGATTGTGGGTCCACGCTCACAATCAGTGAAGCTGGGAAGGAGTCTATTTTCCTGGGTAACTGGTCGCTGGCGAAA
>QLNU02003225.1:34389829-34416266 GCA_006491805.2 Dysdera silvatica | reverse complement strand
AAACATTTAAAGAGCTTGCATCATATATCTGATCCGCTTTAAAAAACACCTGCATTAACCTTTCCACAAACGTATGTGTTCTCCGATACCATTCACATTGTTCCTTTGCTATTCCAAGAACCAATTTCTTATTATTTTCGGCTATCGATCACTTTAGCTTTCTGTATTGCCTGTTCAGATTGCTTTTCCATTGTCTTTTACAGTGATCTCTAAGGTTTCCTCATTCAATTTCCTTTAAAGGGAATTTGCTTATTTGACCCTCGGCCAATGATGGATCTACAACGAACATGTGAAACCTAGTAATATATATTAGCAGAGAACAAAGGCCCAGTTTATATATATATATAAATATATCAACGGAGGTTGTTTTCTTTCCTTTTCAGCGTCATTTATTATTTTACGTCGTTTATTCGTTCATCAAAAATACATTAAAAGAATCAAGACTGGTTCTAGTAGTATCACAATATTGGTTAATGTAATTAGCGTATTCAGATCAATACAGGAAACTAATTTTCAAATTACGTTTCCTTTAGCATAAATTTGTTCAATATTTTACTGAGGAGATGAAAATTAAATTATAAATTGTACATTGAAAATTACATGAAAATTAATACTATGCAGTAAAACCTCCATAGGTCGACCAACCACCGGTTTCGTGAAAAGTGTCGCTCAGACGTTGGCGTTTAGTGGAGGTATGGAGTGAGGGAGCTGTAAATATTAAGTTAATAGAAAACAATTGAAATTGTATATATACAAATAGCAAAATAAAAATTGAAAAATATTGATTTGATAATTTTGATGTTGTCCCCTCAAGCCATGAAATTTGCAACTTTCTAAAAAAGGAATGAATCGTATTAGTTCCTGGTGATAGGCCCGTCGCAATCATATAGATAGGCAAAGTAGGCGGCCCCTTAGGGCGGCACTGAGACAGATTCTTTTTTTTTAGAATAATGTTATTATATTATTAAATTATTATTTAATTATATATTTATTAAGATAATACTGTAGGAGGATTGATATAAATTTGACAATAAATAAATGGAACTGAATAAATTGCTTTCGATTGAATGCCTTCGTCAATGTTCAGCCCCTTATTATACATCTCTCCCTTATCCACTTTTTTCCATACCTTTAACTTTCGGCGTTTTAGCTTTAACAAATTTTTCTCGAACCAAATTACATAATTCTGAATAACAGTTTTTCATTACCTCTACACCTTTCAATGGTGCAAGCAGTACCGCTGCCGGGCTAGAGGCCTGGAAGATGCTCTTTTCTTTTTGATATCTTTGTGCGTCATGACAAAGTATTGGAAATTAAAATTTTCTCCTTCAACAGCAAAATACCAGACTAAGATTTTGTTTTTGATCATTTATTTGTGTGTTATGCGATAAACTGTGATTACTGTACTTCGTTTTAATTGGAACTGTAGTGAAAAGGCGAAATAGGCTCTATTTTGTCGCTTTTCCACTGTGGCTAGATGCACCGGGGTTTAAATTTCTTTACAGGGAGGGGGCGCACACGTCGTTCGCCTTTGGTGGCAAATTTGCTTGCTTACCCGGCCTGTAGATGTTAACATTTATTCTCTTACGGTTTTCATACGGTCTTATGTATCTGTAATTTTCTAAATTTGACATTTGGTTCAATTTTTATGTTCATTCAGTGTTTCCCAACCTTCGTCGAGTTGCGACCCTCTTTTATAGAAACCAAGCAATCTGCGACCCTATCCTCAAGCTGCCGCCATATTTGCACAATAAAGGTGTTTTTAACTGAGTAAAGAAAAACCATTACCTATCAATTTTTCAAAATATAATTTTAATATGCAATTAGCCTTATACCCAATGCGACAGCTACGCTTGCACCTAAGCTAGCAATGTCAAAATTCATGATTATTTTTAAAGCTAACCTTATGCTATTCCCAACATTCAGCCTGTTTCTTGCCCTTGTTTTAATTTGAAGAACTGTCGAAAATCCACTCCAGCAGGGATGTAAATGGAAGAGTAAAACTCAAAAGGAAAGAATGGTGACATTTGGATATGAATTTTCCATAGAGCACCAAAACAGTGGGTTTAAAATTTCTAAAACATCCGTCGGCGTGAGTGTTTCGTAAATCACTCCCTTTTATTTGTCAAAAATCCGTGTTACAGACATTAGTAGAATATTGAAATATATAGGCTAAATTTTAGAAATCTTTGTTATGAATTTTTCTACAAAAATAATTGCAACTCAAAATGATTGCAACAATCCCTCAAAACCCAATTTAGGGCCCCCAGTTTGGGAATTACTGACTTACAACATCAATTCTCTACTCGAATTTTAAAATCACTATTTTAGCCACCATTTTGTGCTAAAAACTATTTCACTTATTGTATTTTTCTTGAGCGTTGTAAAAGGCAAAAGTGTAATCTTTTTGAATATAGAAAAGTATGGGCAATATTTTTAAATGATTATAAAAATCCCTAGTTATGTGTGTTATCCCTCATTTGAAATAATGAAAACCCTTATTTGTAATAACGGAATTCTTGCTTTTAATAATGGAAATCGTTATTTGTAATAATGAAAATCCTTATTTATATTAATGAAAATCTTTATTTCTAATAACGAACGTCATTATTCATAAAATAGAGATCGTTCTTTAATGATAAAAATCATTATTTTAATGTTGAAAACCATCGTTTTAGTGATGAAAATCATTACTTTAATGCTGAAAACCATCGTTTTAATGTTGAGAATCATTATTTTAATGACGAATATAATTATTTGCTATAATGAAAATTATCATATGTAGTGAAGAAAATTAGTTATAGAAATTATTGAAATGAGAAATTGATCTGTGATAATGTTGAAAGTCTTTACTTATTAAACAATATCTTTCAATAATGAATATCATTTATGGCGATGGAAAGTTTTTAAATATCACTAAACCTATAAAAAAATGAAATGCAATTTATCAAGCTTGTAATGATCTTTAGCAGTAAGTAAGTCCAAATTTATTACTAACTGTATTGACATTTGTATTAAGATATTCATAATGCACTATTAATGAATAGCTAATAGTGCATTATGAACTGCTAATGAACAGCTAATATGCTAAAGTAAGATATTATTTCATCCTTATATACGGAGAATACATATCATAAATATACAACATATCAAGCTCATCATGGGGGATTTCAATGCAAGAATTGGACAACAGGAACAAGGAGAGACATCGGTTGGTAAATACGGATATGGGGAAAGGAATGAACGTGGCGATCAACTCATCGAATTTGCAGAAGCTGAAAATCTTAGCATCATGAATTCATTTTTTAAGAAGAAACCGCAAAGAAAATGGACATGGAAACACCCAAATGGGGGAACTAGTGAAATTGACTATATCCTGGCAAACAAGAAATCAATTATTGAAGATTGCAGTGTACTGAACAGATTTAATACTGGAAGTGATCATCGAATGGTGAGATGTAAAGTGCACTTAAATACTAAATTAGAACGACAGAAGCTCATTAGGAAACAAGTAAGTAAGAGGGTGGATTTAAAGAAATTAAAAGAAAATACCGAGGCATTCAAGTTGGAATTAAAAAATCGCTTTTCTGCACTGGAAGGACTTATTGATGAAAGTGATATCTCAGAAGCAAATGAAAACATTGTTAAGACAATAGTTGAAACTGCTGGGGAAATTGGTGGTGTAACCTGTAAAAAGCACAATAGCAAATTATCTGAGAAGACGAAACAGCTCATGAAAAGGCGAAGAGATATGAAGGTGGACAATCGAAATACCAGTTCCAGGATTGAGTACATAGAACTTTGTAAAACTCTGCGCAAAAGCATGAAAGAAGACATAAGAAAATTCAACTGTGAGTTAGTAAGGAAGGCCATTGAAAATAACAAGAGCCTTAGGGTTGTTAAAGGAAGTTTATCTGTTGGGAAGAAACACATCATTGCATTAAAAGGAGAGGATGGCACCGTAACAAGAAATAGGGAAGAAATACTTAGAAGAGTTGAAGAATTCTACAAAAAACTATATGAAAGTAACAGTGGATTAAACGAAGACACTGAAATAGTCGAAGGAACAGCTCCTAAAATCTTAAAAGAAGAAGTTTCATTTGCAATAAAAAGTATGAAGAAAGGAAGAGCCCCTGGCGATGATGGTATTACATTAGATATCCTAAAAGAAGCTGGAGAATATGTAGAAGACATACTTGCAAAATTCTTTACCAAATGTCTTAACAGCGGTAACATACCAAACCAATGGGATTCTGCAACAGTAATTCTTTTGCATAAAAAAGGTGATAAAGAGGATTTGAAAAATTACCGACCAATTAGCTTGTTACCTGCTATTTATAAAATCTTCACAAAAGTGCTAACACATCGCCTGCAGAAAAAATTAGATGCAGCTCAACCAAGAGAACAAGCTGGATTTCGAAGTGGATTCAGTACAGTGGACCATATTCAAGTATTAAGAGAATTAATTGAAAGAACACATGAATATGAACTTCCATTGTGTGTTGCATTTATTGACTATGAGAAGGCCTTTGACTCTATTAAAACATCAGCAGTCATCAACTCTTTAAGATCAACAGACATTGAGGATGTGTACATTGACATGGTGAAACGTGTGTATAAAAATGCAAGTGCAAAATTTCGGTTACATAAAGATACCAAAACTATCAAACTTGGCAAAGGGGTGAGGCAGGGAGATACCATTTCTCCAAAACTTTTTACTTCAGCTTTACAGATGATTTTTCAGCTGATAAATTGGAATAACAAGGGAATAAAAATAAATGGTGAATATTTAAATCATTTGCGGTTTGCTGATGACATTGTTATTTTTTCAACGAACCCATCAGAACTCCAAGACATGGTACAGGAGCTCTCAACTAGAAGTAAAGAAGTTGGACTCAAGATGAACCTACAAAAAACTAAGATCATGTTCAATAATTTTGTAGAGGAAACAAAAATACAAGTTGACAACATTGAGCTAGAAATTGCTGATTCATATATTTACCTTGGCCAGCTGATTTCAATGGATGGCAACATTATGAAAGAACTCAACAGACGTATTAAACTTGGCTGGAGTGCATTTGGAAGAAACAGTTTTATCCTGAAGGGGAAATTGCCTTTGTGTCTAAAAAGAAAGGTCTTCAACCAGTGTGTATTGCCAGTCCTCTCTTATGGATCAGAGACATGGAGTCTAACAGTTGGAGCAATACGAAAGTTACAGACAACGCAAAGGAGCATGGAGAGGTGCATGCTTGGAATAACTAGGAGAGATCGAAAAAGAAACACTTGGGTGAGAGAGCAAACTAGAGTAGAGGACATCATTGTTAAAGTAAAAGGGCTGAAATGGCGATGGGCTGGGCATATTGCAAGAAGAACTGATCAACGATGGACAACAGAAATTCTGAACTGGATTCCAAGAGACCACCGAAGACCTAGAAAACGTCCTCAAACTAGATGGGTGGATGAAATAAGAAAACAGGTTGGGGTGACGTGGAAACGAATGGCCCAGGATAGACTTGTGTGGAAAGCATTTGGAGAGACCTTCATCCAGCAGTGGATAGATAATGGTTGAATATGATGATGATGATATATATATGAAGTATCGATAAATTTAGGCAGATCATAGCTGGTCTGAATTAGAAAGAAGAATTGGATCTGCAATGTACAAATATTCATTGGCGTTATGAGCCAATAATCATGGGTTAAACAATGTTTTAAGGATCCAACATTCCCCATTCAATGCAGACATTATACAGGAAGACCTGTTTGTTTATAACCATCCATGTGGCAGAGATTAAAACACATTTTTTGTTTGAAAGAGACAAAAAATAGAAAGAAATAGAAAGTCGTCGATACATCTCACATCAAAGTAACAATGTTGTATAACTTACAAGTAGTAATTCAACAAACTCAGTATGGCCAAGTAATACCACAAATGTAAAAAAAATATAGATGAATTTGTTCATTGTTAGAAATGTTTTATTTTTAAACATTTTTAGCCGAGTTTTTGCAAACATATTTTATTAATAATAAAATAGGAAGTGGTTATATTACCTTGTAATAGCAGTAATGTAGAAATTAAATTCAAACTCGTAACTAAAAAGATAGCACATGATCAGTTGAAGGCAGTTTTGAAAGTGTTGCCACATCTTATAAACTAAGCAATACCAGATATCCAAAAGGAGTAATGAACAGGTGCTTCCATCTATATTTGAGAACTGCGATTAGATGTATTTAATTGCAATGATTATTCTTTATAAGAAACATTTAAGATTTCTTTCTAGAGATGAAATTTGCAAATGTTCTATTTATATAGTTCATTGGAAAACCATTTAAAACCAAACATTTTTTAAAAGATCTTAAGCCTTCAGAAATGGCTTCAACTCTATTTGAAAGCACTTTCTGTCTGGAGAGTTCACCTAAAATCAAATTTTTTATAACATGTTTTCTGAGACATGTGTCATATTGCAAGTACTGAACAAAAGCAAATGAAAATTGTTTTCTTTTATCGCATATTTGAAAGACAAATCTATTATTTTCATTGATAGTAATAAGTAGCTCTGAAAAGTGAACTTAAGTTCTAGATACAGAGGTATCTTTCAGTGTTAATCCTGAGGGATAAAAATCAAGGTCCAATTGATGCTCCATACCATAGCCTATACAGATTATATCATCTATATATCTGCCAAAAAATAAATCCGTTCTTGGTGAAGACAAACTTTCATATTTATGTAAGTATAAATCTGCAGCTACAGAAGAATATACTCCCCCTTGAGAAAGCCCTCTTACCTGTTTATAATAACCAGTGCCATTATATACCACGTTATATTTAAGACAGAAGTTTAGTAGTTTTACAAACGAGATTTTGTCAATTGATTTTATATCATACTCTGTAAATAATTCTAATAACACACGATATAGGTCTCTTAAATTGATTTGGTTAAATAGATCCTCAAAATCAAAGCACTTAATGAAAGTGGGATTCCTATCACTGGATGGGCTTTATAACTATTCCATTTGCATCTCTTAAAATGGGTACATATTGGGCATTGGTTAATGGTATTGAGATGGGATTTAAATACTTAGTACTATAAAAGTACTATTGTTTAATTTGTTCTGAGTACATATTGTAAAATATTTTTTAATTGTTTTCAAACCTATATATATATATATATGTGTGTGTGTGTGTGTGTGTGTGTGTGTGTGTATAGGTGGTTAAAATTACGGTAATAACGGGTAGAGCGCTTGACCGGCAATCAAGATGATTTGGGTTCGGTTCCAACTAAGCGCCGAAAAATCATTATTCTCTTTGCGAGTGTTTGATTCTCTAGGCATAAGCATTTTTGAAATCCTTTGAAAATTCTGTAGTTCTCTCAAAGTGAAAAGATTTTGTGATTCGGAAATTTTAGTTTCCCCATATTCCATGTGAAATACGTCATCAAGTACTTTCAGAGTTAAAAAACAAAAAAAAAAATCGAAGAATTTTGCAGTTGCACAAAATTTTTTGTTTGAAATAGCTCTCATAATCTGAATAATTTTTTTGACAATTGCATAAAAAACCGCAAAGCGAGAATCACTTGTATCTAGGGGCGGATTGAGTCCCCTCAAAGTGCGCATACCTTGGATTTTCAGAAAACGCGAGTCCTATATCCCACGAGGGCGGACCGGCGACCCAATCCGTCCCTGCTTGTATCCTATTAAACGGAAGTTGTTGGCAGTATTGACAGAATGCATTGTAGTAGTCTTGGCTGATAAGACATAAACAAACAGCGCGGTGTGTGCTGCCAACTTAGTAAAATTTCTCATAAAAGAAGGGAAATTTTCCAGTTGTCTGTTACGTGTGTACACCAAAACACACCCACATCAAAGAATTATAGCTTACAGCAAATTCCGTGTTAAAGATTTCTGTTAATCCGAAAAGGTTTCGGTCCCAATTAGTTCCGTTTAACCAGACTACTTTATTTACACCTTTTTCGTGCACGTTTCATACATTTAAAAAATTGTATAAAGGAGATTTCAAGTGTTACGTAAGCACCTTTTGGGGGTGTTTGATGTTGTACTTATTTTCCTATGTTAGCCGATGTTAATTTTTGCTTACCATATGGGAGTATTCAAATGGCCAAAATATTGCTTACGTAATACTTGAACGTTCCCTAAAATGCGAAAATTCCATTCATTTAAATATTTCTAGTGACTTTGTCTTGTTTGCTCATTCGAAATGCCCGCTTTGAAGTCACTGTTGCATAATATTAAATGGGTGGCAGCGCAAGTTACGTGATAGCATATTCCAATTAATAAATAAATTAGATTTACGAATGCCTGTTCTGTAAATTAAAGTTCGCTCTGTTGAATTCAGGATGGTAAAAGGTTTTCTTCCATTAAAGAGGATGAGGTTGTAAAGGATAAATTAAACATTTCATTTCTAAGCCCCACTAAAATATTTAGAATTAAACAATATAAACTGAAATTCATGAACATAAAGGGATAAAATGTTGTAAAATATTATTACACTTTCTAGATTTAAAGCAATTGCCAAATGGCCAAAGTACAAAGCCACCGGGCACATTTTTTGTAATTTTATTTCGTGAGGAAATTTTTTCAGAAATGATTACCTATAAAAATAATTTAGGATAATTATTTAATTGGCAATATATTGAGTCGTTTAGCCTTATTCTGATATCACACGATTTACTGAGCTTAAAAGACGTTGTAAAAATGACAGACAGACGACACGAAGAAATAACGATTACTGAGGTTGAAATTATTTTTTTACTAGACTGATTTCACCAAAAGGACAAATTGCTATATACACTCTGGCCATCGTTAGGAACATGGAGTTGTAGCCAATAAGGACTACAGAGGAGTTAAGGGTTGGCTGTAAACAGTTAATATCTGTACCACTATGTATTATTCATATTAAAGTCGGGTAAAGGCGAGAAGAGCATTTGAGCTTGGGCTAATAGTTAGTATACAGAAGGCTAATTGTCACATTTCAGTGACTAATAAACTTCCGTAATTTCCATGATCGACTGCAATGAGATAAGTGATGTAAAATCCGGTCAAATTAAGATTATAGACGCGAATGCGATAGAGCTGAAGCTCGCAGACAGAGACGATGTAATGACCAATGGGAAGCGACATTCGATCGAATATGGTTCGAATCTTATTAGGGCCATGCATAGGCTCCGATTTGATAAATTGCTGTGGGTTACGAAAATTTTAAATCGAATAACCGGCACACATTTCAAAGGATTCAAGTATAATTTAAATTTCATTATCAGATTATCTGGTACAATAAGACACCTGAAATGTTAAAATGAAGCAAATTATAGTTAATTATAGAAAAAATCTAGATAATTATTTACCTATATTTTGCTTTTGTAGACGCAACATTATTATATATAGCATGCAGATACTGATGAATCTCCAACTCAATTATCTTCATAAAAGTTTTAAAAATGTAATTGTTTTTTTGGGGTGGTATTTGGAAACCCTGTTTGCCCTGCATCCAAGTTATGTCTATATGCATGTATTATTTAATAACTCATTAAATGATTTGAATAGCTGAAAAATACAGTACTTTTAAAGGCGTTTGCTCAATTACATTTCTTATATTGTCACATCTGCAGGAAGCAGCAGGTTTTGACAACGACACCACGTTCTTTTGCAGTTATTAATGGTTCTTATGGCTCAGATACAGTCCTGATTTCGCCAACGGAAACGCACGCCAATTCTTTTTGACTGGAATTATTCTTGGGTGTGTGGTGTGTGTGCAGGGGGGGGAAGGGGGGTTCGGAAGGGTGGCCGCCGGATGCGGCGCTGTAATCTGTTGGATGTAAATCAGCGTTAGATGTAATCCGCGTTGGAAGCAGATAAAACATCACCTTCTTAGTCAATCAGATTGCTTAAGTCGATCCTAATGCTAAAATTGTTAAGGGAATTCAAATCTCGTCCCTGGGCCGTTGCGCTTTAATGGGCGATAGAACTCGCACCCTCTAATAGACAAGGAGTCGCGCCCTCTGAATATCCAAGGTATGCGCCCTTTGAGAGGACCCAATTCGCCCCTGGACTAGACTTTTGTATTTTCGGTGAAAACAGGCAAAACGAAGAATTTTCTTTTATAAAAAAAATTCAGGTTACAGGATATAAATAATGAAGACCTTGAGGAATTGATGACGAAAAACTTTGAAAATATATTTCTGGACGAGTATTTTCCCCACGAACAAAAATATTAGGGGTTCGAGGAACCCACAACAAAATTATTGAGGGTTCAAAAAGTGTCTCGATGATTTTACAAATGGGATATTATGGATGCAAACTCCTAGAAGATGCCGACCACGTAAGCTTACGTATCCTGTTTTCCAGACCGGTATATAACATGTGATGGTCACGTGCGCTTCAGTGAACCCTCTTATATCTCTGAAGATCTTCTAATCTCTGACCATCTCCACATTTTCATAAACTCAGTAAAACTTTCTTTTTCAGCAGAACAATGCCCAATCCCATAAGTCCAAACTGACCATTAATTAAAGGAAGGAGGGTCAACAGAAATTAACATTTTGAAATGACTCCTCACCCTTCCCAAACTTTTCAAGTTTAAAATTTATTGATAAGTTAACCCATTAACTGCCGCCGACGTATATATATACGGCTTTCCGAAATACGTTCTTTGTAATGTGCTGCTAATTTTTCTTTTGTAAAATGTAATGCTTTTTTATTAATTTTTTTTAAATTCAATTTTTAATTTTTATTTTGTTATTTTTTATTTGCTGCTTGTTATTTTTTTTGTAAAATGTAATGCTTTGGGTTTTGTTTTTTGTTTTTTTCTGTAAAACAGTAAACAGTTTCTAGATTGCAAACCGTGCCTCTGCTTTTCACCAAATACACCACATCACTACGCGCGCCTGTGAGAAAAATGGTGGCACTGGGGAGCGAATCTCGTACGTGTTCTTCGGCAGTTAAGGGGTTAAGACACAAATTGGAAAGAAAGTTCGAATCCGAAATCGATAGCTAAAATATTTGAATATTCTTTAACCTAAGCTATTCTGGATTTAGGGGAGCAAAATTTACCCTCATATTTCTTAAACGATGTGAAATTGATCTGTATCGATATATTTCTGCTGGTTAGAAGATAAAAGTTTAACGTTTCTATTAATAACGTGGTGTATATAATAAATTTTCTTCTGAGCGTGTATTACTTTTATTATAACAAAATATGTTAATATACCCTTTTATATTAACTTGTCTTAGATCATTTGTTAGGTACAATTAATATTTAAACGATAATTATTATAAAACACAAACATTATTATAAATTTTTAGGCTAGTGCAATAATATAAACTAGTAATTTGTACTTTATTTCATGATATATTGCTTTATATATATATGGCGATTATATTAAAAATAACTATATACACAATTGGATTATTTTGTCAATGTTTTCGATCTTACGCCAGAAGACGGAAAATTATCCATTTATTTTCTTGCCGCCCAATAGAAACAAGTTTGCCGTCCATAGGAAGGGAGGGAAATGTGCTCTTACAATTATTGGACAAACCCTTAATTTCAGATGATCGGCTTTCATAACTGTATTAGTCACAAACAAACGATACAAAGTAGTTTCGCCAGGAGATTCCATAGCAACAGTTATTTCGTCACTGGCGTAAGGTTTAAAAACGCGACTTTTCGAGATCCAACTGCTCCCTTTGCCAAGTGAAGGAAGAAATAGCAAAGATAGCAGTTGTCTTCCGAAACGTTGTGTTTTTAAATCTTATACCATTATGAAAATAACAGTTGTTATAGAGTCATAATGTGGGTAGATTGGACTGTTCTTAATTGTATTGAGATGCACTTGTAAATAATCATGGCCTCTTATTATTCTAAGGTTTGATACGAATTCTTTTCTGGGATCAGATGGAACAATTTAGTTAATAATTTTCCCTAGGATTTTCCGATAGTTTTTGCAAGGTTTTAATTTTTTATCATTAATTCAATTTTCCTATTTAGTGTTGCTTCAATTTCTTGTAAGGTTATTAGCTTTTCATTCTGAAGCATAGTATCCCCCCCCCTCTTCGCCAATTGATTGTCACGCTCATTTACACGTATAATATTCCATCCAGTTTCTATAAGATTATTTATCGGTAATTTCTTGTCATTGACTCTGCAATTATCATTTGAATCACATTCACTTAGAGTTGATAGTACAGCCTGGGAGCTAATGAAAACAAAAAGCTTGTTCCATTACCAAAAGTCACGAAAAAATGGTTTTTAGCGGCCTCTTCTATGGATGTGATTTCAGCATTAAAATTTGTGGCTCTTTTGTCTAGTGAAAAGTTTCCTTCGAGAAAGTCATTACAAATAAATCCAGCGCCCATAAGCTTTCCTCCTAGATCTGCTGACCCATCTGTAGGTACGAATGTACTGTGTGTTTCAGAAAAATTTGGTTTAATTTTTTCGAGTGAAAAGCCTTTTAGTGTCTCAATTATTGTTTCCTACCTTTTAACAGTTATTCCTATTTGTAGATTAATTTGGGGAGATCTCGGAAACAAGATTATTGGGTACTTACATTTGACGGTATTACGAGTATGCCAGTTGAGGTTACACTTGTCTCATAGTTCTTTCGCCCTAATTAGGAACGAAACCTTTGAAAGCAGTCTTCTTCCAGCTGGAGTGACGTATTTATCATGCCCCACTGGTAGGCGTGGACATTTCTCCGCAAGAGCAGTTACCTTCTCCAGCTTTTCAAGTAAACCTTCAATGCCTGTTTGGATTTGGATTTCTGGAATGGGAATAGATTTTTGAAGCACCAGTGATACTACTAGGTGCCATATTTGGGCTTTGTCCAATAGTTTACAGATGTTAACAGAAGCAGTTTTTAAGAGCTCTAATCCAGTGGCACACCCAGTATATTCCCAAGGGAGGCCCAGTGGTGCAAGAAATTTTCAAATCAAGAATAAAAAAGGGCAGTTAAATAAATTTAAAGCCTAAAGCCTAGCTATCGAAATCAAATGCGCATGTTCCCGCTACTGTCTTAAAAATAGAATAAAAAAAGTAGGTATTATTGAAAAAAATTAACATACATTACAATACAATACAAACTTTATTTCCGTGCTGAATTTACATTTCAGTGCACGGAGGAAGCATAGCAAAATAAAAATAAGTGTTATTATTCTAACTCCCGTTAGGGTCAGTATAACCATTTTACTTTTGATTTTCTATTAAATAAGATTTTAATTTCCTTTTAAACTCTTTCTCTTTCACAATTTTTTAAATGGTCTGGTAATTTATTTCATTTATTAAATCTATAATAATTTATATTATTTTTCACATGATTTTAATTTTTCTGTGTTGAAAGTATTACCTGACCTTGTGTTTCTTGTATTTGGATTTTTGTCCATATTTATAGTTTCGTCATATTTGCCTGTTTTAATTCTTAAATATATCATTATTATTATTATTTTATATGTGTGTATATCTTCTATATCCATTACATTGTTTTCTAGTTTTATTTGTTTTATACTTTTGTTAGTTTTGTATCCTATTCTTTTTAATAATCTATCAATTATTGATTGTAATTTTTTTAGATTAACCTTGTTTACCCTACTCCACACACTATTTCCATAAATTATGTGACTATGTATCAATAAATAGTATAGCGTTATTTTACAGTGAAAAGGTATTAAGTCATTTAACCTTGTAATTATACCTGCATTTTTTCTTATTTTTTACAAATTTCCTTTATGTGTTCATTCCAAGTTAAGTGCTCGTTTATTTCAATTCCTAGAAATTTTATTTCATTTGTTCTACCTATAATTTTATTGTCTAATTTCAATGTTTCCTCAATATCGATTTTTTTTGTTTATATTATGAAGTATATTTATTTTTGTCAGTATTTAAAATTAGACCATTTTCCTTAAACCATTTTCCCAAATTTAGTAATTTGTTTCTTGCCGTTTCATATAAATCCTGTCGTGTTTGTTCTCCAAAAATCAATCCAATATCATCAGCCAATAGATTTATGTCACTATCAACCTCTACTATATCGTTTATGTATAGAATGAATAAGAGTGGGCCCAGCATTGACCCCTGAGGGACCCCATAATTATTTTTTAGTTTTTGTGAATAGCTATTTCCAATTTTTACAATTTGTTTTTATCCTTTAAATAACTTTATATTAATTTGTATATATTTCCACGGATAATATATTCTTCTAGTTTATTGAGGAGTATCCCTCTAACTAAGACATCAAAGGCCTTACTCAGATCAAAATATAATCCCATTACAAATTCTTTATTGTCAATTTTTTTCCTGTATTTTATTTATAGCTTTTATCAGTATATCTTCTGTGGTTTTACCTTTTCTAAATCCATATTGATTTTTATTTAAAATTTTATTTTTTTCTATAAAGTTTATTAGTTCATTATATAATAATTTTTCAAATACTTTTGAAAAGATTGGTAAGATCGATATTGGTCTGTAGATATTTTTATCTGTTTTTTTCCCCTTCTTGCATATAGGTATAATCTTTGCTATTTTCATTTCCTTTGGTATATTGCCTGTTTTAATTATAGATTGATATATTTCGAATAGTGGTTTTATCAGTTCGTTAGCACACTTTTTTATTATTTTAGGTTTAAGTCCTGCATATCCTTCAGATTTGTTTTCTTTTATTTTTTCTAATTCTTTTTTTGTATTTCATTTTGAGTGAAAGTTCCTAAGTACATACTATTAACTACGGGCTGTGGTAAATTACTATATTAGTTTCGTCCTGTATCTCATTTATAATATTTTTTGCTAAGTTTATGAAAAAATCATTTAGTGTATCTACAATCCCTGTTTTATCCGTCTGGCATGTTTATTTCTAAAGTAATTTTGTTATTTAAATTGTTTTTGTCTTTTCCTAAAAATTTATTAATGCTTTTCCATTGCGATTTAGTACCCTTATTTAACAGATTATCATTAAAGTAATCTACTTTTTGTTCAATATTATTTTATTTAATTTGTTTCTTTTTTTTTATAAATAATTTCCAGTTTGATTTTGTGCTTTTTTTCATAAATTTTTTATATGCTTTATTTTTTTATTCATCCACTTTTTTACAATTTTATCAAACCACGGCTTTTTTTGTTTTTTTATTACTCTTTCTTCTTTGAAACAGATGTTGTAATGAGTTTTTATAATTTTTATAAATGTACCATATATTTTTTCCACATCAGTGTTGAGACCCTCCAAGACTTTCCAATCTGTGTTCTGTAACATTGTTTTAAATTTGCCTATATTTCTCTTAGAGTAATTTCTAATTTTTCTTGTAGTTTGTTTAACTTAGTTTTGCTTGTTAATCTTATTAATATTGGCTTATGATCACTTACATGTATCTCCAATATAGTTAGGTCCATTGGTATATTTGTAAAACGTAAGTGAATAGTACTGCTTGAATTTAATACTATTCTTGTGGGTTCTAACACTTGGTTTTCATACCCCATGGATTCCAGTAAATCAAATAGCTTATCCTTATCTCGACTTTCATTACCTATATTAATATTAAATTCATCAACTATCATTAATTTTTTTTATTTATGTTTTGAATGTAATTTATTTTGTTCTCTAGTAAGGGATAATTTTTACTTACAAGACAATTTTAGATGGGTTTATTCGAACGACCTATCTCCTCTTATTTCACATTACAACGACATGTTTTTAAATTCTCAAATGTTAAATTTCGACGTCTATCAGTCAATAGTAGCATTTTATATTTTGAAAAATATCTTTCCACTTCAACTGAGGTTATATGCGCATATCTAAAGCAGCATGCTGTGGTAGAAGACATGGATAGTTCTATTGTAGCATCACCACATACAACTGTTCCTATGTTCTTCATCGATTGAAGTCGTGAATCGCAGAAATCAAGTTTTCACAGTTCTTGATTACTTCACCAATTTTATAAGGGACAGACAGAAAGTCTTATAAAATATTGCGTACAACTTCTGATGACTCTAACAAAGAGATTCTTTTTTCTTCTAAACATTCAATAGATTTTGGAAGTTTTCCAAAATATGTCGTAGTGAGAACGTCAATTCATTTTTCACTCTAGAGCTGCAAAATAAAAATTTGTCATGTATGTGTGTGTGTGTGTGGGAGTGGGATTTTCATCTAACCGTAAAAATAGAATACTAGTATATAACTAAGGGTGTCCGCCTGAAAAGTGATTTTACTGTGTATGTGTAGGCATATATATATATATCATCATCATATTCAACCATTATCTATCCACTGCTGGATGAAGGTCTCTCCAAATGCTTTCCACACAAGTCTATCCTGGGCCATTCGTTTCCACGTCACCCCAACCTCTTTTCTTATTTCATCCACCCATCTAGTTTGAGGACGTTTTCTAGGTCTTCGGTGGTCTCTTGGAATCCAGTTCAGAATTTCTGTTGTCCATCGTTGATCAGTTCTTCTTGCAATATGCCCAGCCCATCGCCATTTCAGCCCTTTTACTTTAACAATGATGTCCTCTACTCTAGTTTGCTCTCACCCAAGTGTTTCTTTTTCAATCAAAAGCTATTCCAAGCATACATCTCTCCATGCTCCTTTAAGGTTGTCTTTAACTTCTGTATTGCTCCAACTGTTAGACTCCATGTCTCTAATCCCTAAGAGAGGATTGGCAATACCCACTGGTTGAAGACCTTTCCTTTTAGACACGAAGGCAATTTTCTCTTCTGGATAAAACTTTCTTCCAAATGCACTGCAGCCAAGTTTAATACGTCTGTTGAGTTCTTTCATGTATATGTATGTATACAGGGTGTTTCACGAAGAGTGCCCGAAAGGAATATAAAATCAACTGTTGGTCGTAAAAATAAAATGAAATATGAGAAATAATCAGCAAATAGAGGAGAATTTAGCTATAATAGTTTCATCCCAGGAAATAATAATTTCATAAAAATATCAATATTACCTTTTATGCGCCTCCCAAATCCAGAAAACGTCAATTAGTAAAATTTGCGCCTCACGGAATTAGGGTGAATATTGATAGTTAAAAATTTGTGGGGCTGCCACTTTTTCTGAGAAAAAAAAAATAGTTACCCCCTACGAGCTTTTTGTCCGGTGTACAGCTGTGTGCACAGGAGAATTGTATCATTTAGGGAAAATTCTTCTCCTATATGCAGGAGAAGTATCGTATAAAGACCAATTATATTTCATCTGTGTGTGTGCTCAAATATATACGGAAAAAGTGGAGTGCCAGAACCCCCAAAATTTTATCCCTAACTTCCCGGCCAATTTGACACTGATTGTAGAATTTCGATTTGATCCTTATACAGACAATACACATTTTATGTATGAGAGGCATGGCCAAATTTATTTTACTAATACAGATTTCAATTTGTACATCAAAATCAAACGAGTTTAAGGACCAATATTACTTAATGACGTATTATAAATTTGCATAAAACGTTAAAAATGTCCAACCTGATTTTCCAGAAAAGGGATTTGATTTTTTTTTTTCAAATTTTCTGCCAACTCATTTTGCGGTATTACAGCTCGTTGCCAGGACGGGTTGCCAGGAATTTTGTTACGTGGTTGCTTCAACTCTATACAAAAAGTCATAGGATAGACAGTAATAACTTCTATGTATAATTGTCTACTATGTAGGTAAAATCAAACGAGTAATTTTGTAATGTACAAACTGAAATATGTATTAGTAAAATAAATTTTGCCATGACTCTCATACCTAAAATGTGCATTGCTTGTATAAGAATCAACTTGAACACCTATAATCAGTGTCAAATTGGCCAGGGAAGTTAGGGATAAAATCTTGGGGGTCATGATACCCTACTTATCCCATATACATCTGTGCACACACAGAGGAAAAAAAATCGGCTCCTACATAGTATTTCTCCTAGATGTAGGTATGCATCTAGGAGAAGAATCGCCCCTACATGGTATACTTCTATGCCCCCAGTTGTATACAGGACGAGTAGATCGTAGGGGTAACTCTAGATTTTTTTTTCTCAGACAAAGTGACAACACCCAAATTGTCAATTATCAATATCTCAGCGAATATTTCATGAAAAACTACTACGAGATAAATTTTTTTCACCCTAATTCGGTGAGACGCAAATTTTACTAATTGACATTTTTTGGATTTGGGGGGAGTATAATAGTTACTTAATAAGTAAATTAATATAAATTAATATTAATATTTTTATGAAATTATTACTTCTTGGGGGGTGAAATTATTATAGATTAATTCTCTTCTATTTGCTGATTATTTCTGATATTACATTTTATTTTTACAACCAACCCTTGATTTTATATTCCTTTCGGACACAACATAATACTCATAATATACATAGTATATTAACATAATATTCTAATACACTTTAGTGCCAGAAAAACTGGTACAGGCGTGCGTATGCAAATAACGGAGCTTTGCAACCAATCAGCGTAACGCGATGCGGTCGGCAGCGCCTATATAAGACAAGAGATGTCTGGCAAAGCTGTTAGATCGGTTCTTGCCGCTACAATGGCAGGTTATCAAGATTTAAGTGATTTTGAACGTGGCGTTATAGTCGGCACAAGAGAGATGGGACATAGCATCTCCGAGATAGCGACAAAATTTGGATTTTCGCGTACGACCATTTCACGGGTATACCGTGAATATCAGGAATCCGGTAAAACATCAAATCTCCGACAGCGGTGTGGCCGGAAAAAGACCTTGAAAGAACGGGACTTTCGACGACTGACGAGAATCGTTAAACGAGATAGACGTGCAACACTTCTTCAAATTGCCGCGGATTTCAATGCTGGGGCATCAACAAGTGTCAGCGTGCGAACTGTTCAACGAACCATCATTGATATGGGCTTACGGAGCTGAAGGTCCACTCGTGTACCATGATTGACTGTATAGCACAAAGCTTTACGCCTCGTCTGGGCCCGCCAACACCGCCATTGGACTGTTGATGACTGGAAACACGTTGCCTGGTCTGACGAGTCTCGTTTCCAATTGCATCAGGCGGATGGACGTGTACGGGTATGGAGACAACCTCATGAATCCATGGACCCTACATGTCAACAGGGGACTGTTCAAGCTGGTGGAGCTTCTGTGATGGTATGGGGCGTGTGCAGTTGGCGTGATATGGGACCCCTGATACGTCTAGAGACAACTCTGACAGGTACGTAAGCATCATGTCCGATCACCTACACCCATTCATGTCCATTGTGCATTCCGACGGACTTGGACAATTTCAGCATGATAATGCGACACCCCACACATCGAGAGTTGCTACCGAGTGGCTCCAGGAACACTCTTCTGACTTTAGACACTTCCATTGGCCACCTAAATCGCCAGACATGAACATTATCGAGCATATCTGGGATACCTTGCAACGTGCTGTTCAGAAGAGATCTCTACCTCCTTGCACTCCTATGGATTTGTGGACTGCCCTGCAGGATTCCTGGTGTGAATTGTCTCCAGAATACCTTCAGACATGAGTCACGTCCATGTCACGTCGTGTTGTGGCACTTCTGTGTGCATGCGTGGGGTTGGGGGCTACACAATATTACGTAGGTGTACCAGTTTTTCTGGCACTTCAGTGTATATTATTTCTATTACATAAAATAAAAGCAAATATTCACTAATTTCATTTTCGTTTCAATTTTCCACCCTTTTTCTTTAACTACATTTTTCTTATTATGCTACTACATTGACGTTTTCCATAAACCGACTGACTTTATTTCTTCATCTGTAATTATAGTTGTCTACGATTCTTAGTTTTCTATTTTAATCTTATTTATTATTTTCATTTTTAACTGCTGCATAACGTTAATGTTTGCTGACGTCGCTAGCCAACAAACTATTTTTATTCATTCCGAAGAAAATAGACTACGTGCTATTAAAACGGCTGTCAATGTATTAAAATTTAACTGCGACAATTCATGTTTTTTTATTATTTACTGTTTCGCGCAGTGTATCACAAAGTAACTTAATTTCATACTTTATCTAAAAGTATGAGCATTGTATTGAATGCCTGAGGGAAGTATGTAAAATATTAAATTAAAATAGCCATTTCTTACTTTGCCTACAAATCCAGGCATTCTATACAATGCACCGGCTTCGTACTTTGCTGGTAACATACATATCCTATAGGAAAAAATATTCGAAAGTCCAGATGGAAAGTTAAAAATATTAGTGCCAAAGCAGTACATTCCTTCCTTTTTATGTGGGGGGGCGAAGGGGTTTCCAAACAAAAACGACGCATTCCCAAAGTGAATCTCACTTTGCCTATAATTGATAGGATTCCGCTGATAATTAAGTTTTCGCAAACGTTCAATATTTGAGTTATATCCCACTGCGATCTTTTTTTCTGTTAAATTCCGAACTCTATTTACCCTTTTGGCACACGTGGAACATTTGCTGCGGAACTAAGTTATTTTTAGCGACACCTATTAGCGTAAAGGTGTCTGAAAAAATGTGTGGAAAAGAGCAAAAACCCATATCACGGTGAAACTGCAAAGACAAGGTATTGAAAATTTTGAATTTCGTGAAATTCCTTTCAGCTGTATTTCCAAAAAAAAAAAGATTTATTTTGCGGATAAATTGGTTAAACCTTGATACGGGAACCTCATTGTAAGTTAAAAATAATTTCACCGTCATTTTATTTTTGAGAGGTTTTTAGGTTCACTATTATTAGCGAAAATTTATATTAAAAATACATTGCTATAAGCTATTGCTCAGCTGTACTAAATACAAAAATCGAAATTAAAAAACACTTAATTAAATCAAACAACAATGTCAATCAATCAACGTTTATTGGCGTAGTGATACCAACGCCGATGGTATGGCGTGATTAGATGGTGAAACGTTCGAAAGAAAATAAATATTTCTGCCTTCGGTGGGACCTGAACCCACGACCTTCCACTTGCCGGGCGGAGGCTCTACCCACTGAGCTACGAAGGACAATATATAATCTCTTTACGAACGTATATATATTGTTGCCAGTTATTTC
The DNA here is from genome assembly GCA_006491805.2 of Dysdera silvatica. Lineage (NCBI taxonomy): Eukaryota > Metazoa > Arthropoda > Arachnida > Araneae > Dysderidae > Dysdera > Dysdera silvatica. The sequence goes on along the minus strand of QLNU02003225.1, from coordinate 34,395,268 downwards.
GCAGAATGGTGTAGTACATAGACTACTATTTAAACCAAATTGCAAAGAGACTGGTATTAAATTGATCGAAATGCACGTTGCAGCATATGTATTTATTTTATATAAATCGAACACTACGCAGATTAAATCAAACAACAATGTCAATCAACGTTTATTGGCGTAGTGATACCAACACCGATGGTATGGCGTGATTAGGTGGTGAAAGAAAATAAATATTTCACCTTCGGTGGGACCTGAACCCACGACCTTCCACGATTTACATATAAATAAATACATATGCAACGGGCTTTCGATCAATTTAACACTAGTCTCTTTGCAATTTGGTTTAAATAATGATCCCGATAACACCATTCTGCCCGAAATAACTGGCAACAATATATATATATATATATATACTTTTCATCAAAGTATATATATTGTTGCCAGCTATTTCGTGGGTTCAGGTCCCACCGAAGGCAGAAATATTTATTTTCTTTCGAACGTTTCACCATCTAATCACGCCATACCATCGGCGTTGGTATCACTACGCCAATAAACGTTGATTGATTGACATTGTTGTTTGATTTAATCTGCGTAGTGTTCGATTTATATAAAATAAATACTTAATTATTTCTTGAAAAATATTCGCAGAATCAACTCGGTTAAAATTATTCAGCTGAAATCACCTTAAAGGTATTCCAACCTATTTTGTCTTTCCCACTATCCTATTCAAAGAAATACTTCTTCGGTATATGATGGCCTTTTAACATCGATTTAAGAATTTGGAGTGTTTGTTATTGAACAGACCACCTAGCAGCCATGCCATCCCACCACGTTGTCTGTTCAATGTTATTTCTTTGAATATTGAGTTTTATCTTTCTCAAAAGTTCGTTTTACAATCTTTCCTAAATGTAAGATGATTTAATGTTGCACTTTCGCAAATTAGGTTTATAAATCAACGTACAAACAAAGTTAAATTGAAATATTAGTTCCAACGCACATTTCAGACAAACATGGTTATCTCTCGTCAGTAGTACAAAACAAAAATGTTATTGCGTGAATATTGTGTTGCCAATTGTGGATAACTAATTAAACTGAAAATTTTAATTCAATAGACACTTCCAAATTTGACTGAAACTTTGAATAGGTTTGTGGTCATTAACTCTAGAAGACTATGCGTTTATATCAATAAAAATTTATCTGCCGTTGTCAATGAACAAACGTCCACCCCCGGTTTCAGTCAAGTTTGGAAGTGTCTATTAAATTAAATTTTTCAGTTAAATTAGTCATTCACAACTGGTAACGCACGAGTCCTGGAACGTCAATATTTTTGTTTTGTATTCCTGACAAGAGCAGGGCCCGACTAATGAATTCTGGGGCCCGGGGCAGACATTCATGAAGGGAGCCCACACCCCGCCTGTACGCACGACAGATTTCTGATTAGTACGTTTATCATTATACATATGAGTGAATGAATTTTATTTATAGGACCAAGGTAGATATAACACATTATCTACGTATGTTTTCCTGATCTTAAGGAGAAAGGAGCCAGTAGAGGATTTTTTTAAAATCCTGAAAAGTTTCTGGACTGCCCATAAAACAAATATTAAAATTTTTACGAATGTATTGGACTAAATTTAGGATTTAGAGGGTCCCTCCGAATCGGAGGCCCAGGGCAACTGCCCCGCGTGCCCCTGCGTGAATCAGGCACTGGAAGAGAGGTGATCATGTCCGTCTGAAACGCATGTTGAGACTAACTTTTCAACTTTTTTTACGATTATAATGTTGACATAGATCTTTCCTAAATGTCCTAAGCATCCTCTATTTCATTATTTGCGTTTTCAACGTATCTCTGAATCTTGTAAAATGTCTAGAAGTACTCTAATTAAAATATTATTTTAATTAGAAACATTATATTAATTAAAACATATCATTAAATAAAACGTTAATTTCTTTGAAACCTTCCATGCTAAAGCTTGGGAAGGGTCACGAAACCGTGTGTCAAAAATTGTAGATCACTTAACAGCAAAAACGTTGCCCAGAGTGCACCACGTGGAGCTGGATTTACAGTTGCACTTACAAAAACATTTAGAACATTATTTCATCATGACCCAATTCTTCGAGAAAAAAAAAATTGCATTGACATAATGTTATGTTAAGTTAGGCAATTTCTTTTGAACAAATTGATTGAGGGGACAATATGACTACGCGATATTTTCGTCTTGACAATCGAAAAAATGTACGATTCTTTTAGCGGAACTTATCCGCATAGGTTCCCTCCTCGGGAGGTTGGTATAAGGATCATCTCACCTTCGAGCTTAAGGGTAATTTTTACGTCGTATGAGCAAATGGTGACTTAATAAACTATTTTTATACACTTAGAAAATTCCTTGCTTCGAATTACAAACTACGGTGCCAACAAAGTTTATCTGACGTAGTCCAAATGAACTGCAGTGTGTAAGTTTTAGTATAATACAGAAGTTTCGTCTAAGAAGCAATTTGATTCTACATGGTGCTGCTAATTAGGATACGTTCGCAGCTCACATACTAATTAGCGAAAACCAGTGAGCAAAGTTAGAGATAAACTCCCTGCAGCAATAACAAATAAGATTACTTACTGCAATACGAGGAAATGAAGGAAACTTAGATGATTTTATATTGATTATTCGCCTTAGCATATAGCGCTCGAATATTTATTTAGCCTGTTAATAGCACCGGATTTACATGTAGTAGACCAAGTAGATACGAACCTAATAACCATCAGAGGTCGTGAAGGGGTTTGGCGTTATTTAAGTCCAAGTACTATTTTGATCTTATTTATTTACAAATGTCTGTAAGTCTTCCATGATTAATAAGCCTGGATATTCAAGATAACGAATTGCAAAAAGAAATCAACGATTCATTGAACATCCATCTTAAGCACCACAATCCTTAGGAGTCTATTCTATCCTTCCAGTCTATGACCCATGAACACCTTTATCCGGCACTGTCTATTAGAGCAGACAATGATTCCGAATTAAGCTCTTCAACCTTTTTGATGAAACATTGCATTTGAATGGAATTATAAATTATCTCGGTTACTTGTGGTATGCATTTCAAACCATCTGCACACAATGGGGGTGTTCGGAATTTTTTTATAAACGAATAGAATTATCAATTCTGATTTATAAAACAGCGCTAATTGCGAATATCGAAGTGAAATTTTGAAAAAGAAAAATTTATATCAAGAACAGAAAATGTATGATGCAACAGCCAAAAAATCACGTGACTGAAAGTGCTTCCTCATTGGTCGTGTTACTAGTGACGTCATTTCTGCCTTACGGTAAGAATAAGCTATTCAATTGACTTGCTCTTATATAGTTAGTATAGACAATAGTTATAAATAATTACTAATAAAACTTGAGGGGAAACAAATTTATTTGTAATCATCAGGGCAATTGATTTCGGCATTACGTTAAAACTTCAAAGTGGATTTTCTCAGAACGTATTTTTTTTAACTTGCGCGCATGATAAAATGCCAACCGGTTAATATTGTTGAATAGAATTTTCCAGAAAGCCTTATTATATGGCCTTATTATTTTAAAGTCTTATTATACAAATTCAACCTGCTCTTTGCAAGTTTTATTAATATGTTATTAAATATAGACAAATTAGGGTCTTAAAATATTTGTAAAAATCATATTTTAAATGGAAAAAATTAATATTCAAAATTCATCTCTAGAATTACTTTTTAGGTAGATAATGAGTACACAATAGTTGTGAACGATTTGGGGCAACATTCTAGCAGCACAATTTGTTGCAATTCTTAGTCAGAAACCATTAAAAGTTTCACTAATTTTACACCTTTAAAAGTCCTAGGTCCCCTTGATATCATGTTATACCTCATGATCAATGCTTAGTCGTTCTATTACTACTTTACTTCATAAAACGTGACATGCTAGACTAGAGCAAAGATCATGAGAGCTAATCATCATATCATCAAATCATATCAATCACATCAAATCACATCAATCATCAAATCATAGAGCTAAATCATGAAAAATATAACAAAATCCCTAATTCGTTATTCACAGTAGTTTACCCAAAATTCATGATCTAGCGAGGGCAAGCCCGTACTCACTATTTGATTTCTTAGGGGGAGGGGAGTGACTATGAACTTGACATTTCGATGAACCTTTTACCTTTTCTATGTTAAATTTCCATTTCAAGAGGGGGGAGGTTCGAACCCCAGAACCCCCTCATGTACAGCCCTGTGCCTTGTATAGCTAATAGCCTATACTAATAGGACTGAGGGTGTGTGTTTATTACAATCACCGTCCACTGCTACCATATACACTCTAAAAAATGTCTGTTAATTTACTCATTTTTTTCTGTTTTTACCGAAGGACGAAATCTGTCTTTCATTGAAAATGCATTTAGTCTGCTTTACAAATGCTCTCTTAGCAACACTGTGTTGGACGCATGCGTACTAGGAAGGAAACGTTTGGGCTTTGTATATCGATTATAGTAGGGACTTCAGGTGGAACTTACCAGCAGAGACGGATACAGACTTTTTAAAAGGGAGGGCCCAATTTCTCTTCCTCCATATCATCATCATCAACATAACAGTCTGAATATATATATATATTGCATTAATTATTTTAATTAATTAGTTACATTAACTATATAATATATTTATATAATATAGATCCCCCTTTACCCCAGTAACGTCGCCCGTGGTCATATCCCTTATTATTAGCGATATATAATACAAATATTAATTTAATATTATATAGGTTAATATTAATTTATAAACTCCCTTATTATGTGAGAGTTACTTGATTTTACAAAAAATTCTATTTTCGAAAAAACATTGTAACTTTTTTTTTTTTTTTTTGTTTGATACCCACCAAAATTTAAATGATTAAATGGGAAATTAAAGCAAAAAATTGCATTTTTGTTTTGAGAGTAACATGTTTCAAATTATAAATCATGATATTAACTTAACAACGCTTCTCAAAAAATTTAGCTACATAATTTTCATTTCATCGCAATTTTTAATTAATTAAAAGCAGTTATTGAGAAAACACAAACATTTTCAATCTTTTCAGAATGAAAATATTTACAGATTAATCACGATAACAGTTTACTGAAAATTTTGATTTTTTGACATTTGACAATTTAAAAATTGTCGTTCATGACTAATTTTTAAAAATTAAAAAAAAATCACATTTATATAAAAATTAAATTACAAAAATGATGATACGTATTAGGGTGCTCAATGCAATTTTTAAACTGCTTAAAAATATTTGTAAAAATACATACAGTCGAACTAGGGGCGGACTCGGTCTTCTCAAAGGGCGCATACCATGGATTTTCGGAGGGCTCGAGTTCTATCGCCCACGAGGGCGCATCAGCCCGGGGGCGGGTGGTCTAGTCCGCCCCTGCATATAGCCTACTTTTATAACAAAAGCAAAATCG
>QLNU02003225.1:34377760-34389733 GCA_006491805.2 Dysdera silvatica | reverse complement strand
CAAGAGCAGCAGAATCTCGAAAATAACAAACACAACACTTAATACATTTAACATATATATACACAATGGTGTGAGAGAGAGAGAGAGTGTGGTATTTATTTATTTTATTTTTTTATTTATTTATTTATTTTTTTTATTTAATTTAATTGTCCACCTCTGTGCTTATGTGTGTTTAAATTTAATTAGTCATTTTAAAAAGAGAATTTTGAATTTTCACCTTAACAGTTTCACCAAATTTCATGGTAGTAAGATAAACAAACGGCTTGGGAATATCTTTCGCGTAACACAAAAAAAATACCATTTTGTGCAAAACGCGTTTGAAAAAAAGGGCTTTATGAAACAAAATTCTCAGCTGTGTAACAGAACGATTATTTATTGTTAAAACTTTACGTTTCGATTTGAGCTGAGCGAATGATTATCAGAAGAGATTAAATTACTTGAAAAACTTTTGAGAAACATTTTCTTCTCCTTTGGCTTTTATATTCGTCTCTAAAATTTCATAATAATTTATTTCAACGTATTTATACTGTTTCCGCAATTTATGCTCTTTCCGCAACGTATGTATATTCTACAATTTTCTCAAAAGTTTTTCATTTAATTTAACCTCTTCTGATGATGATTCGCACAGCTCGAATCGAAACGTAAAGTTTTAGCAATAAATAATCGTTTTGCTATACAGCTGACTACCTGAAAATTTGTTGTTGATTAAAATACAAATTGTTTGCAAAAAAGGAAATGAAGAAAGTAGTTTACTTCTTTTTGTCCCCCATTTCTTGGTAAAATAAAAAAGTATGTTTGTGATGCGTCATTTGAAACACTCATAAAACATATAATTTTAAAATATATAATTACGAAAATATCAGCAAACTAAATATGAACAAATGCTATGTCCCTTTAAAAGGCACAACTTTAAAATTAGTGCTTCGTTATTTATTTATTTTTTTTTTATTACGCAAGTTCTAGTCCACCGATTTTTAAGTGGTTTGTGTCAAAATATTCAGAATTGTTTACAATTTCAAATGCAAAAATAAAAAAGAATGATTTTTTTTAAAGCGAAAAATCGTATGAACCCCTTAATCAAACATAAAACCACTCACATGAAATGCATAATTAAAAATGAATAATAAGTTCTTGTCCTATAATTAAAAAAAAAATAATCCTTTTCGAATCTTGTAGAATTTATTTCCTTTCCCGATTATATATTGTTTTCTTCTATTTTTGAGGGGGGGGGAAGAAGTGGCACTTAATTTTAGTGGAAAATGCTACTTCTTTGTTAAGTTTATGCTAAATAATTACAATTTAAGAGAAATAAATGAACACATGAATTTTTAAATATCTAAAAAGTGATACTGCTATCCACTGTAAACATGCTTATCATTAATCTTCATGCACTAAAATGCGTTCTTATTTTAACATTTATTGTTTCAGTCCAAAATTTTTTCTTCTAAAAATTAAAATAGTACATAAAAGGCACCTCTATGTGCGTGTTTCTGTGCGTCAATTAATTTAGGTAAGTAAATGTAAAGTATTTGGATTTTTTTTCTATTAATATTTAAAAGATTTACCTGAATAATTATATAGTTCTTAAAAGGAAAATGAAGCAGAAAAATATAAGGGATACAAAATAATAGAAATAATTAGTAAAAAAAAAATTTTAACACTGGTCGGAATGTACGAAACCCAAATGAAAAAGATTAAAACATATACCACCTGCAAACTTATCCGAGGATGTTTTTGCAGATGGTATATCTTTACCATCTTCATATGTATTTCATATATTCCGACCAGTTTCAAAATTTTACTAATTATGGCAGGTTCTGATCAATCTTTGTACGTCGTTGTCATAAATGTCTACGGACAGGCTATCCTGTGTCTTTTGAGGAAGCTAATTGTTGAGAAGAGTAGGATTGTGAGGTAGAACATCCAACTTTTAATCATCGTTGCAAAACGGAGAAACTGGTGCCAAAAGCTTTACGAATCAGACCCCTTGTCCAAACATCAGAGGACCACCGTATTGCCCAAAGTGCTAGCTTTCAATGTTTTAGGACCTTGATGGGCGCAGAACGATCACTGCTGTCATTGCGCCATGAAACTACAATCAACGAACTATCAATGTTTTAGGAGAAAAAAATCTAAAACAAAAGCTCTAGCTTGAGCTAATAAACGTGGATGTCGGAATTTTCACGTATAATTATTCCCCACGAAAAACACACAAAAAACTCGCTCCGGAGGCTTTTCTGTGTTGACCACTACCTAGCAATTGTACTATCCCTGTAAAGGGTAATACTATCTTACATCCTTATATATGGAGAGAAAAAGCATTTTTCCTGCCCTTGTTTGTTTAGCCGTCAAGATACTCCAGATTCAACGGAGGGACCCTGGTTCGAATCCAGGATGCGGACGGCGCCTCTTTTTCTCCAAAAACGAAAAAGCTCTAGCTTGAGCTAATAAACGTGGGTGTCGGAATTTTTACGTATCATAAATAACTTTATATAATTTATAAATTGTTTATTTTTTAATCGATCTATTGATATCAAATATGTAAGGACACTTTTTAAAACTAGTGAGGAAGGGAGTTATTTCTGTCATCATTATTTTCCTTTTGCTACAGTTTTTAACCATAGCACACTTAAAGGATATTTTCAAATAACTTTAACTCAGCGACTTTGAAAATATACATCATGGGTTTCAGTCAGTGGTGTCGCGACGTTGACTAACATTTTATTGGGGGGTTATTTCAAACTGACATTTGTCATTGCACACTGTGCTAAGTAAGCAAGCTACGGCTTTCTATTCTCTTCCATTTCTAACCCGAAACGGCAGTTTCAGGTATAATGCAATAAACGGTAAAAATACGAACGCATGTGTTAATGGAAACGTCTCTGGTAATGAAACATTAGGTTTAGAGAAACGTCACTAGTAGTATAACGTGAGTTTAAAAAGAAACACACTAGTACTTTTCGTCGACCGTTTTGACGAAAATAGCCCAGGGCTATTGAAACAGTCTGTAAACGATTTAACTTAATTAAACTGTGTTAATTTTTTATCCTTTTTCAATTAATTATTTTGATTGGTAATTATATATACATTTACGTTATTTTAATGTGACTATCGTCACTTTACTATTTTTCGCGAAAAACCCAAGCATTCAGTTCTAATAAGTTTTTTTTAAGTTTAAGTATTTTTAAGTTTTTGCATTTTCGACAATTGTCAATATCAATCTAATTTTTTTACATTTCGTCTTAATTTCCGTTAATTAAACCTCTGGTTAATTGTTTCTTTTTTAAAAAGAAAAAATATGCAAACAAAAATTAGTTAATTCTGAAATTATTAATGAATTAATAACTGAATTTTTTTGTACATTAGTCAATCACTAAGATTGCATATTTTTTCCGCGATATTATTCAGTAGTTTTTCTTTCAATTATTTTGATGTTAGATATTTTCAATAACTTAATTAATTTTTTAAATACAAAGAAATTAGTAAGATATGTTATACAGAAAGATTTTTGCAAAGAATTACAAAGGTTGCATTTTAGTTAAACGGAAAGGCAATGAAAACAAATCTTAATACTACATTTTCATTTTTTCATTTTATTAACACACAGAAATAAGAGGTAAAAGAAGAAGCTTTGTTAACCAAATTTGTTAATTAATTATGATTAATAATATTTAAAAATAATATTTAAACGTAACGTTTAGAAATTTACTTTGAGAAAATGAAAAGTGGGTGAGTTTAAAGCCTTTTCAATGAACAAAATATATATATATATGCTGGCTAGATGTTTATTAAATATAACGGAAATGCAAATTATTACTCAAATTATGAAACATCGATTTTTTTGTTCGCGCACTTGCTTTTACCTCAACATTTCTTTAGTTTAGATACGTATAATTACATATTACCCATTCTTATATCCATCTATCAATATTTAAAGTTCATCTTCAAACTTAAACATTTTTCAAATATTTTTCTTGAACTAAAAACATAATTTTAAAATCTTTTCTTAACTTTAAAAATTAGGCTTGAAATTCAATCAAGTTTCAAGATAGTTACTCGGCAAACAATTTTACTTAAATTTAATCCGATTAAAATTACGTCACAATCCTCTAAATTGTAGTTAAATGTTTCACGGACTTTAATTTAAATGATTAATATGCAAAGCGTTCGTTATTTAAAATCTGTTCGTTTACTAATGTAAGACTAGAAAATTTAAGTTTCATATTTTGCCGGATTTAATTTACAAAATTTGACATCGGATACGTTCCCCCGGTTTCTGCAGGCAACTTCACTAATTGCTTTCTGATATGAGTAAATTAATATTTTATATAATTAATGGTCACTTATGTAACTATCGGCAAAGATTTCGGAGTTCGATTAATTGCCGTGCGTGTGCGATATTAATTATTCATTTAATATCATGATCTAAACTGTACTACCTCCGAAGACAACTTAAACATTCCACAACTGGAATCCGTTTCCTGTACGGAGATGAGATGGTACCCTCACCAAATAAATAACGTCACCAAACTTTAATCCATCTAAAATTAAGCTACCCGATTCATCTGCAATTCTTTGTCACCACGTCAATCAATATCATTACTTAAACAAGATTTTGCACTTATCCCCTTAGCTACTGTCCGCAAATATCATCGCCTAACACTGCTTTTTAAAATGTATCATAACCTAACCATCTTCCTTCAGTAAACCAACATTTAGACTTCCGACCGTCTTGACCATTTCTCCAAATTGCTTCCTATCTATGCTAGATCAAACACCTATAAATTTAGTTTTTTTCCCAATACTATCCGAGACTGGAATGCCTTGGATCCAAAAATAGCCTATGCCGCATCATGGCCTCTATTCGTCCATTTTAATATGTTTATTTATGATTATAATATTGTATTTACCACCTTTATACTGCTGTGCTAATTTTGTTCACGTCTGCCTCCACCTTAGGCCAACCAGACCAATGCTGTATTGTAAAATAAAATGTATATTAGGATTTACTGTAAACACGCACCAATTGTCAGTAATAAGTACTTGATCATTGTATATCGTAAGTATATAGAAACAAAATAATTCAGCTGTTCATATGTTAACCTAATATTGTTAATACATAAGTATATACGTAATTATTAACATAATACTCTAAATACATTGAAATGCCAGAAAAACTGGCACAGGCGTGCGTATACAAATAACAGAGCTTTGCAACCAATCAGCGTAACGCTATGCGGTCGGCAGCGCCTATATAAGACAAGAGATGTCTGGCAAAGATGTTAAATCGGTTCTTGCCGCTCTGATCGCAAGTTATCAAGATTTAAGTGATTTTGAACGTGGCATTATAGACGGCACAAGAGAGATGGAACATAGCATCTCCGAGATAGCAACAAAATTTGGATTTTCACATATGACCATTTCACAGGTATACCGTGAATATCAGGAATCTGGTAAAACATCAAATCTCCGAGGGCGGTGCGGCCGGAAAAAGACCTTGAAAGAACGGGACATTCGACGAATAACGAGAATCGTTAAACGAGATAGACGTGCAACACTTTCTCAAATTGCCGCGGATTTCAATGCTGGGGCATCGGCAAGTGTCAGCGTGTGAACTGTTCAACGAACCATCATTGATATGGGCTTTCGGAGCCGAAGGCCCATTCGTGTACTATTGTTGACTGCACGGCACAAAGCTTTACTCCTCGTCTGGGCCGACCAACACCGCCATGGGACTGTTGATGACTGGACACACGTTGCCTGGTCTGACGAGTCCTGTTCCCAATTACATTAGGCGGATGGACCATGGAGACAACCTCATGAATCCATGGACCCTACATGTCAACAGGGGACTGTTCAAGCTGGTGGAGGTTCTGTGATGGTATGGGGCGTGTGCAGTTGGCGTGATATGGGACCCCTGATACGTCTAGAGACAACTCTGACAGGTGACAGGTACGTAAGCATCATGTCCGATCACCTACACCCATTCATGTCCATTGTGCATTCCGACGGACTTGGACAATTTCAGCATGATAATGCGACACCCCACACATCGAGAGTTGCTACCGAGTGGCTCCAGGAACACTCTTCTGACTTTAGACACTTCCATTGGCCACCTAAATCGCCGGATATGAACATTATCGAGCATATCTGGGATGCCTTGCAACGTGCTGTTCAGAAGAGATCTCCACCACATCGCCCTCCTATGGATTTGTGGACTGCCCTGAAGGATTCCTGGTGTGAATTGTCTCCAGGATACCTTCAGACATTAGTCGAGTCCATGCCACGTCGTGTTGCGGCACTTCCGCTTGTGCGGGGCTACGTGTAGGTAGGTAGTTTTCTGGCACTTCAGTGTAAATGCGATATGTTTCGGCGTATGACTTCTGATGACTAATATAAGCATTGGGGAGTGGTTGTTTGAGATGAAAAATTCTAAATGTGTGATGTCATTCGTTTCAATCGAGGAGTGCTGCTTTTCCTTTGAAGCTGATATCAGATTTTCCCATTGAGTGTGTCATTTTAGCTCTAATTTGAGTTTAAAAAAGTGGATTGCCATAATTATCATGTAAAATAGGATATTTATCTATAACACATACGATATTATGGCTATGTACCTATTCTACGCTTGAGGTAATGAAAAAATTGACTAAACGGTGTATCGTATCAGGAATGTGCATAAACTGTGGCAGGCGAAAAGAGATTGGCTAAAACGCGCAAAATGGATTCCATGCTCTTTGGTGTTTTGAGGATATGCGGATCATAACGAATAACTGGTGAAATCACCTAAGGTGGTGTTAAGGTGTGTGTTTGGTGTGTAATCCGAAATTCTCTAATCCCTAGCTCTTTAATTCTCAAGTAACTCGGTAGGTTTTCAACGTTAACAATAGCCATCATTATTGCATTTACGGAAGACCTTTGCCTTGTCCTTTTCATTGCGTATAGACAGGCAGACAGGAAAGCCAAAAGCAATAGCGGGTTCAATATCTATTGAAAATCGACAAAAAATTTCTCTTAAATATAATTTTATTTTTCAATCCGTATATTTAATTCGTACAAGATACTTAAAATGTCCTTTATTCTTCTGTAATGCAACTATAGATATTGTGAAGAAATATTTATTAGTATTTTTAAAATAACGAAAGTTCATATTTTAATTTACTAACATTCGTGTTAAAATTAAACTGTCAAATACATACGTTTAAAAGTTATATTTTAATGAACTGTTTCCGGAAACTAAAACGAAAAATTAATTTCCGCAATAAAAAGCCTTTATAAGTTTTCTTTCTTTTCCTAAACCACAACTTTTGTATACAGTATCTCCCTCTCTCTCTCTTTTTTCAACAACATGGATTTTCTCTTTCGAATGAGTATTTAAATATGCCATGCCATTGAATCTACAGATTTAAAAATTTGTTATTATAAAACCGTTTTCTGATTTATTAAAAATATTTACAAAGTATATTAATTTTATATCTCTCGCATTTGCTGATTCATGGTATAGATTTAATAAGTAGTATATTCGCTATTTCTAACATACGTACTCCCTTTTCTGGTTGAATTACGATCGCAATTAGGATTACTCATGAGGGACGTAACTCAAACGCAAATTCTCTCTTGCACCAAATTGGAAGATTTGTGAAAGAAACTAAAGTTCTCAATAGAACAGTTTTTTCAAATTGTTGTATGAAACTTTACTAATAGCTTATTCATTTTTTTTTATCCTTGAAATTTATAGAGGGTATTGGTGGACACTATATGTTATGGTACGAATATCAAATTATCCTTAGCGCAGAATAAAGATTGTCGTCTTTGCGCCATAAAAACGCAACCAACCAAATAAACTGCATTCAGGTACATCCTTGAAAAGCTAACTATAACATAATCAGAAAAATGTAGATTTTTTACAACCTTTAAGTATAAATGCAGATTTTTGGAGCTTTTTCACTGGTACGCAGATTAAGCAGGATGCTTTCACTGTGTCTTTATTAAGCAGGACGCTTTCACTGTGTCTTTATTAAGCATTCCGCTATTGTTTAATGATTTATCCATTTCCTAAATACAAAGGTTTTTTCTATGTTTTTTCTCAAAGCGCTGATGGTATGTACCTCACGAAAATGTATACAAAATTGGGTTAAATAAATACTATTATTACTAAACTAATTTTAAAACCTGTTTCGGTGATAGTGTTACGAGAACACTCATTTCTGATATTCTGTTCATTGCTCTTACTTACTCTCTAATAATATTGTATCATGTTTAATATGACATACATTTTTTTACTCAGCTTCGCTACGATTAGTCACCTATTTATTCAATTTAATAGAATCTTGGCGTTAACCTCCTTATAAAAATTGGTCACACTGGCATCTTATACTAAACTATATACATATTTTTAATTTAATAACATAATAGACTTATCAGTGGAAAATACACATATTTAACTGTTGCCTGAGTTATATGTTATTATAGTTAAAGTACAAAATAGTTAAAAATTATATAACTCACCTGTTTTCCTCTTTATGTATAACGTTTAGGTTTTTTTAATTTATAATATTTTAAACTGCATCGCAGTGGTGTAGTCCTAAAATAAAAAGTAGCCTGGCGCTCTTTTAAATCAGGGGTGGATCCACGGGGGGATCAGGGAACCCCCTAACCAGTCAATAGCCCATTAATCTGACAAGGGCAGAAATTATTATTATGTATAGGTTATTGAATTGGCATTGCAAGACCACCTCCAAAAAAAAATGCCCCTCTGGATCCGACACTGCCTACAGCATATAGCTTCGGGTCATATAAGCATAAAATAATAATAATTATTATACGTCGCATGAGCCCAAGCCGAACTAAACCAGGAATGACCTCTGAAGTGAGCTAATAAAATAAAGAAAACAATTGAAAAAATAGCCAAAAGTCCTCCTTTTCGCCCTTGTCGCCTTCATTGTGTCACACAACACATTGTGGCTCTTTCTATTTTCGAAACACAGTTCATGATACATGTACCAAGCTATAATTTCATTTTAATTCCCACGCTTCTTAGTTGATTTATTCAAAATTTTAGGGTCATTGCTCTAAAGCAATTTTCTTAATAAAATTGTAGAATCCACATATAGTTTATTTACAGCTTGAACAGAATTTTGTTTGTCAAATGTATGATTTCCTAAAACTTTGCCTTAGCGCCGCTAGGCCGCGCTGGGCCTCGACTGCACCACTGCTTCGTCGGCCATTTCTCTATATATCTACATATATTATTTTCATTAAACAGAAAAGAAAAACGAAAATTTTACTAAGCTTTTCCTTAGAAGTTTCACTTGCATTATTAGTTACGAAGAAAAGACGAGGAATATGTTGCTTGTATTTTGAAGACTTTACTTTGCATATTTTGGAAATTTTAAATCCAGGAAAAGAAATGCATATGCATACCAAACAGATTTTTCCCATGTACAAAAATTTTATAATTAAATTCTTATTACGAAAGTATAGTATGAGAGACTGCGTTTAATGACATTTGAGCGCCAAATTTTCATCTAGCGGAGTTAAAAAAAATATATGCTTAATATATTTTTTAAGCAGTAAGTGCATATTAGATAACATATATATTTAATTACCTTTCTACTATGTGCTGCACAAGCATTCCGTTTTACGACTTTTTGTCCCCAAAAGTTTAATTATTTGTTAATTACATGATTATATTTTGTTAAAAAATCATATATTTACCTTCATGTGAATTCCTGTTTGCTAAAAATCAAATGAATTACTAAAAAATGACTTGAAGATGCCACTCTCAAGTTTAATAAGAATTTTCAGGAAATAAAGCAAAAGAAAAGGAACGAGAGCTGAAAATGGACTTTTAATTACTCATTTTGTTGCAGCAAATGGAAGAAAGGAATTAATTAAAGGCTTATTTGCATCCTTTTCATTTTTATTTCTTTATTTCGTCTTTTTCTATAGAATGTTATTACCCTTCACAGGGATTGTACAATAGCCGAATGATTAGTATAGAAGCCTCCGGAACCGCGTTTTACAAATTTATGAGTAATAAATATATACGACACACAGCGTAAAAATATTGAATAAAATAAAACATATTAACGTAGTTTAAATAAATACATTGGCTTAAAAAGTCCTAAAAGACTTTTAAGTATGTGGACCACGTTAGTGTAACTAGGGTTCTGAAGAAGGAAGCCTAAACGCGCTTCCGAAATAGCTATAAACCATCGTATTTATTTAATGTGTATTAGATGCGTTTTGTTTAAAATTCATGAGTACTTATATTTGATAAAAGATTTCCATAACTCGCTTTTTTATCTTGAACTGAAGCTGTACTGGTCTACTAGGAATTACGGCTCTAGTTCGTGTTAAAAACATATGTTGCTGAAATCTTTTATATTATTTAGTCCCTCACCCTCACTTGTATATAAAACACGAGCTTCGGAGGCTTTCTATGATAATCATTCGGAAATTATGCCATCCTTGTGAAGAATAATAACAATCTTATGAATATATATATATGCGAAAATAAGGACGTTGTCTTTCGGGTCTTGGTAATCTAATTGATATGACTGTAGTGAACTTCGTTTTATGGGCTGTTAAAACTATTATAATAGTCTAACAATATAACTTCGATAATTACAATTTTAACCATTGGCAACGAATGTTCTTTATGTTTTTTGCAACTACTGTATCTTATTTAACTTTTGATAATTGGCAACGTTGTGTATAACTGTATTTTGATAAAGACCAATCTTCGATTTACCGTCAGCTTGTGCACATATATTGCCAAAAGTTCCAGTAAACAAGATGTGCTAAAATCTTTTATTATTGTATTCCAATCATTTTATCCTTTAACGTTTTAGTTTTCCATAATATTTAATACTTCAGTAAATATCGTTTAAAGCCGGTTGAAATTCCTGAATTTCTTCACAAACTTCACCTTTATTATCAGCTCGCCTTTCTACATCTACAACGCTACATCACCACATGACGCTTTAGTTGACATAAAGAAGTCGCTGGTTCGATTTCAGCCAGGATCGTGCCTCTTTTTCTGTTGTACGAGTCCCCAAATTTTGCGATAATGGGTCATGTAACTTTTATGTTTATCATTTATCATATACAAAATATTACAAATTTCAAATACCATGAATAATGTAATTGACCTGAGAAGAGGCCAGAAAAGAGCTGACATCAACATCAGCTTGACTAGTCCTGGCTTTCTCCCTTAACATATTGGCATTAACTGAATAATTAAAAAAAAAACAGTGGAGAAACATATACCACACGAACAAGCCAATGATTTCTTTTCAAAATTATGAGGATTTGGAAAAGAATGTAGAACTACAGTGTCACCTCCCAACAAGACACCCATGGGACCGGACATTTTGACCCTTAAATCGAGGTGTCCTTTCTTCGGAGGTACATTTGTTGATAGATACACTGGGGACCAGAGGAAGAGTCCCTTATTTGGATATGTCCCTTACGATAGGCAACACTGTACAAAGGCATTCGTTTATCAAAATCAATAATAGCTTACACATATGATAGGAAAATATCTATTTATATTATTACCAAATTATAATCGGCCGGAAACCATCTCAAAATAAGATAATTTGAGACGTGAGAGGAACAATTACAAATCCTGTTTTGGCGCAGTATAGCCCAGATGCTCTTGCGCCATAAAAAAGCCAAACAAACAAATCCTGTAAATTGGTAATATTAGATTCTAGTGATTTCCAGGCTCAAGGACCCACTGAATTCATATGAAAAAAAAAACAAAAAAAGAATATTGTTTGCAATCGAGATGTTCAAAAACGGTCACTAGCCAAATTATTGTGAGAATTTTGCCTGCTTCTTAGACATCTATAGATTCGTTCATTGTTCTTCAGTCAATGAACGAAGTTGCCCATCTCTAGTTTGTAGCCACTAAGGGAACCAGTAGAATACCTCGGCGACAGGGGTATCTTACAGGTCTTGGAGTAA
>QLNU02003225.1:34354311-34377660 GCA_006491805.2 Dysdera silvatica | reverse complement strand
TGGTAATATTAGATTCTAGTGATTTCCAGGCTCAAGGACCCACTGAATTCATATGAAAAAAAAAACAAAAAAAGAATATTGTTTGCAATCGAGATGTTCAAAAACGGTCACTAGCCAAATCATTATGAGAATTTTGCCTGCTTCTTAGACATCTATAGATTCGTTCATTGTTCTTCAGTCAATGAACGAAGTTGCCCATCTCTAGTTTGTAGCCACTAAGGGAACCAGTAGAATACCTCGGCGACAGAGGTATCTTACAGGTCTTGGAGTAAGATCGATTAAGACGTCATGTGTTTCGAGACAGCTCTAGTTTAAGCGCAAAAACTTGTTACTGAAGCCTTCGTATAATTTTTCTCCTCACGAATTTAATGAACAGGGTGCGTGCGCTGAGGCTCTCTATGAGAGAGTTTCCTATTTCCTATATTTTGCGAGTTGTTCATCGCAAAATTCTTAAGTCTTCAAAAATGACTCCACGAGCTCATCTTCCAAATGAAGCATTCATTTTTATTTTGATAATATGCAAGTTTCTGTCACTTAGTAACAAGAGAATGACTACTTTGAATAATTAATCGACAGATGGTTGTTTAAACAATTGCAGAAGATAATTTCATGACTTATATAAGGAATTCATATAGTCATGATTAGTTCCATATATGACAAGAAACGACTTTGTATTGCCATTATTCTTATTACTTAAGTGTTTTTTATCTGTTGTAAAAAAATAGAACTTTTCGTTGCAGATGATTTTTTTTATTTATTTCTTTGTTTTGAAAATTCCTTCTATTTGGTTTCTATTCCTTTTTTTCTTATAGATATTAGGTTTTTTCAATCATTTTGCTGTTTGAGCTATTTCACAGAAGTAAATTTCTTAAAAGGTGTGGTTGTATCTTCCCGTTCATTATCCCTTGAAAGATTAAAATTATTTGCTTTTAAGATTCGCCCAGACTTGGGAGAATTTTCTATTTTCTAAATTAGTTTTTAAATTCCATTTTTTTAGAAAATGATTATTTGCAAAACTTTGAGTATTTTGTCTTGTTGCTTCAGTATTTTTAATTGCTTATGCTATATAACTACAAGGATACTGGCGCATTATGATACTTACATAAAAGCATCTGCTTTTATATTTAACAAAAAGTTATTTAGATAATTTTTAGAAATATACAAAGACGTAAATTTTTTACATTTTCAATTGCAGATTTTATTTACTTATGCTCCATCAAAATAGTACTTAATCCGTTTTAGCACTGACCAATACAATATTATATAAATAAAAAAAATTATAACTGACAGAGTTGAAATTATAATTATTTGTTTACAATATATTTTCAATAATATATGCTATATTCTCCTAAATAAAATGTAATATTTAGTTAGGTGCAATTCATGGAAACAGTATTTAGTTAGGACAAAGAATGCTACTGAACTGCATAGAGAAATTTGTCGGTACAAAAGGGAAATCCTATTTCTAAATATAAAGTAATACATAGCTTGCATATCGCAAAAAAAAAAAATGATGAACGATTGACAACTGATATTCTCAATTAGATTTCAAAAGATCACCGAAGACCTAGGAAACGTCCTCAAGCGAAATGGGTGGATGAAATGAGAAAACAGGTTGTGGTGATATGGAAGAGAATTGTTGAGGATGGACTTGGTTTGAAAGCATTTGGAAGGACTTGCATCATTCAGCAGTGGATAGATAATGATTAAATATGATAATTATATATATATAAAAGTTTTCCTCGCCCATTCTTGGCGGAAACAGGCTTTGGGACGGGCAGAGCGCCATGTTCCCAAGCCTCTTTTTACATCACTTCTTAATGTGCCATGTCTAGAAACTTCCTGACAATGTGACACGTGTTTAGGATTGTGGCTTTTTGTATTTCAATGTAGGTGTTTGGGTCAATGTTGAGTATCTCCAAATTCGTCGCAAGCGTTTTTGGTACTATCCCTGTTGCTGAGATGACTAACGGGATGATGAGGATCTTTTCCATACCCCATATATCTCGTACTTCATGTCTGAGATCTTGGTACTTGGTGATTTTCGTTGTGTAGGTTGTCTGTATGTTATTGGTGTTGGGTACTGCTATGTCGATTAAGTACGTGGTCTTATTCGATTTATCGACGAGGGTTATGTCAGGACGGTTATGTGGGACTGTCTTGTCTGTTATGATTGCTCTATCCCAGTAAAGCTTGTGTGTTTCGTTCTCATGCACGGTCTCTGGCTCATATTTGTAGTACGGGCATTTTTCTGTCAGAAAGCCAGCATTCGCTGCCAATTTCTGGTGGACTATTTTCGCTACTTGATCGTGTCTATGTTTGTAGTCTGACTGCGCAAGGATCTTGCATCCTGCCATCACGTGTTGGATTGTCTCCGATGCCGCATGACAGTGTCTGCATTTGTCGCTTTCTATGTCTTTTCTCTGGATGAATTTCTGATTGTTCCTTGTTGCGATCACTTGGTCTTGGATGGCTAGCATGAATCCTTCTGTCTCTGGCTGGAGAGTGCCTTTGGCCAGCCAAGAATTTGATGCCTTTTTGTCAACGTGTGGTTGTTGCAGGTCATTGTAGTGCCTGCCATGTAATGGTTTTCCGGCCCAAGTTCTCAGTTTCTGTTCGTTGGCTGTTTCGAGGACACGCTCTTCGGTACTACACAGGTTTAGTGGCGTGTAATTTGCATCTGCTTGTATTATGGCTTGGATGAGTGGCGATCGGGGACTCTTCAACTGGAAGTATTGCCTCATGCTCTGGATCTGCTTGTCATGTAAGTCTTTGAGGTCCGCTTGTCCGCGTCCTCCTTCTTCCCGGGGTAGTGTTTGCCGTTCAATTGCCGTTGCAGGGTGTAGTTGTCCGGCTCTTCTCTGGATGGTTCTCATTTTCCGCTGGAGTTGTTCTAGTTCAGTGTTGGACCATTTGATGATCCCGAAGGAGTAGGTGAGCACTGGTACCGCATATGCGTTAATTGCTTGCGTGGTGTTCTTCCCGCTCAGTTTCGTCTTCACAATGCTTCTAAGTCTTTCTTGGAATGCTTGCGTGAGCTGGACTTTGACTTTCTTGTGCTCCTGCTGCCGTTTTTGCATTATCCCTAGGTATTTGTAGGTTTCGCCCTCGTCCAAGGTCTTCAGTAGTCTCCCGTCTTCGAGTTCGATGCCTGGTAAATCTTCTTTGCTATTCTTCTGTATTTTGCACTTATCGAGGCCGAATTCCATTCCTATGTCCTTGGAGAATGTCTCTGTTATACTGATGAGTTGTCGGAGTTGGGTGATTGTTGGCGCGTATAGCTTGATGTCATCTACGTACATGAGGTGGGAGACTTTATGTAGGTTTCTCTTGTCTTTCTTCAGCATGTATCCGTATTTACTTGTGTTCAGCATAAAAATCTTCCGTTCTCTGAACGTTCCGATCCGAAACTCGAAGTCCGCTGGTGTAAATGCAACTTGACGGCGGACTGCTTGTCGTGAACGGATTGATTGATTGATTGATTGTTTGGCTTTTTTATGGCGCAAGAGCCAAACAATCAATTAATCAATCAATCCGTTCACGACAAGCAGTCCGCCGTCGTTGCATTTACACCAGCTTACTTCGAGCTTCGGATAGGATAGTATCGTGTCCTGTCGTGAACGGATAGTATTAGAAAAAATTTACTCTTCTACATATATTAATTCAGTGTTGTCTACCAGACAAAGTAAAGAACTACTTTTCACAATAAGTATCTATGCTGCACGTGAAACGGGTTAAATAAATTATTATTAATATCTATTAAAATAATAAATTAGTATATAAACAATTTAATCTGTTTAACCCTTAGAAGCCTTATTTTCAAAATTAAATTTAAAAATCATGTATTTATTGCAGTAGCCAGATAAAGGGAAAAATAAATATCACAGTACATATTTTATATATTTATTTAAAAAAAAAGCAGGTATCAATTTTGATACTTTAGGCATTAAGGCCATAAATATGTCGCACTAACTGTTTATGTACTTCGGCATGAAATAATGCGAAACATTGTTTTTTTTGTTATCGCATGAAGAAACATTACATTTATTGCAAATCCAAGAGGTAAGCTTTCTACAATTGTTATATTTACATTTATTTCTCGAATCCACAAATACTTTTTCATGTCCAGCACGATCGTAACGTACGTCAGTTGAGGGTGGGACTTCTACATCTGACCGTGGTCTTTTGGAGGGTTCTGGGGTCTCTTCTCGTCGACTATTGGTACTTGGTCTTCCCCTTTTATTTTCTGACCGACTTTGATACCGGCATAAGGTGTCAGCAAGCTCGGTTCTGAAGTCAGCTAACTTCATAATGTCCTTCTGAGATTTCCCTTTCATTGTACTAACTATTTTGTACAGTACCCAAGCATTTATCACAGTCATGTCCAGGAGGTGATAGAACGGCCTTGTTGTCCACTTTCTTGATTTCATGCGGATACGATATCGACCGATGAAGCTGTCCATCAGATCAACGCCTTCCATGTGGGCATTGTATCCTTTTATGACCCGAGGACATGATACTTGGACATTCATTTTCAGTTTTTTGTCGTAGCGGGTTATAGTCTCTGCTGGTTCAGAACCAACATAGGTGGAAAGCAATAAAACTTGCTTATTGTCTTTCCAGCTTGTTGCCGAAAATTCCATACCTTCAAAAGTGGCAACATTTTCATGGCATGTTCCTCTGGGTACGTTAGACTTCAGGATTTCTTCTTTCTCTGGCAACTTGCAAGACTTTCCAAGTCTGTTTCTCTGTACGGTGCCAAGACAATAAATGCCTTCTTTGGTTAAGTAACGTAGCAAAGGAATATCGGTATGAAAGTTGTCAAAATAAATTACATGATTTACATGTCTTGGGACTGGTCGTAATAATCAAATAACTGTATTTGATACTGCTCCTAGGTCTGGTTCGCCAGGTATTCTATCCTTATTATATCCCTATCAGGTTCAATATCCTTAGCTCCTGAGTAAACCTCAAAACTATATGTAAACCCCGAAAGAGAGCATAAAACATATAATTTGAATCCCCACTTGTGGGGTTTATTGGGCAAATATTGCTTCATGAAATGCCTAATTTTTGTGGCACACATTTACTCGTCCAGTGACAGCCGATGGTCGAATGGTACAGTAATAAATCTTTTGTCCAAGTGGTCTATCACTGGTTTAATTTTGTGCAGTCTGTCGTGTTGGGGATGATCAGGTGGTAAATGTTTAGTGTCGTCATTCATATGAAAAATTTGTCTGATTTTATCAAATCTGTTCCGATTCATGGTTTGTGCTATTGGGTCAAATTTTACATTATTTGACCAGTATGACCTGACACTAGGATAATGGTAAACACTAGTAAAAATAAGAATTTCAAGAAACTTACGTAATTCCGAGACAGTAACAGGTTCTGTAAAGTTGGGGTTCTTTTGAAAAGCATACTTGTTTGACTCATCCACAAGAAATTTTAACATTTCTTCATCGAAGAAGTACGAAAAAAACTGAAAAGGCGTTTCCAAATCAAGAATTTCAAGTGGATACTCAGTGTTTCCTTCAAACTTGAAAGCGTTTTGGACAATGTCCATATTTTTTACTCTCCATACCATGTTTCGAGGGTTGCAGGTGTAATTATTCACCAAAGGAACTGAGCTTTGTTCAACAACCTCTAAATGTTGAATATCAGAAGATTCATATACTGAAGGCGGATCTGCATCTAAGTCAGGGTCAGCGGAAGAATTTGCTGTATCATCTTCATCTTCATATGAAGCTCTCTTTGACTCGAATAATAATAATCGATGTCATCTTTATTTTTGCTGGTCTCATCCTCTGAAATTTCACCATTTTCTAGCTGAGTCAAAAAACTTAATTCCAACACCAAACCAAGCAGAGAAACAACAAAAATACAAAGATAAAAACAAAAAATATTATTAGCCAAAGAATAGGTAAGTAGATTGCATACAGCCTGGAATGCCTGAAGTATCAAAATTGATACTCACAAAAATAGCAAGATTTTCTTCAAGCTAAACAGGCCCTTGCTAAAAATAATTATATCATAATAAAAATAAGATACTCAGCTACCTCAAAAGTATTTTTATTTTTCGGAAAAATGAAATGCGTCAAAAATTTATTCCGCTAAACTTTTTCTAAAAATATGTCACTCATTCAACACGGCGGGAAAACAAAATGTCATATTATTTGAACAATTTTGACAGCTGACGTTTATTTTTTTAACTTTTGTTCAAAAGAACATTATGCAATGGTAACATACATATAGCCGAATATTAAAAACAAACCAATTGCAAGTGTACAATTCGATTTAAAAGTCCGGTATCAAATTTGAAACTTAGGGCATTTAAAGGTTAAACCTATTTGAAAAAATAAGAATTCGAGAAAGTTAATGAGACTTGACATCAAAAATTGTATGTTAGACAAAAAAGTATCAAAAGTCGAAGTGTGATTTTTTTGATGACTCATGCCGATATGTATTCCGGAGTTTGATTTCCTATATTACAAACGTTGGTATTCCTCGGATAACTCTAGATCCTGAAAGCCCTGCAGTGTTGCAATGGTAACGCTTTCGCCTAGCGTACAGTTACCTCGGGTTCGACTTCCAACTGTTGAAAAAATCGTGACCGCTTAACTGCTCAGTGTAACCCGAGAGGTTGTTTTCCTGGGCATTAGGAGGTTTGTATTCAACGAAACACTGCAGGTTTTAGCGCAGCATGAGCCATGCACCCTGAAACTCACGAGAAAGAAATTTAAGTTAGGCAGAAAAATTATTTGAACTGTCCTTTGAATCTAAAATACAAGCAAACCTGATAATGTAACGAATTATTATAGGCAATCTTTATTAATCAACCAAGAAATTGTCATTCTTTTTTCAATCAAATGTTAACTATGATGGTTTGAATTTTAATTGAAAATTCTCCCTAGAATTTGATTCTCATTTTGATTGTTCAAAACGAAATTAGTACCAAAACCGTTATAAGAAATACATAATACTTATAAATGAATATAAGAAGTATATAAGACTGTAAGAAGCATATAAGACTCGGTAATTAATAAAGAAAAATAGACTAGTTTTTTCTTTTTCTACCAAATGAATAAATAAAATCGTATTGTACGTATGAAAATTTAATACACAAAATAAGCATTGAAATCGAAGGACAAATATTGAACAAATGCATGAAATATGAATATATGGCCAAATTATGTGATATCAAACGTAATGTACATTAACTGCAATCACACAGAACTCCAGTTGAAGGAAGGAAAATTTTACTCTGATGTTTCCGAAAGTCATGTTCAGCAATCTTTGACATTGCAAATGACCAGCTTTCTGTCGTAAATGGCAGATTAGGGCAATTAGTTGCCCCTCAACGACCACTTGAAGTGCTCCTGTTAAATGACGTGCTTATATTCCCGAATGGCTTCTCGTTTGCTTGGTATTCCCAATTACATCCCAGGCAAGTATTTTTGAGTCAGCAGGAGAAGCGAGATATCAAGTTTAACCTTTCTCTTTACTTAGATTCTAGGACTTGTTAGTGAAATGTAAACAATATGATAAATATAACTTCTAACTGGGAACAATTTTCTAGTACCGGATTTTGTTATTGTAAACGAAGAGTGCGAAAATGTAATTAGATTCTTTATTGTTTTAATCAAAATTCAATCGGATTTTCACGCAGCTATTGTAATTTTCTAACAAATACGAAACATATAATCAATTTTTTGAATTATTAAATTGGGAAGAAAAACATTTCACCCTTGCTATTTTGTAGTTAACGAATTTAATTTATTTTACTGATAAAGAATGATGTTAGAATTTGTATTCTCCTTCACTTTAAATAATAAATTTTACGTTTATTTTAAGAAATTCTTTATTGTTCTTCCTTATTCTCTCCTTCACCCCACATTTCTAAAATAAGGCCACAGGAAGCAAAAACTGCTTTCTTTGAAGGAGATTGAATCAATTTTTCACAGGCTTTCGACGAAGATACATCTGGAACCATTTTTTTTAATGTATTTAATTTTAATCACAATTTTCATATGAAAACATTTATTGTTCTCTTTAAAATACATTATAAATATAAATAATAGCGTGAATTATATATTAACCAAGTTAGCGTTAATACAAAAAAGAATTTTGAATAGAATGGTTCAAAGCTAAATACATACAAATTGTACGAGGTGTGAACAAGAAGTTTCGGGACTGCGGCTAAAAAAACCTACAGTACTTGCAGATTTGGCATTTAATCTCCTTCGAAGTAGTCCCCGTCTAAAGTCCCACACTTCATCCCATGTTTTTTCCATTGTTGAAAGTAAGACTAGAACTCATTTTTTGGGATCGCTAGAAGCTCCCTCGTCTCATTCTGTTAGATTTCCTCGACACCCTGATATCATCTTCCTTTCAAGTGGGATTTAATTTTTGGAAAGAGCAAAAAGTCACAGGGTGCCATATCTGGAGAATACGGTGGATGCGGGACCTGGGGAATTTAATGCTTAGTCATTCAAGGAGTTGGACCTCAGCTGAAAGCCGATTTTCTTGTTGCTCTGCAGATAGCAGTTTTGGCACAAACTTGGCAAACACACGTCTCATACTCAAATCTTGAGTCAGAATAGATTGAACTGAATTGTAGCTAATGCTATACTACATAAAAAGGTTAAACACTATTAAAATAGCAATGAAAAAGATCACTCTGAGTGATCTTTTTCATTGCTATTTTACCAGTGTTTAACCTTTTTATGTAATTTCCTCCCTGGTACCCTGTATTTTATTTCTAATGCTGTACTCTTCAGATAGCTTATAAATAGTGATTTGACCATTTTTTCGCACAGTTG
Source organism: Dysdera silvatica (assembly GCA_006491805.2). Taxonomy (NCBI): domain Eukaryota; kingdom Metazoa; phylum Arthropoda; class Arachnida; order Araneae; family Dysderidae; genus Dysdera; species Dysdera silvatica. Next base: position 34,368,838 of record QLNU02003225.1, on the reverse strand, counting down.
AACGCATAAGTTGAATGTTTTGATCAGTTTTTTTGGTTGACGGCCTCCCCAGACTTTCATCACTTTCGACAATTTCGCGACCATCTTGGAAACCTTTGAACCACTCATAAACACTTACGTGGCTCATACTCTCTTCTCCACAAACTTTCTTCAAATTTGCATTGGTCTCAGCATAGGCATCGTCAAGCTTTTGGCAAAATTTGATGCAGATTCTCTGTTCAACTTTCTCTGCCATAATGAATGCGACGACAACACAGTAATGACGTTTGTTCAAAACGCTGCTGTAAAGAAGTGGTGGGAGCTATGACGTTGTGACTTTCGACGCATGCGTGGGAGAGTTCACGGTCAATATCTGCCGAGCGTCCTCACTCTGTGTGTATTTTCCTTAAGCGTTGAGCACCAGTCCTGTTACTTTTTGATCACACCTCGTATACTACTCAAAGATCTAATTATTTTTACGAGCTCCTGATGGAGCCTGTCATTATTTTTATTTGTATTTTACAAGAAAAGAAGTACCCGAGTGATGCGTTATTCTTGTATATATAAGTTTACATATTTATATAAATACACTGGGCTCTAGGTTTCGGGAAAGCTAATATGTACCCCAAAATAGTTCGCAAATGCAAACTAACATTGGCTTTATGGGATAATTATCTGGACAAACGCAATACAAAAGCGTAAAGAGTTCGCAAAAACCTCGTAGTTGGTAAATTGGAGGTTCATAACAACGCGAGTTTACTGTATTCAAACTTGCTGTATTCTTTCCAGTTGGTAAATTACTTAGCAATAACAACAGCATTTATTAACAACTGGGTATTTTCTTATTCCTTTCTCATCATTACTGTACTCTATTTACAATACACAAGCGGCTAGTATTTTCGAATGTAATAATAATATGCACTACAACGTAAACAAAAAAAATTACATACTTTAAATTACATAGCTTTGTTTTTCATTCGCTGTTCACAATTCTCATAATTCAGCTGCATGCTACAAAATACACCAAAACAGAGGCATCATCCACTTAAATACAAAAACAAACAAGCCATTCTAACTCATTTGTTGACATAAAAGCCCCAGAAAATGAAAAAGAAATATCTTAAAATAAAACCCCGAACTCCTGAAAGAAAAGAAATAACGACGATTTCGTGTTATTTTCTTCTTTCAGGAGCATTATGTTCTCTCTGTCATTTGAGCGTTATAATACGCAGCATTAAGCATAGCCTACAATCTGAAAAAAAATCCAAGCAAAGAAGGCCATTTATAAACTTACAGATTGTCAAATGGCCAAACAAGATTAAAGAATTGAGCAATGCCATTCTCTTCACGAGAATTGATTGTAAATGCTTGTTATATGCCAACACACATGTTTCTTTCAATTTCCTTTTTCTTTCTCATACCTAGGGGATTAGAAAACGTCGGAGTCGAACACCGAGTAAGTTTCAATTACTAACTTACGGATATGGCATTTAAAGGAGCCTGTTTAGAAAACGTGGCCTTTCTCAAAAGACCTTAATTAGGTTCACCCTTGAGAATATACAGTAAACAAGAAAATATAAAGTTTCACCAGGAGATTATATTACAACTACAGTTGAATCTTGTTAAGACGGACACCAAATGCGAACAGAAAATATATTCGCATTAATAGTAATTCGTCTAATCTGGAAAGGATTGTTTACTATACAATCTGACGGGACTTTAAAACACGATTCGTATTAAAAATAACTCGTCAGAATGAGATTGGACTGTATTATTTTGACACTGGTGTAAGATTGTGACATGACGTTTCGTGACTCAACTGCTCTTTTGCCAAATAACGACAGAATGAAAAGTGGGTGAAATTATCAAGTTTGTATATCCGTGTGTTGGAAATTCACATCTGGTGAAACCCCTTTCGGGGAATTTTCCAAATGGAAATCAACATACTGAACACTGTTTTTAAGGAGGCTCGTAAACCTGGAATTATTGATATGGCATTGACGTTTCCACTTTTTCCCATCTTTGAATTAATGTTACTCGAAGGCTAATCATACCTTTCGAACTGTTTTGTGTTTATATTGGACATTTACTTGTCTTTCCTAATTCTCTAACTTTCTGAGCATGTGATTTTAGACGCCACATATGTTATTATATATAAAAATATACTTATCTTTATTGACAATTATTTTCTAAAAACAGAATTATTATATAGTACTTGGGTGCTGGTGGGAGAGAGATATTCTGGGGCAAAACAGTACGTTCTGCCATGGACGCCAATAGGAGTACTTCTAGGGAGACTTAGAAACATTAACGCGTACGTAAGATATTATTACCCTTCACAGGGATAACACAATTGCCAAATATGGTCAACACAAGAAAGCCTCCGGGGCGAGATTTTTGTGAGTTTTCGTGGGGGAATTTATTATACAATAATTTTTGCCACCCACGTATTAATTACAGCTCAAACTAGAGCTTATGTAATTTTGGAGAAAAAGAGACGCTTTCCCCATCCTGGATTCGAACCAGGGTCCCTCCGTTTAGCCCGGAGTGTCTAGACACTCCGGGCTAAACGGAGAATGGGGAAAGCGTCTCTCTTTTTTTCCTCCAAAACGAATAAAGCTCTAGTTTGAGCTATAATCTATACGTGGGTGGCAGAAATTATTTTATAATTAACGAGTACTTCTAGGGGGCTGAGAAAAATTATTACCTCCTTCTCAAAGCTGTCAAAAATTTTAGTGAATGTACAAGATACTAAAATGCTACAAAAATAATTGATACTGCTTGACAATTAGTAATGAGCTAAAAAGTACCTTATTTTAAAATGTGACTGTAAAACTTTTGAAAGTAAATGCATAGCAGAATCGGGCGAATCAAATTTTTAAACGGCTATGTGGGGGCTCGTACCCCTGCCCCCTATATGGGCTCCCCTGCCCTCTGCTATAAAAAAGCAAGAAACGGCGAGCAAACGGAAAAGACAAGAAAAGTAAGATCAAAGATAACGATAAACGTAAAAATCTTTAGGATATTTCTGACTCTGGTTTTCCACCCAGCTGTGCTTTGGATAGGAAATAACAGAAGCACTGATACCAGGTCGCTAGTCCCAAATATCAAAAAGGAAAGAGAAAGGGGGAAACAGAGAAATTAGTAATTTCGAGCTTATTTTCAGTAGTTTATTCTATAGTTCACAAATCTCTTTAATCATAAATGACCTGTGAGAAAATTGTCTCTCTACGAAATGACCCAATTTCTTTTAATATTTTCCAGTATCTATCGTTATGGTGTACGAGTTCAGATCACCTATTAATCACAACTTAGCTCTTTTCTTATACTTCTTATTGAGCTGATCAAATCAACATTTGAGTTTTTGTAGAAATTAATGCATTGCAAAATACAGCTGTATATTTTTTATGAAACTGGCCAGATGTTGTTCTTTTGTGTTTTAACTTTACGGCACAAGGATAGTTAAAGTTGTCTGCGCCGGGACCTATGGTTTTCCAAATAATATGAACCACTTTTGCCTTGAGAACTAAACTTCGGACTACGGTGTGTTGAAAACTGCACGTCTTCTATCCGTCCCCGTTAATGACAACCGACATGATAGAAGGCGGCGTACCCACAATGCTACCGTAAATCATAAAATTGGTTAGTAGATGATATCATAGGTCACTAGTTAATCTGATATTCTGGTTGTTATTTTTAACCTTCCACCAAACATCGATGTTTCGCAGAAGTCAACCACTGTAAAAGTTATCAACATGCTTTAAACATCCTCAAATGTACAATATTATTTTTAAAAAGCTGCTAAGCATTTAGATAGTTATTCAGCAAAAAATATAAATTTTTTGTTGCTGTCTAATTGATATAAAATCTCACATCAAACCTTGCAAACCCTTCATCTTTCAACTAATCGCATCTGGCGCGTGTGTCACAGATAATAAAAGAAACGATGGTGCATGAAATGGGATTTTTTTTATTTATAAAAATAGCTGCATTTTCTTGAAATATTTCTACGGCAATAAACTAATAGAAACGTTCTGAAAAATGTAAACAATTTTTTATTAGTGTTCTCTTTCTTTTGAAAAAGCTCCTCTCAATCATGTTTTCAAATCGTTATAACTCTCTTGAAGGAACGTCCGGTTCCTTAGAGACGTACATTTCTATTCCGAATGTATTAAAAAAGTGCAGATGAAGCTCTTTTTAAATTCTCCATTTAAAAATAAAAATGTGTGCGCTTAGTTAAACTAGACCTTGGGCGGTTTAAACGAATAGTTATTCGATGTTTGAAGCACGTGGAAATGCTTGAATAATTTGAACTGCTGTAATATTTATTACGCCATTCTAGAAAGAGATTTAAAAGATATCGGTTAATTAAATCTTTATGATGCAATAAGTGAAAAGATTATCCTATACGTCAATCAGAGAAAAGTACTTAATAAAAAGTATATGTAGTTTATATAAAAATGTAATTTGTTTCCATGTTCCTTATCTGAATTTAACTCCAGTAATTACGTTTGATGACGCTGTATTATATTATTTTTGCAATTTGCTGCTTTTTGGAAACGTGGGCATTTATTAGATGAATTTTCTTATCTGTCGGACGAAATGGTGATTTGCTTCTCATAATAGATTTTGTTAGTTAATTATATATTCGGACATTTTTTCTCATCGCTTTTCCCAATGTTCTGAAGAAGATTAACACAGACAATTCAACATATTAAGTATATAATTTTTTCGAAACAGCAAGAATATCCCAAACACATCTGCTTAAATTTTATAAACTTCGCTTCTAAAATTTTGCTGAAATAGTTTTACATGAAAAAAATGCAATTGAATATAAAATAATAGACACTTTAAGAGAAGCTTTTATGAAGAAATAAAATAGTTCATTCGAGGTTCTAAAAAAAATGATTAAAACCTTCAGGACATTTTAAAGTTTTTAACAAGAACAAAGTAAAAGTACTAACTACAAGCAATGGATTTTCTTTGTTTGCTTTTTCCTTGTTCAAGATTGGATTAAGCACAAACTGAACTGTTCATACAATGGAAGTTAACGGAAATTTAGAAATAAGATACAAAGTACCAGGGAAGAAATTTACATACAAAAGATTAATCACTTATAAAATAGCGATAAAAAGGGTCGCCCAAGCTTTCGGACGCATCAGCAGCAGTCCTTCATCAGGAGTAATGACGATGTTATGTTTCTGTCTCTTTTTTATACTTGAAATTTCTGGAAAACCCTTCATCAGAGTAGTCCCGCAGAATGGGAAAACCCAATGAGAACCAATGGGAGGCCTCCAATAGAATCATGGAAGAACCCCAATAGGGACCAATGAGAAACCTGTACTGCGGGCTACCTAAGTTGGAGATCTCCCATACATTTCAGAGTAAGAGTTACTTGTAATTTCTTACATCACAACCACTTCCAGAAACTTACAAACAACTCTTACTCTGAAATGTATGAGACTTCCCCAACATTAGGTGCCCCGCAGCACAGGTTTTCTTTGGGTTTTTCGATGATTCCTATTGAAATAATACAGAGTTTCACCAGAATATTCCATAACAAACAATCATTTCGACACTGGCGTAAGGCTTAAAAAAACGACGTTTCGGGAGCCAACTGCTCCCTTTGTCAAGTGAAGGCAGAAATTCTGCCTTCACTTGACAAAGGGAGCAGTTGGCTCCCGAAACGTCGTGTTTTTAAACCTTACGCCAGTGTCAAAATAACTGTTTGTTATAATTCCTATTGGAGGCCTCCCATTGGATCCCACTGAGGTTTTCTATTCTGTGGAACTTCTCTGATGAAAGTTTTTTCCAGAAATTTCAAGTATAAAAAAAGGGACAGAAACATAACATCGTCATTACTCCTGATGAAGGACTGTTGCTGACGAGTCCGAAAGCTTGGGTGATCTTTTTCATTGCTATTTTAACAGTGGTTAACCTTTTTATGTAATAGAAACTTATTTTTAATGTAATTTTTTATTATAGGTCCCATAAGGCAAATTAAAAATCATTTGAATATATGAAAGGGCTTTGAATAAATAAAATTCTTACTAACATATTGAGCTCAATACAACTGAAATTGCTTAATAATCTACAAGAGTTCATGCCTAAAATTCGAAAAGGGAGCAGATTTCAGTAAAAATGGAGGTGGCGAGGAAAGTTTTTTTTTCTTTTCTAAGACAATAAATAAATTCTTTTCTGAAGTCAATAAAAATTTTCAAATGGGGGTTATTCCAACCCTCTTTTACCTCCTTGTACCGCCTTGGATAAGTCATACACCCAAAAGGAAGCTTTCTATCCTTTAATGGAAGATCAATTAAATTAAATTAATACAGATATTTAGAATCTGCTAGGCCAGTAGTCTTCATTTCTACCCTGTCTCCAAGCCATTGTATCTTTGAGGCTTTTTATTTATGCGCATGAAATATGTTTAATATATAAATCATAGATGGAAAGACGAAATGGTTCGACAACTGTACGTTCTAGATCAGCGGTCGCCAACCTTTCGGATCTCACAGACCACTAAATTCATAATTTTAAATCCCGCAGACCACATTCCGTGAATTTAGTGCAATATAAAGGTGGAAATTGTCATTCAGAATATGAGAATTTCTTAGAATATTATTTTTGTTTTATTATTAATAAAACATTAAAATGCACATAATGTCCAGATTTTGCTGCGGACGACCAAAATTCTCTCACGAACTTCCGGTTGACGATATCAGTTCTAGACAGTATATTTGAAATGTTTCTCTGATAGATAAAATTAAGAATGCCTTAATAAGAATCACATTTCAGACGTAGAATAACTAAAATCCAATTCACTGAAATCGCCATTATTTTCACCCACCCTCAGAACAATTACTCTATATGAAATCTTTGAAACTGCTCTATTCCAAAAATCTCAGTTTCAAATAATGAGCATTTACATCTATCTTTGTTCATGTGACACCCTTACCAATTTTCGCTTCACTAAAACACCATTCTGCTATATTGACCTCAAAAGTAGTGGATGTCGATATTTTTGTCGTTACCTCCCGCATATATATTCGCCACTTAATTGATTGATAGGGAAGTATAACTGACCTTACCCAGATCGGCGAAAAATATCAATCATCCTTTACACATTGCAAAATATTTTATCTTCTGTTATATAGCTTATATATTCTTATATGAGAAAAGTTAGGCGTACATTTTTAATTTGCAAATATCACTATATTATAGAGAAAGATATTTTTTTGTTACTAAATTTCAAATTTTTCAAAAGAATTTTCAGCGTTATAATTGACATAACTATATAAAGAAAATTTAACTATATTCAGTTTTTAATGCATCTGATAATCATTGCATGATCATTGGCGATGATCATTGGCGTATTTGATTTGAAGAGACTTATGTCTCATGGCTAGATTAGAAATAAAAAGTAGAAAGCGATAGCTATATGTATAATTTAGCTAGTTTCGGTAAACAAAAAGTAAACATTTTTAAAAACATCCATTCAGAGTTCTTTCCTGTTATTTATTTGTTCATTTGCGATATGGAAGATATGGAAGGAGATTATCCTTGCTGTCCCCGCAGTTTTCCCTTGTTTCTGAAATAAAATCTGATTTTTTTTTTAATTTTTTTTAGTCCAAACGGTGTTGAAAAGCTCGCGGGCCATATGTTGCACAACCTTGCGTTAGAAGTAGCTGTTTTGCCTGAAGAGGTAATTTCTAGGAACAGATGGATGGCGTGGTTATGAGCGGCTCATTAAATCTTCCCATCTCCAACCTTTTTGTAGAAGCATTTGCAGAGTCAGCTTCGTCCACTACACCGTTTAAACCAATCAAATAGCTTCGACGACTGGTAATAAATTGCGAAACAGGGTAACCCCTTACGACAGCACATTTTCAAGTGATTGGAGTGAGTCAGTCAGTGGTAAATTGCGGACAATCGAGTGGCCCACAGTTTGCATACAGGAAAAAGGAAGGAAAAAAAGTACTAAGAGGGATGTTTAAGTATTTCTGTTACATCGGATTCTACTCACGTATTTTTGAACCAAAAAAATGCAATCGTTTGAACACGTAGCCAGAAAAATCATCTGCTTAATACCTATACAATTTTCTAAGTGTGATTGAACAATATAAACCCTCCAATTAATAAATTCGAAGATTAATTTCGAAATGTATTGATTTACGATACTGTATTGTAAAAGTATTGATTCCGATACTTTTTACGGAGGTAAAGCGGATCATGCAATACAGAAAAAATGCCCTTTGACTACCTTAATAAATCTATAAATTTTTGGTCAAAAATCTACAGAAAAGCAACGCAAATCTCAAAACAATTTCAATACAGACGCTGCCGAAACCATTTCCGTGGTCAGGTAACCCATTTTAAGAAATTTCTAACACGTGATAATAGATTTTTGTTCTTAATTTCATCGGTTTTTTTCTTTTCTTTTGTGCTGTCGGTGCTAGCCCAAGAACGGGATGTGTCTTTCCATTCCCAGAGGCGCGTTTCCATTCCCGGATCGATTCAGACACTTACCGACGGGAAGGCTTGGCGGCAAAAAAGCACTGCGGCGCTAACGGTTGATTCTGGCACTAGACGCTAGCGCGGACACGCGCATGTGCCGCATCTGACCCAAGGGGCAATCCTTCTGCGCATGTGCGTGGACTCTCCAATCAAATACATCGCCCTCTTAGGTACTAGTAATGCCGAAACATGCTATAAAATAGCTAAATATACTGGCGTCTGGTTAGATATACTGGCGTCTGGTTAGATATACTGGCGATAGTATAGCCCCCTATTGATATCCCCGCTAATATAGTATTTTGATTATGAATTAGTATTTTTATAAATAAATCAGTACTTACCTGAATTGCAGAAACCGATCTAGGGAGATACCCCAAGACTGCCCGCTCGTCTCTTCGTGACTCGTGCCGTTTCGATCACATTCGATGTGCGCTGTCTGAATCAGTACCTGTTGAATCAGTATATGTTTATAAGTATAAATTATAATTTTATCCCCTTGCCCAAGGATTTATACACTCCCCCACTTAATAAAATCTAAACTTAAACAAAGCGGCAGAAGCTATTTTCTCCCATTTTGCTAGCCAAGTAAATATTATCGGATGGAAACATCCACGTAAGAAGCGTACACGGGCGGCAATTGGAAACCTAGGCGTCATTGCTAGTTTTTGCCGCTTAACGCCAAGTGTCTGAATCGATCCGGGAATGGAAACAGGATAACGGGGTCCCTTAGAATTTTTCTGAAAATATTTTAACCGTAAACAAATACTAAAATCATATCGCTACAATCGCTGACTGAACTATCTTCTGAAGAAAATTCCCACAGGCGAGCCTAAAGTCTGAATTTAAGTATTTGAACTTCAATCTTATCATGCAATTTTGTGCCATAAAAATGTTTATAATTTAATTACTAAAGTTGCGTATTGTAATACTTATAAGGTATTATAATATCTGTAATAAACTAAACAAAGCAATTATATATTTTCTGAAAATTTATGATATCTTTTTGGTGACTAATTGTCGATATGAATGGTTAAGCAAAAGTTTCTACCTAACTTCCAATTCCCAATTCCAACAAAAATATCTTCAAAGCATCCTATCATTACAAAAAATAATTGTTATTGAAATATTTCAATTTCAGTAAATATTAAACTAATTTTCAAATTTTAGCAAGTTTTGCAGTTACGAAAGGAAACAATAGTTATGAAGTAGAAAAATATAATCATACACACACTTTGTCTTTGTAAATTAGTTAATTAATTATATATAAATTTTATACCGCTTCCAAAAAATATGCTGTCCGTGTAATTACCCAAAATAAAGGTAGTATGTATGTTGTGTCGAAAAATCCTAACGAAACACCCTAAATATCGTTGACATGATAGCATCTAAGAGCATAATAGGTACTTGTATAGCCTACAGCTGCCGCTGTCTCTCGTAAAAGCTTTACAATTAAATAAAGATATTAAAATCTCGATTTATAATTGCTATATACTAAATAAATATTTAAAAGTTCCATGTAGCTGTTTACGCTAACATGGTGGTCCTAACTTTTAAAGTGATAAAATAAACTTTAGCCTTATTGATTTTCAGCTTTGCAAAATGAGTCTGAAAACTTTAACAAAACGATATACACCGAAGAGCCAAAACATTAAAACCACCTGTGCGTTATGCAGACAAAGTTATCTACAGTACCAATCAAATGGAAGGGGTGGGTTTTAGGTTGGTATATAAAAATATGGGACTGTGTTCTGTCGATCAGTAGTTTTTATCTCTGCAAGGTGGGTAAAGATAAGGATTTATCGGACTTTGACAAAGGACATATTATGATGGCAAGACGTCTGAGTATCCGCATTTAGGAAATTGCACGTCTAGTCAGTTGTTCACGATATTCAGTAGTTAGTACGTATCAGAGATGATTGCAAACAGGTGAAACAACTGGTCGAAGACAATGTGTTGGCCGGTCGAGGGCCAATGATGGCAGAGGGGAGCGAAAATTTCATCGGCTTGTTCGCGCGGATAGACGTGCGACCGTGGAGGAAATTAACAAGAAATTTAATAGTGGTGATGCACGAAATGTGTTTAAACACACTGTTCACCGTACATTGTTGTCTATGGGATTACTAAGTCATCTCCCCATTCTTGTGTCTATGCTCACTGTAACTTATCGCTATAAACGCATTCTGTGGGCACGTAGCCATGCTCATTGGAGAGCTGAAGCGTGGAGGAGGGTCACATGGACAGATGAATTTCGTTTTTGTTTACGTCATGTGGATGGACACATTCGTGTGCGACATTTAACGGGGGAAACACTGTTACTTGGCTGCACTGCTGGAAGGAAGCAAGGTGATGGCGGGAGTGTTATAGTGTAGGCGAGTTTTTCATGGAACCAGCTTAGTTCCATTGTCATTGTTCAACGCAATCTCAATGCTTCCACGTACTTAAACATCTTAAAGAACCAGTTACACCCCTTCACGTCCACCGTTTTTCCAGACGGCAATAGCATCGTACAACAGGACAATGCTCCCTATCATAAAGCTCGTGCGGTTCTAGAATGGTTCGAGGAACGTGAGAATGAGTTTTCTTTATTACCATGGCCTCCAAATTCTCTAGACATCAATCCTATTCATCACCTGTGGTTTCACTTAGAACAACGTATCAGAGCATTAACATCACAACCACGGAATTTACAAAAGTTTGGCCAACTTCTGTTGCAATTATGGTATGATATCCCACGTGCAACCTATCAGCATCTAGCTGAATGCAGGCCGCGCTGCGTCCAGGCACTTTAACTCTTCAAAAGCGGACCTACACGTTATTAGATAAGTGCTTTTAATGTTTTGACTCATCGGTATATATTCCTCAAAGCTTTGCAGAGTAAACGCTTTATGTTAATACTATGAGTATTCGCAATTCCCAAGATAATGATTAAACTATTTTCAATACTTTTTTTATCGCATGTTTTCCATAGGTTAAAAAGAATTAATAGTAGCCGAATCAAATGCCTCTGTTTTCAAGGATATACTATTTTTTTAATTATTTTTTATGTAGACACTCATGCAACGTTTTACTTGTAAATTCAGTCATCCGAATCTCAGCAGAGTAGGTCATTTTGGTTAAGCGAAGTTCGGAGACCAAGGTTATTCTGTATTTACAAGTAAAACATTGCACGAGTGTTCACTTAAAAAGTGATTAAAAAAGTACAGAAAGAAGGTCATTTCGATTAAGCGGAGTTCGGATGACCGGGGTTCTACTGTATTTACAAGTAAAGCAATCCCCAATAAATATATTTCAAATTATAACAAAATAAATATGACGCGACGAATTGTCGTGGTGAATTATGCTTGCAAAGAATTGTGCTCACGACGAATTGGCGCAGAACCATGTTTGGAATTTCTATATCCATATTGGTTTTATTAATTAAGGCTATGTATGATCGGTTGTGTGGTATTTTCTTTTCATAATAGTAAATAATAATCAATAAACAATAATTAATAAGCACTAATAAATTATAATTAATAAGCAATAATAATTAATAATTAATAAAAATATAATTAGTAACCAATAATAATTAATTAGTAAGCAAAATGAACAGTGAACAATAATAAATAATAAGCCTGGAACTTCTTCAGCGGACCGAAAACGTGGAAATCACTAGGGGCGAGGTCCGGACTGTATGGTGGGTGGTCCAGACTCTCCCAGTGAAATGACCGGAGCTTATCGGCGGTTCTGATTGCATACAGTCCGGACCTCGCCCCTAGTGATTTCCACGTTTTCGGTCCGCTGAAGAAGTTCCTGGCAGGACAGCGATTCACGTGCAACGATGAAGCCAAGACAGCAGTCCGACGGTGGTTCCACAGTCAGCCGGACGAATTCTACCACAGGGGCATCTCAAATTTAGTGCTGCGATGGGACAAATGTCTGAACCGGTGTGGGGACTATGTGGAAAAATAGTGTAAGGTACGTAGAATAGTACGTATATTTGTAATTACCTGTATGTACCTTATTTTGGCTAATAAAAAATAGGGGCAAAGACTTTCTGATTCGCCCTCGTACAATTGCCCAGTTCGTCTTGAATTTGACGACTGAATATATCTTTTGATATCGGGTCTTCACAAAGGACCTGAGATATTAAAGGTATATTCGTAGGATGTAGGCAGTTCCAAGCAAAGAGGCCTTTTATAGCTGATGTATTGCAAGTTTGTCAATTCCTACTGTATTTAGCTGATTTTTAAGATTTGGTGGGATTGCTCCCAGTGCTCCTGTCGCTATGGAGTTGACAACGGCATTTTTCCACAACCTTCTGACTTCGATTTGCAGATCTTTGTGCTTGGTGGTGATTTTGTGAAATTCTTTCTCTTGAATTCTTGAGTCACCAGGAACAGCCACATCTGCTATCCAAACTTGTTTCTTTCCACTGTTGCTCAGTCACACTGTATCGCGTGCATGGTGTTTGTCAGTTTGGGTACAGAAGTCCCACAGGAACTTGACTTGGTCATTTTCAATAATCTTGTCAGCTTTGTGTTCCCACTAGTTTATGTTAATAATTTCGTTATAATTTTGGCCCAAGTGCTAGCGAATCATCGAAGTTAATTTTTTGTGTCGTTTCAAACAGTCTGCATACGCCATATTTTTTGCATCCATATATCATGTGATCCACTGTTTCGTCTGCTTTTTGCGCCAGGGCGCATTTGCGATCATGAGACGATTTTTCTATTTCCGATTTAATTACATTCACTCACAATGCCTGTTTCTACTTAGCTATTACCACCTTTCTGCTTCTTGCTTCATCGTCATTGTTATTATTGTGAGAATAAGACGCGGGTAATTTATATATCGTTTTATGCTTATAATATGGCTTAAATAAAAAAGTAGAGGATGCTATTACTTTATAGTTTTTACACTTAAATTGTAAGGGGTGCTTTGTCAATTCAAAAGATATTCTCTTTTTCTGGTACAATTCACGTTCAACTTTCATATCTGAAGTCTCGTTAGTTTAGAAGCAGTTGTTAGTGATATATATGATGCTAGTTTATGTAGTTATTTAATGCTATTTTATGACGCTAGTTTATGTAGTATGTTTGTTTGGTAGTTTGTGTAGTTTATAATGTGGGTACTTTGAAGGACTTTTAAATATAGTTTTTAATATAATAGTATCTTCCCTTCGAAAAATTTCGATAAAATAATTTTTTTTTTCAAAGAAAATACAGAAATCATTGTTTTCTAAAAAGATTATTTCGAAGATATTTATCCACACAATTCCGTTACATAAATAAAAATTTAAAAATTAAATATGTAAAATGCATTTAAAAATAAAGATTGGGTAAGTAAATACACTATTTTTAACTACCCAAAGCTTCTTTATTGGTATCATTTTACAGCAACCATATTATATAATAGAAAATTCATCAAAAGTGAAAATACAAGTATAAGTCTTTGATAAATTTATTTGTACATATTTAAAAGATGTCAATTAATTCTAATTAATCTGCTATCTAGTGAAATCTCATTAACAATGAGATTATTAATTAAATTAGTTCTTTAAAATCTTGTTAACCGCAGAAAGTATAATCATACTTCCAAGCATTTTTCCTTATGCTGCTCTCGGAGAGGGGTAGAGAACGAAAATAAACTCATGGTTGTATACATGGTTGTATACATGGTTGTAGAAAGTGTGTGTATTGTGCCTGAAATAAAATTAATTTACTTTGATTTTGAAATGCCCATATAATGCATGCGGTAACCGAAAAATTTTGTAAACAAAAGTTTATAAATTAGAATGGTGGCTTAAGGGGGTGAATGTGGCAAAAAAATTTAAATGCTGGTTTTGGAAAAATGACGCGTATAAAAACAATACAAAAATAACTCCATATATTTAGGACACTGAAACAAAACAAAGTTACAAGTAGTAAATTCATTGCTAGTTTTACCTTAAAATACGTTTACAGTTCTATAAACTACATTGGCTATGAACATTTTCTCAAAAGTAACTTTGTTACTTACATCCCTTTGTTACTAACCCCCTCAGCCATAA
>QLNU02003225.1:34307451-34329179 GCA_006491805.2 Dysdera silvatica | reverse complement strand
TTATAGTATCTGTTAAATTATAAATAAATATAGTTTTCGTGTTGAAAAATGTTTTATGCAATTATTTTACGTGTCAGTAGTTCCGCATATTGATTTTATGCAATCATACATACTTATTTCTTGATGTAGATATTTGAGGTTTTGCAAAACAAAAAACAGTACAACTCATAAAACCCAAGTTTAATTGTCCTATCCGAGCAAATACCAGACCACTAGATCATCACGACCAAACTACATATTTAATCTAAATGTTTCAGTTTTTAATATTTGTTTACCACTTAATAATTTCATTATCACATAAAAAATGTCGTGTCATAAACAATGGTCATGACACTGCGCTTTCCAAAATCCCTCATTTTCTCAATCTCAAATAAGATCAAATTCAATAAAACACCTAACATGGGAACCTGCAGATAATCATTTAGTATAGTGGCGAGTTTGTGTATAAGCAAGCAATATGAAAGATGAAAGTAACAGCAGGGATTTTAACTCGCGCAAACACGCTTAAAAATATCATGCTGTGAGGGATTGTCGCCTTTCTATAATAGTGGAAAGCAAAAACGTGTTAACCACTTGTGGGGGCAATGTTTTCAGCCGTGTTTTCCTTTCTCCAGTCGCGTTGTAAAAATACGACAGTACAAGGGAGTTACTCGCAGTATCTCTATTTTGATGTAGCTTCTATATAGTACTTACCACAAAAGGGCGTTGTAATGTTTCACTGAGTTTTACAATCCGCTTACTTTAGAAAACCTGGAGGAAACCTCCAAAAGTGATAAGAAGCTAGAGATGGCAAACTCATAAAAGAGTCAACTAAAAAGAAAATGTGTTTTCTTCAAGTTTTATTACTTTTTACTTATCACATTTGTATTACGATACTTTTATTACTTTTCGGGGAAACAGAGAAAGTAACATTCTTGTTGGATAAGGTTTAGAATCACGTTAGGTTTTTATGTTTGTGCTTAAATCTTACTCAGTAATAAAGTTGAAATTTATACATTGGCTCCTAATAAAAATATCCTCCTTTATGACATGATCTTTAGTTACCTATTCATTTATGTTCTTATAATTAAACGGAATTATATAATTAAATATCTTATTTTCATTGAAGAAAATTTATTCTTATCAGAAAAACTTAATTTCCGAGTTACAAAGGATATGTTCTCGGAAATTTATAAAACGTCTGGGATTTGTGTTTAAGCTGTAAAGAAGATATTAAAATATGCGTCAGTCAATTTTAGTTTAAGCAAAATGTGTACTTTTTCGCCTTTGTTTATTTATATCTATAATTCATTATATTCATAATTTGCTGGTTTCTAAAATGTAAAATTCACTTGTGTTATATATGTTTTATTATGAATCTTCCTTTCAGTCTATGTCGTTCTCGGATTTGACTTTGAGCACTTGGGTCTCATGGTGAGTATGGAGAAGAAAGGACTGTTGAAAAACGGAGAATACTATGTGGTGGGAGTAGATATCGAACAGTACGAAATTCAAAATCCAACGAAGTACTTAAAGGGTAAGTAATTGAAATTCCTTATAAAATATACTTTTACTGGGTAATTTAAATTAATACTTTACAGTTAAATATCTACTTAATAATAAAAATGCAAAACAAAAACACATTAAAATTAACACTCATAAAAAAGTATGGTATAAAGTATATATTCAAAGGAATGTGCTGTGATAATAATTTCCCCCCTCACTTGCTTGAACGTTTTTAAAAACAGAAAAAATTTCTGTCGTCCTATTTTTAATTTGACTTCATTTATTGTTGACGACTATCGGAAAATTTGATGCATTAATCAAGAAATATCGAAATTAGAAATGCACTAATTAAGAAGTTTAAGGAATATAAGTGCATAATAAATAATAAAATGGAAAGCAATTTATGCTAATATATTACTAATAATTTTATAAGTAAGTTGTAATAATTTGTCCAATTTATGAATCTTTCTCTTTTGGAAAAGTTTATGGAAATATTTAGCAGCTAAATCACGTATTTTATTTTGAGTTTTAATTAGCTGAATGGAATGATTTATATTAAAATGAAATTAAGACCAATAGAAATTTATACAATAATCATGTTTTTGCGGTTATAGTGTAAATAGAACAGTTAATAGTAATTTTTGTTTCAATTTCTCGAACTACATTCAGCACCACCAATGTTATGTAAACCTCTGTTGTAAATCTATACTTTTAGTATACTCATGATACTAAAGTGATAACTAAATATGAAATAATTGAGGGATTAGTAATGAATCAGTCTTTTAAATCTACCTTAGTCGGTATCACGAGTTTATTCCTTGCATCAAACGCTCATTGTGACGTATACGGTGAAATTCAGTCTGTATATACTGTAAGTCCTCTATGTGAAACGTTATTGTATAAATATTAAAAAATAAATATAAAATCAAAATGCATTTTATCAAAAATAAGTTTAAAAATCAATTCTATGACTTAACATTCTTTTCTGTATCACGCAGTTTCGAACTTAAGTCACTGATGCCATTATTCATAAGATATTAAGATAATCAAATTCGTAATATTCGGACTAAAAAAATAACAAAGATATTACCAAAAAAACATAAAAATTGAATTATACTACGCATTTGTTCATTCTCATGCTATGTACTGTAACTATGCTTGGGGAAATATGGAGGATACAAATCTAAAATTATAGTAGAAAAAATTCAAAGCAAATTCCTTGCAACACCTATCGTAACCAGGAGTGGGATTGGAGAGTCATATTGGAAGAAACTAGTATTATTCCAGTAAGCAAATTAAACGCATATTATATATACTGAACAAAGTGTACGAAAGGATTCAAAATAAAAAATTCTATGAAATAATAAATATTCCATTTAGACCATACTTGAATTAGGGATTAAGGTTGAGGGGAGGCGAAATGTTACACGTACCTAAAATAATAACAGAAAAAATCAGAAATAACATAAAATACAGAGTGCCTAAAATGTGGAATGCACTGAGTGAAGAAACAAGAAAAATATGGAATTATAAAGAATTTAAAAATAATTTAAAAAGGGAACTGATTGAGGAAAAGCTGCAGGAGCGAGGATAATATCCGTGAACAAACTAATTTCGAAATATATTGAAGCGTCGCGCTAGCATTTATTTTGTTTCTGCAGGGCATTGGCGAGTTATGCTGCAGCATGTACTCGGGACACACACGTGTGATATAATATTTTTAATTTGTGCTACTGTGTGTATCAAATATGTACTTTATATGTGTAAATATAAACTTACGTAAATAAATTAACAAAGCACTGGTTTAATTCAAATAAATATTTCGTGAGGTAAGAAGCAAACAGTTTAGTTGAATTTAGAAAGGGAGAAATGGAGAATTCACTTTATATTTTAGAAAGTGAAAAATAGAGAATTCACTTTATATTTTAGAAAGTGAAAAATAGAGAATTCGCTTTATATTTTAGAAAGTTAGCAATGGAGAATTCACTTTATATTTTAGAAAGTGAGAAACAGAGAACTCACTTTATATTTTAGAAAGGGACAAATAGAGAGTTTAGTCGAAATATAAAGATCACACTACTAAAAAAATTATGAGATAATTTTTCTCAAATTTACTTTCTTTAATACTAATCTTAAAACTTTTTTATGCCAAAGTCATGCATAAAATTGTTGCCTATAATAAAACTTTTAAATGTTCATTAGTAAATTAAATATAGTTGGTGCCTTCAGACAATCGTTTAGCAGCTATGAGATTATGCGCTGTAACAACACCATTTTGTGTATATTTTTCGTATTTTTACTGCACTGCAAACAAAATGTAAATCACTGAAAGAGTCAATAAGCGTGTCCTGTCTTTTTCTCTGAAATGTACGAGTATATAATCAACTGAGAGCACACTTGTAGTGTGCGACGTATAACATGAGTGTAATCATTCCATAACGTCATGTTAGGAAGATTAAATGAACGGGATTTAAATCAGAATTTGTGTTATTTCATACAGTTCACTGAGAACTTCGATTAATTCGAATAAGACCTCAGAAAACGTTCATACAGAAATTTCAGACTTTAGGGATAAACCGCTATCCGATCGAAAAGGGCAGAAAACCCCTTATTCACGCACCCATTTTTCGCTAAACTTACTTCAAAAACTGATACAAATTCGTAAAAACACGAATACGTCGTACAATCAAATACCGTTAGCGTGAACACTTACGGTTAACAAGAAGTTTGTTTAAGTTAAAAGGAGTTCAAGTTATCCGAAAATGACAAGCTTATATATTACTGCGCGGGTTGACAGGGATTCGGATCATAGTTCATGTTAAGAATTCATGTCAAGTGTGTTTACGTTAACAAAATTCGACTGCATTAGAAAGTTTACGCTACCGAGTCGATATTCATTTATTGTTTGAAAAGCTACAGAAATGTCGTTACATACTTAGGCGCAAAGTGTATAATAATGGCGTTTACTTTCGAAGCTTGCGTCTCGTGCAGTGCTTTTCATTAAAGAGACCGATGATGGCAGACAAGATGCATTTGATGGCTTTCTGAGTATTCTTAAAGAGCACGCTGCTTTTCCAAGACGTTTAATATGCGTAAAAATAATTTCTAAGACCGAAATATTATCATTCACATACATTAAAATTAATATATGTGTACTTTATATTCGCATTAACTTTAATATGTTTGTACCTAATAGGTTCATTTTATTAGGCCTATATGTATATATACACCAAAATTTTTTATACTTAACGATCTAAAAATAACTCATATATATGTCTATTTATTCATGATTTTTCCCACTTCCAGTTGGTGGAATACGCAAACTGGTCTAGTTCTTTTTGCACGCACACAATGATACAACTCACGAATCGCTTGATCAATGCAGGGCAGACCATTGAAGTGATAACCATATATTAATGTATTACCCGCTTTTTTCAACAAGAAAGTGACCGACACTCCGTTTCGATACTTCGAGAAGCGACGAACCATAAAGCGATACTTTATCTCTTCCATATTCCTTACTGATGCAACTGCTTGTACCAGTAATCAGAACAACAGCCTGAAAGTATGTTTCATGCCCCATGTGATATGAAATTACTTAAACAAATAACTAAGTAAATAATAAAATACATCCAAAACCAAACACTATTACTGCTTCTTTATCTTAATTAAGCTCATGAGTCAATTAAATTCTTCATCCTTCCCAATATTACAGTTTCTCAAATATGAGGCCATAAATCTACATAAAAAAAACTTCCTTTTATAGTCTAATGAAAATAAAATTACTGTCTCCCCCATCCCGCCTATTTATTATTCTACAAAAAAATGTAAATCGGGGCAACCGAATTCGAGGAAATTATGATTTACGTTAATTAACCGGAGGAGAACCTCCTAAAAAGCTATTGTTTCCTGCACTCCTCCATTCTAATCTATGTTATATTCTCTAAATCTCAAAAATATCAATTATAACATATCAGAATCTTATTGAATCAGATGTATCACCTCCAGCTATATATGTGTTGAATAAATCCTATTTGTTTCTTCTTCCTTTCTTTCAATCAAATTTTTCTCGATTCCAATTGTCTTGCTTTCAGCATCAGATATATCGAATACATAAAAATAACATCGTACGAAACATCTGAAGATAAAATAAGCATTTCGGGATTAATATGTCGTGATTTGTTTACTGATTTGTTTTATCTGAAAGTATTGAACAATTTTGCTAAGAGTTTAAAATGGGAAATCAAAAGGGAGCAAGTTTTATTCCCTTTACTACAATCCCAACTTTAAATTTCGAAGATTTCCATATTCTCTCTTTTTGTTTATCCTACATCGATTTGTTGGAGGAGGATAAACGAATCTTTTGAAATACCGCAACATATCTCCTTTGGTTTTATTTTACGCCTCAGTTGGAAGCTTCTAAACCTTTCTTTTGATGTTTATACTCTTTCAAATTTGCGTAATGTATTTTAAATAGTTTAATGCTTTCTCCTTATATTTTTTTTAAAGCGTTCACTTGTTTCTCTTTTTCTAAGAGCTCATCGACTATTGACAAATTGCAAATTTATGCACTTTTATTCCCACGTATTTTGCAAAGTATTTTCTTTTAATTTTACCACAAACCTCTATCTAAAAGACACTACAGTTTTTTAATCTTGGTTCAGTTTCAGTACTTTGAATTGTGCTCTCTTAGAATAAGTAAAAATATTAAATATTTTTTCAACTAACTGCAAATAAAATTATTTTTCATTCATAGTCATAAAATGGATTGCTAAAGTAAATGAAAAGCTTCCCAATATTTAATGAGAATGTTCTATATTTTCTTTTTCTTTTCTTTTCTATTTTTTGAAAGAATTCTGAAAAGAAGGTTATGCTAAAATTTAAAAAATACCAATCTCCAATAATAATTTTTTAAAATTTGAAAAAACCTAAATATAGTTCAAGTTTATAGAAAATTATAGGACTATAAGCGTCAATTTCTTGGAAAGTATGTGAAATATAGAATATATATTAAATTTTAAATTTACACATTGAAATCTGTAGTTTGTAGTTTTTTATTTGTTTCAATTTCGTCCAAAGAAAATGCAAAATTTTGTTAGCTAAAGGAAAGTTTCATTAACTGAAAAAAAAGGTGTGTTAGCTCTGAAACCTGCTTATAACGACAACTATTGATGTGCTAATTGTAAGATAATATAAGATTTATTTAAAACCCAGCAAGTGATAAAAAACGCTCACGTTGAGTGTGAGAACCGTAAAACACCATATAATAAGAATATGGAATCAAAACGAAAAAACACTTCAAAAACGCAACAAATCAGTTCTAAAAAGCAGCAGGACACAGTAAAAGAGTTACAGGCGATCATTTCCTCACGCAATAAGTTCGAAATTTTACAAGTTCTCAACTATTTTTCTACCAGTTCCAGTAAACTTGGTAATCCACGACAAACCAACAAACCGAAGTCCTCAAATCATTCGAAAGAAGGCACAGATGCTCAGAATTAGAAAAAAAAGAACAAGGCGGAATATACAGGGTGTATACAAAATGGCAGAAAAAGTTCACTACACGATTCCTTGTGAAAAAAGGAATAAAAAATGTCCAGTACAATTTTTGCTTAAAATCAATATTTAATAAGATAATTAAGGCTAAAGATGAATGAATCACGCCCCAGACACGCCCATCGTGAGAAAAGCAAACCAAAGAAATTCTTGGAGATGTGTGGCTGAGCATGAGTGAATCTGATTGGTTAACTTCAAACCTGAAAATTTAGTTGCGTGTCCGAATACGTCATTGTAATTCCGAAGTATGGTAACCTAGTAAAGGTTGTTTCATCGCCAAATATTAGAAAAGGAAGCCAACAGAATACCAGGTTTTTTTCTGAATCTGATAAATTTACAATGCCGGATTCGGGTTACGAGGCGCCCTGGGCATAATGAGTTTTGTCGCCCCCCCCCCTATTGGCGTAACTGAGGATGCTAATATCTCCCCTAGAAAACTTCTGCTAAGCATTGAGGTATAGGATTTAGCCCCTAAAAAAATTAGCCCCACAGACTTCCGATCTACTTACGCTCATGACCCCTGACGCAGTACTAGTAGAAGTAAATAAATTCTGTCGCTCCCCCCCCCTCAATTCAACGAAAAATCGGAGGATAGAGAAGCGATAACATTTATGATTACCTTAGGCTATGTGCATTATTATAAGTGGGGGTCGACCGATGTCGAAGTTTGGCCGATGGACCGATGCCGATTTTTTTCCAATTGTTCAATTTCATACCAATCGCGGATGCTGATGGAAAAAATTATTTATTTTTTTTATTTCATCGGCCGATTGCCGATGTTTTTAATTATTATTAATTAGTAAAATTTTTAAAGATTACATTATGATATGAACATCAATATTTATGAAGGATGTTTTCTTGTAATTAACTTTTATTTTTCACATATTCACTAGATTTCCGCTTTCGACTATTTTTTCTTCTCGATTTCTCGCTATCCGATAACTCAAAACGTTACAGTTAGGGCTGTTGTGTAGGTATAGCAAAAAAAAAAAAAAATGGGTTCAGTATTTGCCTAAAGAATGAAATAAAATCTCGCGTTTAGTATGTCATGCAAAATATAAAATCCAATGAAAATGAAACAACCAAGAAACCACAACCATATTCAATGGACAAATGAAATAGGCGCAACAGCTAGAAGGAAAAGGAAGGTGGGAAACGGTGCACTCGTTTAAAGTACTGTGAACTTCAAACAGAAACTAAAACGGGAAATTCCCTTCGAAGTACTAAAGAAACGTATTCAAAATTCGGCTTCATCACATGCAAGCAGTGGTGATTCTAGATAAAAAATAATTTGAGAGGGGGGTACAAATTCCTGCCTATATGTACGGGCGCCACAGTGTTGCTCGTGCAGATAGGCAGGATAGCAAAATCCGATTATATTTGGGAGGGTCATGGTCTCCCCGGCCCTAGCCTGGAACCGCCACTGCACGTAAGGCGCACAAAAATCTTTTTAGATAAACAAAAACTCGAAGGATAGAAATTAAGCAGTAAGAATCACAAAGGCGCGAGACAAAGAAAAGGCGAAATTCGACGTTCCTCACACGTCGAAGAGCGACGGCCGAAACCGAATTCATCACTGCTGCGACAATTTTGGATTTAGAGAAAAATAGGTCCCACAAATAGCAATCTTCTATCCCAGTAGGTAGGGATCGAATGATTAATCTGAGCCGATTTACTCATGTTTTCATAAATCGTCATCAATTAATTAAATTAAATTATAAACTAATTTCAAAGTTATACAATAATATGCAATTTGCGCTAGGACCTCTGCTCTTGCACCACACCCCCTGTAAGAAAATTTTTGCCTCCTAGATATACTATGTTCCGTTTAAAATATTGGAATATGTGCTCGTCGCTGGGAATGGCGCTTTACGCATTTCAGGGGGCCGAGGTTTAAGCAGAGTTTGAGTGTCTAAAGGTTCTCAATTTTTTTTTTTCCACATCAAAAGTTCTTTCCTTTCTCACCAACTGCATTAAATGTGAGTCGGGTTCGTGTCTTTAAAAGGATGGGACTGCGCGGCGCAACAAGTTTTACGTCCCAATGATACACATTGGGCTGCCTCAGACGGGACCACCAGCTTAACGTGACCTCCTAATCACGAGATGCTTGCGAATAAGAAACAATCGTGGCTTCTGAAAGATTCAAACCCACAACCCAACAAGCTACCGGTTACCAGGCAAACTCCTTATCCAACCACACCAATGGAGGTGTGAAGGCCTCTTCTTCCATTGTATATTTAACGAAGTTAGTGTCGTATAGATTAGAATTTAGATGTTTTTGTATAGGGATCCAGCGATTTTTAGAATGAAGCTTGTAAGGGGATGGGTCGGTGATAAAACGGCCAATTGCAGACCTGGGGGTTAAAACATAACATTACATTTTTATACGCATATGTTAAATACGTATGTTTTAAAGAAAACAAATTTTTAATAACCATCGCTTTTTTTTAATAAACAGCATCAGCGCATGTCTGCAACTTCATCGCTGTATCAACGCAATAATAACAAGCACGTTCTTAATTTTAGAATTTAGTTTTTACATTTATTTGAAAAATTCTAATATGAAAGGAGAACTGCGGCACCCTCATCACCTCACCAACCCCCTGGAGAAATCTCTGCTTGCGATACATCGATGTTCTCCAAAACTTGTGATCTCGCAGTGTTAACACACAATTCTGCCATAGCCAATGTACACGGTTACTTTACCACGACGCTTCCTGGCGGGAAATATTGTAGCACGAAAACATAAAATTCTGTGATTTGCTGACAGAAAGCTTGAAAACAAGATACAATAATTTATTCCGTCACATTAACCGAACAACTCCTTTCCTAGAAGCCATAACCAAACATAATTATACTAGTACTATTTGTACTAATGATTACATTCGTATAACTTTCCAGTGTGTATAGATACGCTAATCCCGCTTGTGCCGCTTTCAATGTAGCACAAGTTTTGCTATGATATGTGTAATGAACTAGCGTTAGAATGTAATACTCTTAACTGTGATATAATTTTAAGAATCTTTAAAAGTATCCTAGAAGTTACAATTTTATGTAACCATCTAAAAACGAAGTTAGAATTAGTATTGGTCAACATTGGCGAAGAATATACAAGATCGCGAACAGCAATTTATTGGACTTCCGAGAATATATATGTAACTATAATATTCTTTGGCCCAAATTATTAGTCCATTATAGGGAAACATCTTAGATACAGCTAAT
Organism: Dysdera silvatica; assembly: GCA_006491805.2. Taxonomy (NCBI): domain Eukaryota; kingdom Metazoa; phylum Arthropoda; class Arachnida; order Araneae; family Dysderidae; genus Dysdera; species Dysdera silvatica. The sequence goes on along the minus strand of QLNU02003225.1, from coordinate 34,318,916 downwards.
ATCTTTATCGCACACATCAAAAACGGTGTATTGTAAAACCCCTTGAATGTGATCATCAAGCCCTCCAGCTTTCCAACAGGCCATACCGGAACAGTTAGCTGCAAATATTAATATTGATTAATTAAACAACAGTGCAACATATAAACTAATTCTCTAAATTAATTACAAAGGTACTAAATTATCATTAACCTTGATTTCTAATCCAGATGCAAGCTTCTCGGGACTTTACTACAACAGGACTTTCGAACTTCTAAGAAGCAATTGCGGGTTCGGCTAACGAGGTTCTTGTAAACGGAAAAATCTCAACACTCGTCACCTTAGCTTCAAGTCTTGGAATAACCCTTGAGTTCACTCTTCGTTAGTTCTTAACAGTCCTAACTTATCTTTCTGCATTAGCACCAGTTAATGTAACCACGTAACACAATACAATATTAGTTAGACTTAAACTAAATAATAAATAGTTTTACATCACCGTATCGCCAGTCCGAGTTAATAGTTTTCTTTTGCTCTTGTCCACTTCTCGTCCAGTTATGACGCAAGGATATTTTCTTAAAGATACGCAGTCCACAAATCAATTGAACAATTAGGAGCAACGCTCAGAGATACATGCAGGCCTTTACGATTCCAGCTATTATTCCTCCACAATGATTTAACGGTCCTAATCCAACTTAACTCAGGCCTTGCGCTGTAAAGTGCTTGACTGTTTAATTTAACATGGCTCCGGTTAACAGCTTAGCAACCGAATTAAATAAATAAAAGGCAAGCCTTTAGGCTGCCAAGCGAAGAGCCATAAATGTAACAAAACTCTCTGCGCGCCCAAGAGAGGAGAGAGTTAACATCTCGACAAATCAATGTTAAATACCTTAGCCTCAGTAACAATCGCACAAGGCAAGGAAGGCTGGACTGACTTCAGCTCCGACGCTCCCTTACGGTAACTAAAACCCAAAACAACCAAGTTGGTTTAGATTCTAACTGTACTGAAGATAATAATCTCTGGGGCGTTACACATGGAAGTCATATAAGAAACTCCAATACACAAAATAATAAATGCAGTCAGTGTTGAAGGAACAAATTTAAACGTATGGCAGTTGATGCTTTGAAGTTGAAAATAAGGCGATAAAAAGCTCTCATAAATTCATTTTATTCAAAGACTTTGTTTACGTTTGAGAACGAACTAGTTACAGCAAATGCTCAAAGTGTCCTCCCATCATTATTCTGCACATATTTACATGACGTTGAAATGATGCTTGAGCATGCAGTAAAGCATCTTCTTCTTCCACTGCTGCAATAGCCGCATGAAGTTTGGCTATCATATCCTCCATACTTTTGACTGGTGTCCTGTAAACTAGTTCCTTTAAATGTCCTCAAAGGAAAAATCTAGTGTCGTGAGGTCTGTTGACCCAGCATGCCACAATACAAAACCGCCACGACCAATCCACCTGTCTGGATAACACAAGTCCAACCACTCTCTTGCATTTTTCGGAAAAATGCGGAGGGCTCTATCATGCTAGGAACCATAAATTTAACCACTCCACTATGGTTAAATCTTCCAGAAGCATTGGAAGAACCTCTCTAAGGAATAAAAGATAATTATACCCATTCAGTCTTTCGGGAAGAAGGTAAGACCCAGTAAGTTTACTTCCTATAATGCCAACCCAAACATTAATACTTTATTCCCTTTGGAATCGTGATTGACGAATGGGAAAAGGATTCTCTGAACTCCGTATACTGCTATTATGGGAATTCAATACACCTGCTCTTGTAAAGCACGCGAGTTAAAAAATATTTGTGGTTGTTGAAGAACCCACTCGCAAAAACGAAGACGTTGGGTGCTCAGGAATTAATTGCTGCACCTGAGTGTAATGGTAGGGATGTAGACCATCTTCACGCAAAATATTATGGGCTGTCCGGAAACTCATATTAAATTTACGTGCGGAACTGCGAATACTTCTTTCCGGATTCTGATGAATGGTATCGAGAATTTTTTCTTCACGATTTATCATCTGAGTAGCACGATTCCTACTTCTATCCGGCGATACTACAGGTAAAACGTTGCCCGTTTCCCTCATTCTCAAGTCTAGTCTTCGCTCAGGATACCGCTGGGCGTATAAGTGCATGACAGCGTGTGCATTGGCACATCGACCTCCGAAGATCAAATGCATGTCACAGTATTCGCTTGCCATGTATGACATACTACAAGCACTGGCAAAAATTACCTAATATCTTTCAAAGTGCACCTAATGGTTCAAAAGTGATATACGGTGGATGCATTTAAAACGAAGGCGCGTTATTTTTCGGCATTTAAACAACGTAATATTATATAATAACGAAAAATTTGCATAATGTAAAAATAGTGTTGGTTGTAATAAATGGCGAAGGAAACAACATATGGTGGAAAAAATTCATCAAATACATTTTCTATGTGGAAAAAATTGTCTAATATTTACAAAATGTATTGAAATGATATGTGAAAATGAAATTTCATAGGACCGCTAACGAATTACTACGCCGTAATATCTACGCAGAAAGACTGTATCATTGCATTCCCTTTAATGAAATGAACAGGAATGGCTCCAACACTCGAATATTCAGACGATATGAGAAATCTTTTTATTAAACATTTAAAAGATGGCAAAAAACAACTCAAGTGGGTTTCACCATTTTTTTTAATTACAAATAAAAACAATTTTAGCTGAACACTGGTGTTGGGTTATAAAAAGCAATGCACGATAATAAAAAGCAATGAACATCAAACGTTACCTACGATTTTATTTGGAATTGGACGATATTCTAAAATGAACAGTATTGCCGACCTAGAAGGTATACAAAACTCCAGACGCGTTTTAAAGCCCGGCCCCACCACCCTCTGTTTTGGTACTCCAAACAGCTATATTTCTGATTTCTGTGGAAGAAACATGACAATTTTCTTATTTCCGATTTTTTCAAAAATTTTCTCTATTTTTCTCGGAATAAAATTTTGTTTTACATTGACTGGTTAGAAAACCCACGTTTTTGGCTTAGAACTGCTAGATTTTGAAAATATTTCACAATATCTTAATAAAAATTGCTGTTCCCGATTTGGAACTCTGTGAAAGCTTCGACTTAAGCAAGCGTTTGTATTACCAAAAAGATTGCTTTATTTGTTAAATTATGAACAAATCTGAAACTCCTTAAATATTTCAACTTACGCTGAAACCCAAGTTAACCAAATTCGAGTTGTCTAGAGTTCACTAATACTGTTAATAGCAAATACGTGGCAAACCTGTCAGACTGGCATGCAACGGAATGTCGCAGGAACATGATTACTTGCAAAGTAAGGGAAAAAAATAGTATTAATTATAATATTTTTCCCACAACAACGAAGAAAAAAAAAGCTGAATCTAGTGGCAAACCACACATTCCCATTTGTGTACTTCCTACTCATTGACGCAGTATTGCCCAGATGCTCTTGCGCCATAAAAAATTCAAACAAACAAAACTTCCCATCCCTAATACGAGAGATTTGGCACGAGAAATCACCAAATCTGGTGTATGCTGTTGATTATGACGTAAACAAGCGTAAATTTAAGTAGAGTTCTACTCTTTTGAATTTCAAGTAACACGTGACCTAAGCAAGTTTTTAAAAACCAGTGAAATCTTCGTTTCTTATCTCTCTTCGCACCAAGTGGCGGCCATGCTCGAACGCGTGTGTCATTACGTTAAAGCGATGACAAATGGGTTGACTTTGCCTTGTTATTGGTTCAGCTATGATTTGAAATAACTTATTAAATATTGATCTTAAGCAAAAATTGTATTGGACATTTTTTATTTATTTTTTTTACAAGGAACCGTGTAGTGAATTCTTTTCCCGCCATTTTGTATACACCCTGTATAGATACACACAATTCTCACCATCACGCGATTACCATTCGTAACAGATAAGTTGTGATACAAAAATTCGTATCCTTAACAAAAACACAGACCTCACCACCAACTGAAAAATATCTGTCCTTACAGTAAATATTACTAAACTATTACTTGGTCTGTTTCAGCTGTACTGCAATAGCTATATATGCATGTTATGTAAAATAGTGCTGTCAAGGAAGAACCGCATCTCGCAGTTGACAGCATTTCAATTCATAAACGTTTCGAAAGATCTAGACTCATTTTAATATTTTATATTCTTTTATCCATAGAATTACAAGAATATTAGCCATTGTTAAAACTTTACCTCTTTTTCTTTTTTCAATATTCAGTCACCATCTTTAAAAATTTTGAAAGATCTGTTATTTTGACTTAATTTGGGCCTCGTTATTCATTTTATAATGATCTAATCAAATATTATTCAGCTGTAGAGCTTGCGGCAGTTTCGATAATAAATTTAGAACTCTCTCTTAACTGACTAAACTTTCCTCCCAAGTCAATATTCTTCATCTATGAGCATTCAAAGTCTCTTTGACTTTTGGTCCACGCTAGGGCTCGGATTTTCTGGAAATTTTATCCATGTAATGTAAAACTCAATATCGGCTACCTACTTCAAATCTGAACGTAAAGTAAAAGGTTTTATTATAAAAGGAAATGCAAACTTTTAACATCGAATAAAATAAAAGGTCTTAACATAATTTGTACAATAAAACTATAGATTGCTCCTTAAAATTTACAAACTAGCTTTTTAAACTTTAAATGGTTTTGATTTTAAAAAAATATTTCCTAAATTTTTTTTCTTTTTAGAAGTGAGAGGTAATATTTGTATTTTTTATTATAAAACTACTTAAGTATATATGAATAACCATGGCATATTTGTCTAGTGAAAATATTGTCTAAATTTAAGAGAATTTATTTGAGAGGACTGAAAAAACTGATATGAGAACAAAGTGTTAAAGCGTGAGTGGAATATTTCAAAAGTACCAATTTTTAAAAAAATTTTTATCCAAAATTAACTTTCTTCTTACCCATCACCAATCAGTTTCCACAAAAGGTGAATTAATTACATTAATTATTATGTAACTATCTAACTATCCAATATAATAAAATGTGTGCAAGAGAACTGTTTTTAATTGAAACACAGCATTTTTGTGAACAATTAATTTTTTCTTTAAACTAAATTAATTAATTTTCTTTGGGTAGTGATTACAAAACCTTTTAGAAACGCAAAATTTTAGGACGACAAACATCTTCAACTATTTTGCTTTAGTGTACATGAAAAGTATTTTTTTAATTATTATTTTTGTTCGTTTTTTAATCCTTTTACCGATATTTGCAATACGATTCATATATATAATAATAATAATAATTTATTTTCCACGAATTCGACACCCGACACCCGTGGAGGGAGACAGCAGAAAAAGGCCAAGAGAAGGCCTGACAAGCCCACTGGCGAACGCATCAAATTACGAGATTAGTTACATTACAAAAGTCGAAGTACAATAAGAGGTAACATTAATTAAAATAGATAATAGAACGGAAAAGAGATATATATATACAATCATAAATGGTAGTCAAAGTATTGTGCTATTCTATGCACAGCACAAAAACTGTTGGGAGAAAAAAAATTAGATTCAAAATATTATTTAAAGTTTCGAGCTATCAGTACTGGACTATGATGTAAAACTCTTGCGTAAAAACTTTTCTTCGACAAATGGCTAGTTAGTTTCTGAAAAATTTCACTTCAGTCTCATGCTAGTAATCAACAAAAGAAGAATTTGGCGTCCTTTCGAATTCAAATGAAAATAATGAACCAAACAAATATTGAAGAAGAATTCAGCATTAAAGCTCACGATGTCCGCAGTCCACACAGGAGATAGAGAGTAAACAATGACAGCCTAACTCCACACTCATGTAGCCGGTGTCTTCCCAACACAAATCATACAGTCGCCATCCAAACAACCATCCATCAAACACCGAAGATGGCAAATCAGGCCTATCTTTCAATTTTAAATTCAAGCTGTTTGGTCTCTGGCTGCAGGCCTTTTTTTCTCGGATCAACGTCTCTTGCAACTTACAAACTTTTCATTTTCTTTTCGCCTTTCGTTGATCATTTATAACATAATAATACAATCATGCTTTTAAATTCTCTTGTAATATGATGTACAAATTTGCTTTGCTCAAAAAAACAAATTTCCTATATTAATTCTTAAAATGCTGGGATGCCAAAACGTTCGAATTCTTGAAAAAGAGCAAAAAAGACTTGTACACACCCGGGAACCTTGGCAAACACTTCAGTTTTTACAGACCAAACAAGAGGAATCCGGCAGCGAAGGAATGTCCAGATCCACAAGGCAGATAGGTGGGAAAACGAAATTCTGAAATTTCATATTGGATTTTGCAGTTTTGATATCGATTTTTTTAAGAATATATCGATTAATTGTATAATATTAAAATATTTTTTAGACACGAACTTTTCTAAATTTAATAAAAGTTTTTGAACTAACGTATTATTTTTATTTTATTCATTTGTACATTTCTTTAACCTTGGGGATAAAATCCGGGATCATAAGGTGAGAAGAAAACGTTTATGTCACTATTTGACATTGATACAAAATGCATGCTATATTATAATTTATAATAGACGAAAGTAATACCATAATTAAATTCATCCTATATAATACTCTCTGAAATTTTGACTAATAAACCGTAGATTACAAAATTTTGTGTGTAGATTTCAACGAATGGAAAGAAAGGTTATGGGGAACAAATGATTCAAAACTTCCAACAGAGACGAGTAATGTCACTCTGTAGTAGACAATGAGTGGAAAAAGCGAGATAAAGAATATAAATCTAAAATGACAGAAGAAAACTTAAGTAAATTGACACAGGAGATTGTTTCCAAACTTAAAATTCATTCAGTGTTTGTGTACAGTATCTGAAGATGTTACTAACTTTAAAATTGAGTTTCGACATGGTTGCTGTTGTTTCGCGCTAGAAGTTTTATTCCATTTACAGTGTGTTCAATTGCAAAACGTGGAGGAATGGAGGAATTTTTCACGCCTACTCTGTTATGTTATCCATTAAAGCAGCCAGGTTAGAATAACTCTTGGTAGTTAATGGCTTAAAGGTAATTTCACATTCAAACACATCACACTTTCTGTATTAGTTTATTTACATTTCTTACTATGTTTGCTCTCGCGAAACAAAAATCAAATTTTATTTTAGATTTGTCTTAGTAAATTATTTTCTATGCTTTTCTTTATATTTCTCCTTATTTTCTTCAATTGGTATTACGGCATATATTTTACTTTAACCCTTAAAGTACCAACTTCAAATAGTACAGGTATATGCACCAACATCAAGCCATACCGACGAAGAGGTTGAAGAATTTTATGAAGAAATCAAACAGCTACATACCAAGGGGAAACAACATATCAAGCTCATCATGGGGGATTTCAATGCAAGAATTGGACAACAGGAACAAGGAGAGACATCGGTTGGTAAATACGGATATGGGGAAAGGAATGAACGTGGCGATCAACTCATCGAATTTGCAGAAGCTGAAAACCTTAGCATCATGAATTCATTTTTTAAGAAGAAACCGCAAAGAAAATGGACATGGAAACACCCAAATGGGGGAACTAGTGAAATTGACTATATCCTGGCAAACAAGAAATCAATTATTGAAGATTGCAGTGTACTGAACAGATTTAATACTGGAAGTGATCATCGAATGGTGAGATGTAAAGTGCACTTAAATACTAAATTAGAACGACAGAAGCTCATTAGGAAACAAGTAAGTAAGAGGGTGGATTTAAAGAAATTAAAAGAAAATACCGAGGCATTCAAGTTGGAATTAAAAAATCGCTTTTCTGCACTGGAAGGACTTATTGATGAAAGTGATATCTCAGAAGCAAATGAAAACATTGTTAAGACAATAGTTGAAACTGCTGGGGAAATTGGTGGTGTAACCTGTAAAAAGCACAATAGCAAATTATCTGAGAAGACGAAACAGCTCATGAAAAGGCGAAGAGATATGAAGGTGGACAATCGAAATACCAGTTCCAGGATTGAGTACATAGAACTTTGTAAAACTCTGCGCAAAAGCATGAAAGAAGACATAAGAAAATTCAATTGTGAGTTAGTAAGGAAGGCCATTGAAAATAACAAGAGCCTTAGGGTTGTTAAAGGAAGTTTATCTGTTGGGAAGAAACACATCATTGCATTAAAAGGAGAGGATGGCACCGTAACAAGAAATAGGGAAGAAATACTTAGAAGAGTTGAAGAATTCTACAAAAAACTATATGAAAGTAACAGTGGATTAAACGAAGACTCTGAGATAGTCGAAGGAACAGCTCCTAAAATCTTAAAAGAAGAAGTTTCATTTGCAATAAAAAGTATGAAGAAAGGAAGAGCCCCTGGCGATGATGGTATTACATTAGATATCCTAAAAGAAGCTGGAGAATATGTAGAAGACATACTTGCAAAATTCTTTACCAAATGTCTTAACAGCGGTAACATACCAAACCAATGGGATTCTGCAACAGTAATTCTTTTGCATAAAAAAGGTGATAAAGAGGATTTGAAAAATTACCGACCAATTAGCTTGTTACCTGCTATTTATAAAATCTTCACAAAAGTGCTAACACATCGCCTGCAGAAAAAATTAGATGCAGCTCAACCAAGAGAACAAGCTGGATTTCGAAGTGGATTCAGTACAGTGGACCATATTCAAGTATTAAGAGAATTAATTGAAAGAACACATGAATATGAACTTCCATTGTGTGTTGCATTTATTGACTATGAGAAGGCCTTTGACTCTATTAAAACATCAGCAGTCATCAACTCTTTAAGATCAACAGACATTGAGGATGTGTACATTGACATGGTGAAACGTGTGTATAAAAATGCAAGTGCAAAATTTCGGTTACATAAAGATACCAAAACTATCAAACTTGGCAAAGGGGTGAGGCAGGGAGATACCATTTCTCCAAAACTTTTTACTTCAGCTTTACAGATGATTTTTCAGCTGATAAATTGGAATAACAAGGGAATAAAAATAAATGGTGAATATTTAAATCATTTGCGGTTTGCTGATGACATTGTTATTTTTTCAACGAACCCATCAGAACTCCAAGACATGGTACAGGAGCTCTCAACTAGAAGTAAAGAAGTTGGACTCAAGATGAACCTACAAAAAACTAAGATCATGTTCAATAATTTTGTAGAGGAAACAAAAATACAAGTTGACAACATTGAGCTAGAAATTGCTGATTCATATATTTACCTTGGCCAGCTGATTTCAATGGATGGCAACATTATGAAAGAACTCAACAGACGTATTAAACTTGGCTGGAGTGCATTTGGAAGAAACAGTTTTATCCTGAAGGGGAAATTGCCTTTGTGTCTAAAAAGAAAGGTCTTCAACCAGTGTGTATTGCCAGTCCTCTCTTATGGATCAGAGACATGGAGTCTAACAGTTGGAGCAATACGAAAGTTACAGACAACGCAAAGGAGCATGGAGAGGTGCATGCTTGGAATAACTAGGAGAGATCGAAAAAGAAACACTTGGGTGAGAGAGCAAACTAGAGTAGAGGACATCATTGTTAAAGTAAAAGGGCTGAAATGGCGATGGGCTGGGCATATTGCAAGAAGAACTGAAATGGCGATGGGCTGGGCATATTGCAAGAAGAACTGATCAACGATGGACAACAGAAATTCTGAACTGGATTCCAAGAGACCACCGAAGACCTAGAAAACGTCCTCAAACTAGATGGGTGGATGAAATAAGAAAACAGGTTGGGGTGACGTGGAAGCGAATTGCTCAGGATAGACTTGTGTGGAAAGCATTTGGAGAGACCTTCATCCAGCAGTGGATAGATAATGGTTGAATATGATGATGATGATGATGAACTCTTAAAGTCTTAACCCAGAATAATTTTTGGTTTATACATCCTTTAAGTGCCACGTTTTTAAAAAGTTCCAACTTAAGGGATAATAAAAAAGGGTCATCTTATGATTTATTTATAACGTGATGAGGATTTATATATACCCTTTCAAATCGTGGAAATTTGAAAAGCGTGGAATCAAAATAATGCCTAATTCATAAACTATTTTAAAATCAGAATCTAAAAAGGCCATAAGTGACATATATTTGTATTTTGATCTGGTTAAATTTTTTCTAGGTCTCCTCTTAGATGAGATCGATGAAGTAGCAAAAATCGCTTTTCAGTCTTATCTTGGTGTGGTTGGATCACCCCCTGTTGGTGTCGAGGATTTCATTGTCAAAGTGAATAAGTACATGCAGTTACCACCATTCAATTTTCCCAACCCAGTCCGTGAACTCGGAGGCATGAAGCGGGTAAGTTGTTATTGTTTTTAAAGATAGAAGGAAGGAAGCCATTACTTTTCTAAATACAAAGGCCGTTTCACATGTTCCTAAACTTCGGATAGAGAAACACGGGATTTTGAGTAGCAATGTAATTGTATTAGTACAATTTTATACACAGAAAATTGTATAAAATTGTTTTATCTATTCCTTTGATTATTTATGCACAATAAAACTCCATTGTCCATCAAGATAAATAAAGATACGAACTTCGTCTTCGTTATTCACTGCCAAACAACAATTAGCTTGGGATTTCTCCTTACCTCTTTCAAACGTGGCTTCTCTATGTAACTTTTCCGCGTTATTTCTTATCTGTTCCCTTATTTCAAGTCGTTTTCCTAATTTCCTCTTGTCACTTGGGAGAAGAGCGCCCACTCGAGAATTTTATCACGTTCCGTTGATTAATTCTTCTCGTAATGCGTCTTTCCTATTGTCATGTGCCGGTTTTATTTCGACAATTGTTTCGTCTATCCTTATCTGTTTTCTCAACCTTTACATTCATTATTGAATCTTTTATAACGAATTTATCCACATGTATATAAACGAAGTTTAAATATCAAATGATGGTAAGCAGCAAGGAAATAATGAAATAAAGAAATCAGTATATCAGTCTTATAAGTATTATCAACATACTAACACCTTGTATACGATCCAGCGTAAGGTTGTCAAATTTACTATTATTTTGTATTTACGAAGTTCTCTTGACAAGGGTTACCTGTATTAAAAAAAAACAAAAATATCAAAAGTGAAAACTTACTTTTGTAATAAATATACTGACTCCTTTCTTTAAATTAAATTTGTTTTATGTTCTTAAACTCTTCGTGAATGATATGTTAAAAATTTAAAAATGCATTTATACTTAATTTATTGCAAGTTGTTATTGGAAATTTATAATAAATTATTAAATAGTATTATTAATTTTATGTGAAATAGCTTATGTAAACCTACATTTTTCAAAGTCTCTCCTTTGTATTGAGAACAGACATTATAATTAAAAATTTGGTTATAAAAAACGTATTCTGATATTAAATCCTATAACTAAAACAGTGTATGTGACGAATAATCACTATATGAATAATAAATTCCTTATGTCAATCAAATATTCAAAATTAATAAAAGCACATCCAATTCCATATAACTAACAACTTGTAAGTTTCTGAAAACAATAAGT
>QLNU02003225.1:34294228-34307351 GCA_006491805.2 Dysdera silvatica | reverse complement strand
CTTTTATTTCCTGAAGAAGGAAATTCATTAATAACACACATAATAAGCATAATGACGTGCAATCGATAATGAAATGTGATCTAATTAAACGATCAATTTCTTCGTGAAATCAATGAATAACGGAAATAATTTACGAGTATCCAAACTGGGCATTTAATCATTGATAACAAAAGATAAAAGTTTGCGTTTTCTTAAATTCTTCGTAACTACTGATGTAATTCTCTTTGTTAAATATCAACTAATAATTTCATTCGCTTGATGTTTAGCGATACATTGCGTAACGCATAAATAACTTCATTCGCATTAAAATCAGCTCATAGTCCTCAAAATACACACGTGATGAAATTCCATGTTTTTTAAGTATATCCTCAGAATATTTTTGAAATTTGTAGCTTATATTATAAAGCATGCCCACAATGCGTTTGATTTTGAAAATTTAACTATTGGAAAGCTGTTTAAAACTCGTAACGATAAATTAAAAGCATTAATCAATTGAAAAATTTAGTAATTATCTGAAAAAGGCTAAGAAAGCATTAATTATTTAAAAAGAATGACATTTTATTTTATAACATTGATTTCGTAAAGCAAAATTTGAACATTCTGCACTGTCATACAGTAATTTTTGCCAAAAACAATAAAGCTCTAGTTTGAGCTAAATATACGTGGGTGGCAAAAATTATTGTATAATAAATTCCCCCACGAAAACTCACAAAAATCTCGCCCCGGAGGCTTTTCTGTGTTGACCATTATTTGGCAATTGTGTTATCCCTGTGAAGGGTAATAATATCTTACATTCTACACTGTTATCGATAACTACCTCAAAAAATTTGCACTGATTTAAAAAGTTGGTTTTTACTTTTTTATTTATGGTCGACTTTAATAACCATCCACGCACATTTCCATAAAATACTTCCTCCTTTGGTTTTTCCACTTCGGTTTACATAACACTTGAGGGCAGCCATTTCCATGCCACACGTGTATTAAAACCTCTCCTATCGATCAGTGTACTGAACCGTACCAGCATTGCAATCTAACAAAATAGCTGTGACCTGCTTATTTTAAATTACTATCTTTCAGTCTTGCTTGCACTTATTTCATGAATTTTACGCTTTTTGAAATCCCCAAACAGTTTTTTACTTCTCCAAGGTTAAGCATTTCAAAAAATATTGACGCCATAACTGATTAATAATTATATAGAAATAATTAGGGTTATTTATAATTATTGTTATTTATTTTATTATTATATTTGTTATAATTCATTTTTAAACAGAATTTTGGCGTAATCGCCTAGTTAACTCTACAGCCAAAGTTGATATAATCTCATGAGATTATAATTGCAATTTTATTCTTAAGAGTTTCTTTGGTATTTAAAACATATTTATATCTCATTTATCTCCAAGTGTACAATAATTAGTCTTCAGTTAAATTTTCCTTTATTGGTTGATTTAAAATTTAAATTATTACTAATTTAATTTTCTTAAAGTTTTGCGTCCTAGCTAGATTTATAATATATTTTCGCTTTTCACAAACCAATTAAGTGGAAATTGGCGAGCTGACTTCAAGGAACGACACCTTGGATTAAATTCGGGCTTGTAAAGCTTGCTTTTCTCGAGCAGATGCGAGTGCGTGTGTGGCAAATAAGTGTAACTTCAAAGATAGCAGACTTTTGGGGAAAAAAAATAAAAATCAACTACGACGTGCGTACTTGATAAAAGAATCTGCTTTTTAGGTGCGGTACCATAAGTGGAAAAATGTCGTTGATTGTATAGCCGAAATATGTGATGGTAAAATGGTTTTCTTTAGTATATTGTGATATACAATAAACACAGTTTGTGGCTCCTTCCCAATTAAAAATTCCACATGTTAAATTCGAATAAGATTGGAATTGATAAATATAATAACAACATAAAGTATTTATTAAAACTACTTACATTAAATACACCTTACAACAATTAATGGTTTTATTTCAGTAAAAAACAATAATTTTATACTTCACATATTCTACTTTTACAATTTTAAAACCCTTATCAGCGGTTTATTAATAAATTATAACTGATTTAATTAATTATCCAGTTATCTAAAGGTATAATCCCTAATTCAAGCTTGTCTCCGAGAGTAAATGTAAACGTAATAGGACTCGCATGTGCATCCGGAATCTCCTTCATGATCATCTTCATGCCAGGTATGCACAGAGCAAGGCTTTATGAATCTCATACACAGAACATGCTCAAAACACAACTCGCCAGCACAGCTCCGCAGTGGGCCACATAGGGCCATTCCCTAAGAAACTTTTCACATTTTAACTTTCTAACACCTCTTCTTCACAATTTTGCATTTAAATCAAATTTGTTAAATTTGACAAGCAAAGTTTAATCCCAGTTTTATTAAGAAACAAAAACATCGGCTTTTCCTTATTCATACTTTTAAAACTAAGGAATATTTTAAGTGTCATCAGTTTTTATAAAATGTAATAGAGTTGATTTCTGTATTTTTCACGAAGTTTCATTCTTTCGTCATTTAAATATTGTACCAAGAATTGTATCTGCTTGTGGATTCCACGTTCTTTGCAATAAATAAAACACACGCCGATGCTCCTTAATTTTTATACAGAAATTGGTTTAATAACATAAATATTAATGTTGGTATGAGGCATCCGCAAAAATTAAATGCGCTTCCGCGTTAAGAAGTTATCGACTCTGTAATCTGCAATTTTCCTCCGAACGGTACCACAAATTATATGGAGATGAAATGCAAAATTCTTCGGGATAAGTTGAAATATGTAAATTTGTACACTAGTAATCTGAAATTCAAAAAAAAAAAATTGCGAATTATAGAAGTTAGTTACGAGAATGCTACTTGTTTTTAATACATGAATAGATAACTTTGTGTATTATATATGATTGCTTTAGATCTTAGCAATGCCGAATCTATTATTGAACTTTTTACAGATAATAAATCGTATCTTTCTTCTTCTTACTTTAATTTCATTTTATTCTACACTTCCTTTTTATTTTCTTTATCCTTTGTTTTTTTGAACCTTTATCCTTTGTTTACTTTTTCTTTAATCATCTTTTATTTATCTTCTACATTTTAATTATACTTTCATTTTCTTTTGCTTGCTCAGTATTTCGCATTCCGTCTAACAATACAAGTATTTAGTTAGAATATATTGTATTATAATAATTATCTATAATTGAATAAAATATTTACTCTTTCAAAAAAAATATTAGTATGATATTTTAGCTGGAAAAAATTAGTTGGAACTCACATTGATCTAATGCCTTCGTCATTATTATATATATATTCACATAATTTTACAAATCTAACAGAGATACTCATAAAGCAAATATTTATGTGTTGTTTTTTAACCATTTTCATGGACTGTTCAAAGAAGAATAAATAAAATATTATTATTATTATAAAAAAATTCAATAGTATATAAATCAAAAGTAGTGTTTGTTTTAGTACCTGGTATACAGTACGTAGTTAGTTTCCAGTAACTCTTGATTTCAGTAATTGGGAGACTGAACGTTATTAAAATTTCAGGTTCCAGCCGAAGGTGCTTACCTTTATGATGCTGTGTATGTTTACGCAAGAGCTCTAAATGAATGCCTAGCCAATAAAGAAGATCCTTTCGACGGACGGAAAATAATCAAGCGTATCAAAGGAAGAACCTATTCCAGTGCGTAATATAAATTTGCTCTTAAGAAAAATTTTCCCAGTATTTTATATATTATTTTCTATCCATTCCAATGGCTAAAAATTTTCAACTAATTGCAAAGAACAGACTGTCGTATATATATACTTGCATTAATAACCATCTCAGATTGATATTCTATTTATTATCTCACGGTTCACAGGGTCTTAAAATACGACTGAATGATATGTTGCAAGCAATGTGAATAAGCCTTCGGATATTTTTCACAACAAGAGTATACTTGTTATTTGAACCGAGGAAAAAAGCTATGAATTGCGAGTTTTAGATGTTCCTTATTAAAAATCAAACATGCCCATAAAATTTTCGAAAAATAAAAAGCGTTTTCAGATAACTTTTGTTGTAAAGGTATAAGTGTATTGTACTTTCGTTGCCTTTTTGTATTGTATGCGTATTGCCTGTGAATGCAGCTCAACGTAAATTACGACTTGGCAATTAAGATTTGCCTTTTTTAAAAGATAGACAATAGTTCTTTGTGATTACAACAGGACAAGATGCGAGTTAGCAGAAATATCCCCTCTGAAAATACAGGTACTAGGGACCACCTAAGATGCATAAAATCCAATATTAGTTAAAACTTGTAAGACGTAAAGGTGGCGTAGTTTAATCCCCCCCCCTCAGGTTCTGATAGGATATATTCCAGTATTTATATTAAAACTTGACCAATCGATGATTTTAAAGTTTCAGGAAGAGAATGCCGGTTAATTTTAGAAGCAGAATAAGTTTAGATTTTAAAAAGTGAGATTAGATTTCGAAGAGAAAAAAGCGTAATAAAAGAGAAATGTAGAAGAGAAGGACCCTTGTAGTCTCATTCGCGGGGCCCAGTACCCGAAATATATAAGAGGCAAAAGAATTACGAGCCAGCCCTGCACATTTAGGTCCCTAATTTTATACCTCATAAATAGGTGTTACCCCAGCTAAACTTTAGTTTTAAATAACAGTTTTGATGGTAATAATAAGGGTAATTATATTATTATATAATTATTTTAAGGATAATTATTTACTATGCTTTAAATTACTGTGCTATTTAAGATGTGATTCGATGTGCTCATAGCATGTGAAGCAGCCTGATTTATTAATCTTGCTGTACGTGGTTTAAAAGATCATTTGTGCTTGTGTGATTAATACCTTAACGTATTAGATGATTTTACTCGTATCCATGTCTTGAATATTCCAATCTATTTGGGCAATTAAGAGTTGGGTAAAAAGATTTGTTCTTTGATTTTTTTGTAGATTTATCATCTAATAAATGTTTTGCCTATTTAAAAATGTGTCTTTCCTAATCCTGTTTACTATTAATGTGCGCGAGTTTAGGGTACATAAGTGGGGGCGTTAACCAAAATCGAAAAGTTATTGCATATTGAAAACATTACGCATTGACAGATCATTTTGGCCATAGTTAACGCTTTAACAAAATTTCAGCCCGTAATGCCCATGGGATATACCCGGGGCTCGTCCATCTCTGATTTCTGCATCAGCTTGTAAAATTTTGGACTGAAACCTCAACTAAATTAAAATATAGAAACCTCGAAGATGTTTTTGTATTAAACAACCCCAATTCCTTTATTTCATAAATTGTAATGGCATTAATTAATTTTACTAGAACTTCATTCTGGTTAAAGTAAATAAAAGTATTAAATTGCAATTTATGGTATTTTTTTGAAAGAATCTGAGTATAAAGTCGGATCATTTAGAAATATTTTTTCAGCAAAAATTAAGCAAATGATTCTTTTTCCAACGCTTGAAAACAGTCTACAATTTTTTTTTTCTATCACAGACCATGAAAACATTTATACTAATGAAGGACAGTATGTTCTTTTTAATTAACGTACAATCGTAAAAGCGTGTTTTTATTAGAAACGAATTTTCATAGTCCTGCTCCCATCTTAAGTAAAGATTCATAGTTATGATAGTATACTTTTTATTTCCTCAATTTTTCCGAGAACGGAATTTTGAAGGAATTTTTCACGTAGCAGAATATTTTCAAAATGAAACGAATGATAAAAAAGTAAAATAATAGACCGGAGCTTACATGAACATTAAATATTTTATGAGTGATTATAAAATACGAAAGAAATGAGAAACAAAGGCCGTAAATAAAACAGAAAAGGTCTCTTTTTTTCACATTTCAACCATTGACAAAACAAAATTAATAGATTAATAAAATTAATGAGTTTGCGAAAACTTTAGCCTATGTGAAAAATTAACCGAATAGCCAAATGAGTTTTTAAGTTAAGCATATTCACCGCATTCAGCAATTGTTTGTTTTTGGTATTCTGGAATGAAGAGGATGGGAAACAATTAAGGAAATTAGAATATCCTTTTTCCTCTGAGAGAAAATAATGACATGGAGTGTAATTATAGAGTTAGGAGAATCTTTAACGTGCCGGGCATTAATTTATCATGGCCCCATTAAAATGGTGTAAAATGTTTTTAATTAAGTATTGTTAAGCATTTTTGTGGGATTTGTCTTTCGTGGAAAAAGTGTGAAAATGTAAAAAGAAAATATGAAGGGATTGAAGGCATCATTGATAAAGATTTAGGATTTTGAAGCAATTATATATCTATTCTGTTAGTTAATTAAAAAAAAAGCTGGAAAACACTAGGCTGCAAAAAGGAGATATAAAATCTCCTCTGTTTTACATAAATGTATTAGATGGTAGCATTTACTCAATGTGTAATCATCAATTCTACTTAATCTCGTCTTTAAAATAATTAATGTCGTTGGGAATATATAAATTTTTATTAAGTGTATAAACACTTCAGAATCAAGATGATACGCACTTTTCTCTGTTCTTCCCTATTTGAACATCAGTTTTGAAGTTAAAAACAAAGCGTCAATGTTCATAAATATTATTTATAATTGCACGTTTTTATCAGTAATGATATCATAAAAGTAAATAATTTTATTCTAGGTGCCATGGGATACATGGTATATATGGACGAATCTGGCGACGCTGAAGGAAATTATACTCTTATTGCCCGAAAACCCGTACCTGGAGTCGAAGGGGAATATGGAATTTATCCAGCTGGGGTATTCCAATTACCTGAAAACAAATCAGCAGTACCTGTAAGTGAATTCGCCCAAAGTTTTCTCCCAAAATATCGAGTCGTTTTCTTTATATATATGTAAAGAAGGCAAAATAATACAAATACTTAATATAATCAATGCCAGTATCTTTATTAACATGATGTTCTTCTACCACCAGGAATAATGAAACAATACAGAGTTTCATCAGGAGATTCCATAACGAATAGTTATTTTGAAACGGGCATAAGGTGTAAAAACACAACATTTCGGAAGCCTAGTGCTCCCTTTGTTAAGTGAAGACAGAATTTATGCCTTCACTTGACAAAGGGAGCAGTTGGCTCCCAAAACGTCGTGTTTTTAAACCTTACGCCAGTGTCGAAATAACTGTTTGTTATTAGAAATAATCAATATTTTGTTTCAATTAATTATAAATTATTTAAAAGAAATGCTCGGATCTGCAAGTTTATGACGATAGCGATCCAAATAAAATGAGTTACCAACACTTGATAACAAACACAAGTTTCCTTTATGTACCTGAAATTTAAACTAGAAATTAAATTTTGAATTTACTTTTATAAACATTGAAATAACTGATTTGTGAAAAGATGAGCAATGCACTACACAAAATAATATTTAAAAACAAATTACACACAAACGCAGTTTAATTTGAGCAGGAGAAACATTTTACAATTGTTTCGGTGGAAAATCAAGCGTCCACCATCGTCAGAAATTCGTCCAAATAACCCTGATTTGATAACTATTTATTTCTGTAAGTGTTTAAATAATAAGATTATGATGAAAATTTCCAGAAAGGATGTGGAAAGTTTAGAAGCAAAACTAGTGAAGGACTTACTTAAATTTTTATATTAAATATTCATTAATTTAAATATCCCTAGACTCAAACATAAATAAATTGTACGGAAAATAAAGTTTATGGGAACATAAATATAAAAATTTTGAATACCGTCAACCGGGGTGACTTTGTCTACCCTGAGACGACTTTGTCTCACCAAACGGAGATAGATAAAAGTGATGATAACTTCTATACGTTTCGTCGGAATATTTTAACAAGACCTTTTTCGAGTAGGTAGAAGTACTGACTGGCATATAATATGTTCAATTTTAACAATTTTAGTCATTAAAGGTAGCAACACTACAATTGTTTTTCTCTGCACTTTCTCTGCGAAATTTTCTGGTGATCAACTTCTTAATGGAAAACTTGCTTCTACCGTATTTAAAAAAATGGTAAGTAATATTTTTATCCTTTAATATCTTTACTTAAATAACCAATTGAAGTTAAATAAATTGAATTGATGTTTCATATTATTTTGCTAGGTATAGCGAACAGTGAAATTTTTAGTCTCAATTTGGGGTGACTTTGTCCCACCAAATGCATGTTTGAATTTTTTGATTGAAAATAAATTGAAGTTATTTTTGTTTTGCATTTATGTGTAGATAAAAATAGTATAACATATTTTTGTTTTTTGTAGGTGTGAAGTATTTGTTTTTTACCGATAAGTAGTGGTAACTACTGGTCTACTATGCTAAATATGTATCCCCAGCGGGCAGCCTTAATTATATAACGTACGTCGATGACACTTTAAAGAAGGCCGTGAATGATGTTCTACGACAACGACTAAACCAAAGAAAAGTGATAGTATAATATGGAATTCCAATTATCAGTTTGAAAAATAAACTGAAAAACAGGCACATTAAGAAACCTGGTAGACAAAAAATTTTCAGTGACAGCGAAGATAAATCATTTGCTGCTCAAAAAAAAATTGCTTGGTAAAATTATCGGAATTTGGATTTCCAGTGAATGAAGCTAATTTTAAAATGAGTGTGAAATATTATCTGCAATGTAAAGGCGTTACTGTGGCTAACTTTAAGGACGATATCCCAGGATCTCATTAGATAAAAGGATTTCTCCGTGATCATCCAGAATTGACTGTGAAATTTATGGAAAATATTAAGAAAGTAAGAGCTGGCGTCTCAGCTGAAACAATAACTTTTTACATGGAAACTCTCAGCATAGAGTTAACTGGTATCCCACTCAAGAATATCTGGAACTATGATGAAACTAACGTATCTTATAATCCGGTAAATATGCGTGCGATTTGTAAAAGTGTAATGAAATATCTGGATCGTATACGCAATAAAAAATAAAGCGTCAACTTCCTTAATGTTTTGCCGCAATGCGGAAGGTAAAATACTGCCACCTTGTGTTGTTTTTAAGGATGATCATATGTGGTTCTCCTCGGTTGTAGACGGCTCACGAGGTGCAAGATATAACCGTAAAAGAGCGGTTGGTTTGACTTAATAGTCTTCGAAAATAGAGGCACATAACTCAATTTCTTCCAGCCGTAGATCATTTGGAAGAAAATGTTGCGTCGATTGAAGATAACATTTCCTTCCATAAGAGTATGTCGGTTTTACAAGTATGTGAATCAAAGATATAAAGTTCATTTTTCTGCCCCTGAAGGCAACCCACTTACTTTCTTCGGGCCTTTGAAGCAAGCTTGGCGATCAGTCCTGTCCGCATGACGAGATTCGGCCGAAGGTTCTAAATATCCAACAATACCTAAAGACAAATTTCCTGATTTGTTGAAGTAGTTGCTGAATGCAATTAAACCGAACACGAAGCAAAATTTAATATCAGGCTTTAAAAAATGTGGAATCGGGCCATTTAATAAAGACGCAGTACTAGCGCGACTTCCTAAGAATCAGGTGGATCATGATCTTGTCGAGAAAACATTTATGGATTCATTAAATGCCCAAAGAGTAGGATTAGTTGAAGAGAAGAAACCAAGACAGCGTAGAATAAAATTCACGTTCCAGCTGGAAAGAGCATGAGCGCCTCTGATATTACCACTAATATCAGACAAGCAACAATTTCGCAACAACTATTATATTAACTTTTAATTCGGTTCCAGAAATGCGTGCGTATGTATGTATGTATGTATGTATGTGTGTGTGTGTGTGTGTGTGTGTGTGTGTGTGTGTGTGTGTGCGCGCGCGCGCAATGTGTGTGTCTGTGTAAAAGGAGGATATTTAAAAAATCGTTTGTTTGGGACAACCCGTTAATTTTCAGATCTTGAAAGATGGTTTAAAGCGGGGAGGGGTAACGATTGGGGGACCACGATCTGCTAAACTGCCTAGGGGCTGTATCTACTCATACCGAGCATGAATATATGGGTGGCATTGTATCCAAGTCTTCTATGAAAGTTTATTGAATGATTTTTGAGACATGAGCTAAAGTCACCCCAAGCCGTGGTACTGTCCCACTTTTTTGAAAAAAAATTTTTTTGCACTTCTAAATTTCCAAAATTGTAAAAGTGCATATAAAATTGTCCATTAGACGTTTGCGAATATGGAAGGGGAAAAATTTTTTAAATAGAAATTCTACTCAGTTTCAGAACTTTAAAGAAAAAAGTAGCTGAAAAATGGAACAGTCTCCCCGGTTGACGGTACGTATTTTGAGGCGATCAAAATAAATCATTTCGTGAGACAAAAATTAATTCATATTTGAATTGCTATGTCTATATTTATTTAAATTTTTTTGATAATTTAAAAATATTGATTAGTTTGAAAAAATTTAAAACATTGCTTAATGATCATAGATATCCTAACATAACATTCCCTAGTAAAGACAAAAGGTCTTCAATTTCAGACAGTGAAATTTAATAATGAAACTTTAAAAAGAAACTTAAGAATAAAATAATAAGGTAAATGAGAGTTGGACTTTCATAGACCAACTAGTGGGTAAATCGGGGTCATGAGTTCATTATACCATTTTTTGCTCGTGGTATTTGCTCGTGACCCGCCTCGGTGATCGTAGTACTTTGCATTTATGTTGTCTTTTAGTATAATTTACCTTGTTTAAATATTAGAAAAATTTACTTCGTAACCTACATATATGTGTACGTTATGTATTAAGTGATATGCATAATGTATGTAGTGCATGCATAGTGTAATACATGGTGTGATAAAATAATGCGGTAAATGATCACGTGAAAAAAAATAAAATTTATTATATCAATTTGGCTTCACCTTGTCCTTTTTCACAGTTTTCTCAAACGAGTCCATAATGTAATACAAAATTTAAGTTCTCTTTATCATCAGATTATTAAATATGCAGCTAAAATTATCAACGCGACAAATCTGTAAAAAATGATTTATATAATACTGGAGGAGAGCTATGCAACAAGCTATAGCTTTCTGCTCTCCTACATTTCTAACCCAGGCAGCAGTTAACATCTGTAACCGCAAGGTCACGAATATCTATGTAGCATCAAGATGATCATATAGCAGAATATTGTGTATCACTAAAATTTAATTAGATTGAATAAAATTTATTCTTATTCTTATTTATCTTTATTATTATACTTTCGAATGTCTCACCAGTTCAGCTTCATGGACGGATGTTCAACAGTTAATGAGTCGTTTGTTAATATGGGTGGGAATTTTAACTATTTTCTTTTTAGGACTAAACATTTCTTTTCAAATATTTGGCATCTAACAATTTCAGGAATTTTTAATATGGGAGAAATGCCAAACCACCACAACATACACAATGCAACCGTGGGAAAACGAAGTGTTATTTGAAAAACGATAATCGATAATTCACAAAGTACAGTTTTTTAGAGATGGAGAGTTTTTGACAAGTTTTTTCTTAAAGTACAGGATCACATATTATATTTCAATTTAATATAACAAATAATATTTCTATGTAGGATCACATATTACATGCTGTTGTTTTTTATGAAATAATTTAATATGTACCATTTAAAGATTATTCTCTAAACGTTTTATGCGCAGATCATGTTTGCGATTTTGTAGAAGTTTGACAATGATAATCACTTACCATGTTTACCAGGTGTTGATATTTACACAAGATATTGATTGGGTTGGAAGTGGGCCCCCTGTAGATGAGCCTCCCTGTGGTTTCCATGGCGAGAACTGCGTGAGTAAGTATTATTTTGTTGCTTCGTTTCTTTGGCATGAATTCGGTTTTTCAATTATACAGTCAACTCTTGATTGGCCACCGTAGTAAGTGGCACGATTATTATAACAAATCGAATTCGCGGAAAATTCGAAAGTTGGAAAATAATAGTAGAAATATTAAGCAAACGTTAAGATTTCGAAATTTTTTATCGCTACAAATATGTATATTTTCCATCTAATATAGTATACATATTCCAAACAAAGACTGTGTGTGCTGAATAAAATAGTTTTGAAATAGAGTGAAAATTCTATCAGAAGTTTTTCTTTGGCTGAAATATCCCTATATTTGATACTACGCGACAGGAAGGACATGCATATAATTTAAAGATATATATTTATAGAAACCGTAAGATATCAACATCTGCATGTCAAAGAAAACAAAATCATGACAGAAGAGTGTGATGATTCCTGTTACTTTATGTTTCACATAACAGTTGAGGAATTCTTTGGCAATTAGTGAGCTATTCTTTAGAAATGGCCATAAATTTTTGCTCTATAATGATTTCAGATATGAGTTTTAGCTGCATTCAGGACAAAATTAAGATAATCCTTCTTCCAGTGGGGGAAAATTATCACAAGACTTTCTTGCACATCTAAGCTCGGGGTTTCTCTAAAAAAAGAACACTTGCTATTAACTTAAACGGCAAGCTCTGTAGAGCTTGCCGAAAAAATTTTGCAGAGAAAGCTGTAGAGCTTGCAGAAAAATTTTGTACAAACAAATAAGGAAAGGTAAATTTTTATTCATGCACAATAATCGAACTAATCCAAGTAACGCCGGTTCTTTAATATGTTGTGTCGATTGGGTTGCATCAAAAATTCTGTAAGTGTTTTAACAAGGAGCAATAGAAAATATATATTGAGTCTTCGGCTTTTAATCGCCGAACTAAATAAAGTGTAAATGCAAAATTAGTAAGACTTCTGAGTCGTATTTAGAATATTTATCAGTTTGACCTTTATAATAAATTGGCAAACTAAAGCTAAATATATAAAATTAAATCAATTTTTCAAAGTCTCTTAATTTTTTAACTTAGAAAAAATTAATTTGAAATGAATGGAAACTTTTTGTCTACAGTCTGAACAAAATCTTTATAAAAATAGAAAATTAAACGTGTATTTAATACGATAAATAGAAATATTTCTAGAAAGAGTATTTTATAAAAAAAAAACTTATGCCTTATTTTTAGTGGAAAACGTAAATAAAAGAGGAAACCCCTTTTCGATGGAAGTAGTAGTGATTAATATAAATTAAATTTTAAATCAAGATATTTCAATTATAAAAGGACTTGAATTTTGCAGTTAAAAACGTATAGGTATAGTATTTGTTTAACGAGTCCATACGTAAATTATAAATAATCTGTTTAGTTTAACTTTTT
>QLNU02003225.1:34263566-34286986 GCA_006491805.2 Dysdera silvatica | reverse complement strand
ACATGATAGCACACACATGATAGCACACATGATAGCACATGATCTCCGTTAACTTTGGCTAGTATTCTTTCTTTCTAGAGGTTTCTGAAAATAGAAACAGCTTTAACACGTTTTTATTCGTTTGGTTTTCATTAAATCCTTGTTAGTCAACGCCTAAATTTAATTAACCCTAAAATTATAATCAAACATCTTTAGCCTGTGGGGAGCGGCTTATGTTAAAATACTGTTATCAAAATTATGATTGTAGTTTCTCTTGCCAAATCCAAGCTCACTAGAAGCCGTTACGAATCATGTATGTTCTTATCTTCGAATGAGTACGGAGGACAAAAAAAAATATTCACAATAATTATGAGGTTTAAGCAAAACTGGACATAGTTAACTTAATGTTCCCTCTTATCCGGTGAGCGTAGGGGTATTCTTCGCTATTTGGTCGTCTAAAACTTCAGTTTGAAGGCATAGAAAGTGTTAAAAGCGAATTGTGTACTTTATGTATGTAGAAAAATTAAGGGCAAGATTACACAAGTTTTGAAAAGAACCTCTACGCTGTAAACATTAACGCAACAATTTGTTTTATGCGTTTTTAGAAATTCTACTTCTTTGGTTTCTTAAGTAAAAATACACAATTATGAGAAAATATTTTTCTCTGTATAAATAGTGTAAGAAGAAGAAAAAATGGGAAATGCGTATTTTTACCCCAGCCTTGGGGAAAGAGTACGCTCTATTTGAACTACTGTATAGTAACACACAAAATTTGTGTTCGTTAGCTTCCTTATCGTCCTTCTCTTCTTGTTTATCTTCTTTTTTTTAATGACGATAAAGTTAAAATCTAAAATTTTAAAGGTCCTCTCCTCTTTTCGTTTGACATTAATTCTTTAGGTAATGGTCTAATTGAAGTAAGTGAAACATCTCGCGGGGAGATGTTATTTGTAGAAGTGCCTGGATTCCGAGATGGATCTTGATCAAAGAGCCTAGAGATTAATTGTCTTGCTGGATTGTATAAGCTAGAGATAGATGTATACGCTGACTTTTAAATGCCAGAGGTGGATTGTTACGTGGTTTTCCTTGATTCGTCATTTACTTTTGGTTTGGGTTTGCAATGAACCTAAAGTGAGAGAAAATGTCAACGTTAAACATTTATTTTATTTTATTTAAACCAAAGAGATCGTATAGGGTGGATTTCAATTATTAATTTTTGCAAAAATTACGCGTTGTGTTAAATAACCTCTCTTCCAACATATAGTTGATAGAAAGGTAAATACCGAAAACTTGGTAAGCAAAGGGAACCAGTGTGAAAAAACCCCAATTAATAAATGAATTTGAGTCCTAAATTGAGAATTGAGACCGAAGCTAATTTATTCTATTTACTTAACTACAAATGGTTATGAAAAAACTAACAAACAGTTATTTTGACACTGGCGTAAGGTTTAAAAACACGACGTTTCGGGAGCCAACTGCTCCCTTTGTCAAGTGAAGGCAGAATGAAGAGTTCGTGAAAGTCCTAAGCTTATATACCCGCATGTTGGGAATCCCCATCTGACGCCATTTGGTGCGGAGCATTTCCAGCTGGGGAAACCCCAATCGGGGAAACCCTCGCCGGGAAAGCCCCCGCACCCGACGATGTCAGATGAACACCCCCAACTCGAGGTTTTGCAAAAATCCTGTAAGGTTCTGGTAGAGGTTTTGCGATGTTTATTGCACGACTCCTCAAACCGTAGGTTTCCCATGATTCCAGAAAAAGTCTACTCCCCAGATTCGTCACATTCTGATGTAATATTTTCATCGAATGCCAATCTGGTTCGTGACCCTCCCTGAAGACATGTTCAGCCAACTGGTTTGAATCGTCTCCCCTAGCTACCGCACGCATATGCTCCTTCCCTCGTAGACGTATCGATCTTCCCGTCTGTCCAACATACACCTTGTCACAGTCTCCACACGGTATTTGGTAAATAGCACCAGATTTTTCCTCCTCAGGGACGCGATCCTTAACTTTAAGTAATAGATCACGCAGGGTGTAGACAGGTTTGTAGTAGGTCTTAACATTCACACAACTGAGAATTCGAGACAGCTTTTCTGAGACACCCGCCACATATGGCAAAACCACTGATGTCTTCCTAGTCTCATCCTCTACATTCCTGTTTCCACCACTAACACCACATTGGTTACGAGCGATAAATTTAGTCGGGTAACCGTTCTTTTTCAACACGCTTTTGTTGCGTCGTAATTCAACATTGCGAAGGTCATCATTACAACAATGTGTAAAGGCTCGTCGGTGCAAGGCTCTAATGACAGATGCTTTGTGTGATGCCGGGTAATGAGAACGAAAGTCAAGATACCTATCAGTATGTGTTGGTTTCCTAAACACCGTAGTCAACAGTCGCCCATGCCCATGAAAAAACTGCAGAAGTGTATAACTAGGAAACACAAATTATACGATAGAAATTTAGTAGCGAAATAAAACTTTATTTCTGATGCACAGTATTAATTTACTTTACAACGGTAGATCATACCATTTTGCAATAATCGAGTTCAGTGCTGGGAATAACTTAAAACCAGACTTTTTTATAAAACGTTTGACCAAACAAATTGTCAACCTATCGAAGTAGAACCTCCCCACTTACATTCTTGGCTGACGTTATTCACATTATTAAATATAAAGTTGGATTAAACTAATAGTTATATTAAATAAATAAAATTAAAGTTAGGTAGGGCGGTAAAAATTAGTAATTAAATAAGAAAAAGGAGAAAAGGGATGCTTACATCACTAGGTTGATTCATCATGGGGGGGGATCCAACGGAACGTGAGGGGGAAAATTACCCAAATATAAAAAAAAACTTAAGCGGATATCTTGATGTTGTAACAGTTTAGCGAAAAGTGAGTAATTTTTTTGGTGACCAGTGTTGGAGACAAAGTACTGAGATCGCCAAAAATGATGCCAGCACACCACCAAGTAGAAAGAGTTGCTCTATCGTGAAGCCCAGGACAAGTCAAGTGAGTGGCGCAATTCTTTGATGTCCTGTCAACGCCAACGTTTACCAAAACTGCTGGTCAGTTCTCAGAATTTTGGCGAAAATTTACAACTTGCCTTTAGGTATCACTTTCACGTTTCTGTTGTCGGCAAAGTTGTACTGGACAAAGGTATGTTTCCTCGAGTGTACGATTTGATGACGCCAGAGGTGACCTATTTGACCTCTGTTGCAAAGTGGTTACGTCGCTGCAGGAACTGACCAGGCTTTCGGTTCATGTGCATAGCAACATCTATTTCTTGCCTTCCTTACTTGTTTGCAAATCTAATTGCGAGGGGTGAGAAACGTAGACTGGCTGATGCTGTAATGATGATGATGCCTTGGCCACCAAAGAAAGGAAGTAAAAGGATAAAGGAATTTTCTAATCTCGAACCATAGACGAAAGAATAGATAAATAAAAAATAGAATAATTGATTGGATTAAAAAAAATAAAATGAAGACTATTAGATGAATAAAAATAAAGAATTTAATTAAGGTAAATAGTAGTGGACATTAGTCATGCAAAAAATAATGATTGTAATTAAATTGTGTTGCCCAGTAGTGTGAATAGTAAAAACCAAATACTTTTCACTGAATATTAAATTACCCTATTTTGCATAAGTGCATGAACAAGTTAATGCACTGAAGCTAATTCCGATATCATGAATTATTACACATAAATAAAATGAACTGAACATTTTTATCTAAACAAGAATTTCACAAATTAGTAGCTATGTCCATCGTCATGCCAGTTGTCTCTGAAAAAAGGAGAATTAGCTCGATGCATATTTTGTTAAGAAAACTAAGTTCTTGTTTGAAGATGTCCACTGAATTGGAAAAGCTTGATATATTCAGTTTGTAAAATTAAGTCTTCAGTGTTCATACAAGGAGTCCAGTCACTTCTTTAACGGTGAATAGTCAATATGCATGAGGCCATTTCTTCTGGGTGTTTCGATTAACATTAATGGCCATAGGTATCAAGGTCCTATTCTATGTGGAGCTGTAGTCGGCTGTCCAAGTTTTAATTCATGTCATTTCTGTATTAAATAGTTCCACGGGTACTCTTTCCTGGTTTGGTTTCTTTCCCTTAAACAATGAAAGACGAAGGCAGAATCTGACCACAGTTTATATTTTTACGATTTGTTGTGTCTCACGGTTTAGTATATGTGAAAAATGTCTTAAATGAAAAGATGTAATGATGTAGATGGAAAAAAACATTATTTAAAATATGAAAGGTATATTTTTTTTATAATTTTTGCGACACAACAGGATCACACTGTTTGGTCCTGAAGGGCACTTGTTGACAATAGGGACTGAAGACCACTAGTTGACTACTAGATATGTGGATCAATATTGATCGGCCGTTAAAATCGTATATGTGTGTTCCCACCTTGCGCCATAAAACTACAACCAACCCGAGCTGATCGGCTGAGTTTGTGAAAGCGAAGCAGGATCTGGCTCATCGGTCACGGTTGACGGAAGAAAATCATTACACGTAAATACATTTTTGTTGGAAAGCCACATGCCACATGATCCGAATGCTTGTTCAGCAATTCCCGCATTTGGTGCCCTGGCATATGCTAATCCAAAGACTTGGGCCACTCAGAACATGGTGATTGGTCTTCCTGGGTGTGTTGCCATCATGTTATCTGCATACGATATGTAAATGAGGCGTAATCTATTCCCACAAATTCTGCGTACTCTTTCTTACCCCAGGCAGTGATTTTTAACTAACTGCAATATGCATTTACCTTGTTTGATTCCACGGGCAACATATTACTTAATCTAACAACAATGTCAATCAATCAACGTTTATTGGCTATCACTATGCCAATAAACGTTGATTGATTGACATTGTTGTTTGATTTAATCTGCGTAGTGTTCGATTTATATAAAACAAATATTACTTAATCTTCAACGATTTCGTCCTTACTCTATTAAATGCCTACCGGTGTATTTAGATAGCGTGCAAAAAAACATGAAAATTTTACCAAAATAATATCAGCTTGAATTTAAAACTGATTACCCAAATATTATAACAATTAGAGATGATTTCAAACCATCGTTGTTGTCTATGTAGGCGCCCATAATAGTTCTTCCTTGGTAATAGCACATTGTTGCTAAATGTATGTGATTTAAGGAAAATAACACATAATACTATTGCCCCGTGCGTACTCTTGCCCCTACTTACCCTATATGTATACGAAATAATCAGGTGTGACTAAAAAAAAAATTTGCATATTTATACAAGTAAATGTTACAAGAATCATAATATCTACCAGTGAACCTGTATGTAGAAAATAGATAGATTATTATTACATTATTATCAGTAACTAACTGCAAAACGTTAGTAAGGTATTATTATTCAAACCAAAAACGTTATGTTTACAAGGGATAGAAATCACTTTTGAAATGCAAAATACTTTTATATGGTTTGAATATGTTAACTATATTTGTATGTGTTTCCTGACACATGATACATCTCAGATCATACTACGCAAGGACATACGGGTTTGCACAGGGTCCTAATTCTTATCATCCAGGGGAATGAACTGAAATATTAATCGGTAAACAAAACTGTACGAGCTCTTGTCTTTAGGAAGACAAGCTCGGATTTCCTGTGCATGTTTTCTAATTGCTATTTTAACTCTTCACAGATTATTAGGAACTTTTTACACAATTAAATTTTAGATTAACTAAATCAGGGTCGTAAAAAAGCTTTGCGGTCAAAAATTGGTACAAATAAGAGATTGTTTCACGTGTGTGTTTGCCGCGTTACTTTCGTTCCGTATCGACCTGTTTCTGTATAAGTTTATTTCAGAAAATCGTGAAGGCGAGAAAAATTTGAATTTAGATTGAAGCGACAAAATAAAATTCTAAACACACACAAGCCTATTTTTTCTCTGCGCCTGACTAAAATGTTTACAGCAATCCCTAGTTCACCAACGAAGAACACAAAGGCTTTGAATCATGGCTCCTGAGAATATACTATCACTGCAAAGTGTGAAGATGAACGAATTAATTGGAAGTAATTAAAATTAATCTAAATTAATTATATGGGGATCCTATGGTGATGAAATGGCAACTAGTCCGCCTAGGTTACCGTTAACCCGAGTTCAACTCCCAACTGTCCAAAATAAAACACGCTTATAGGTTAACTGCTCACTGAAGTCAGGGGATTGGTTCCCTAGGTCTAGGTTCGGATTACTCTAAAAATTGTAAGTTTTGCCAGAACTTTACTTTTGCTGTCCTTGCGCCATAAAACATTCAAACAAATAATTAAGAAGAAGAATTGTTTTTTTTATTCAACCGATATACAGTGGTTATTAATACATCTGTTGCGACATCTTTCAGACAATTAAAATTGAAATTTAATTAATTTGGAGAATATTTACAATAATAGGTTAGAGATGGAGGAGAGCAGAAAATAAAAGCTTGTTGCGAGGCTGTCCACCAATCAGATAACGTCTTACAATAACTGTAATTTTACCACTTTAGGGTTTCTTAAGATGCAAATATTTATATAGAATCACTGTGTAGTAATATAAATTTTAGTGTACATATTTATCTGCATTCATTATAAATAAAAATGTTGTGTGTTACGTAGATGTATGGCCTCATTTGAGAAACTGCGATATAGGGCAGGATGAAGCGTTGAGTTGACACAAGCGTCTTATTTAGACAGAAAGTTCCGTCAGATCCTGAGTACAAGAAGAAAAAATTTAATTTGGTTTAGTGAAATGATTTTGACATGTATTTTATTACATTATTGCTTTTCAAATTCGGACAAGATCATAGCTAACGTTAGTACAAAAGGGGAAAAAACATCGCTATGTAGCAGAGGGTTACCATCCAAAATATATCGTAATTTTGTCTGGGGAAAAAAACACATTTGCGGATTATTTGAGTTCATTTGTGATTGGATATAGCTATGTATCGAGCGTTTTCAAGACGGATGGGAAAAAATTCATACAGCCATATTTACTAAAGAATGCCACTGTATGTTAGTATCGTATTTTTGGGGCGTCTCTGAATGTTCATTGACTGAAGTTCGAAGAATAACTGGGAAATTTGACATACAATTTCACGATCGATGCTAAACGATTTGAGAATAATAGGTGCAACTATAGGCACTACTGCTACAAGGTACTACTACTACCACAGGGTACATAGGTACTACTGCTACAAGGTACTACTACTACTACTACCACAGGGTACATAGGTACTACTGTACAATAATAAAAACTACTACTACAGGGTACATAGGTACTACTACAAGGTACATAGGTACTACTACAAGGTACGTTACTGCTACAAGGTACATAGGTACTGCTACAAGGTACATAGGTACTACTACAGTACATAGGTACTACTACAAGGTACATAGGTACTACTACAAAGTGCATAGGTACTACTACAAAGGCCACATGGAGATACTACTACAAGGTACATAGGTACTACTACAAGGTACCTTAGGTACTACTGTGCAATAATAGGTACTACTACTGCAGGGTACATAGGTACTACTACTACACAGGGGTACATAGGTACTACTACTGCCAGGGTACATAGGTACTACTACTGCAGGGTACATGGGTACTTCTACTACTGGGGTACATAGGTACTACTACTACAGGGTACACCAAATTTTCTACTACAAGTACATGGGTACTACTACAGGAGTTACATAGGTACTGTACAATAAAGGTACTACTACAAGGTACATAGGTACTATTACAGGGTACATAGGTACTACTGTACAATAATAGGCACTACTACTACAGTGTACATAGAAACTACTGTATAATAATAATAGGTACTACTGCTCTTCTGCAAATGCATTTCACCGTGTCGTGCCGCTGGGGGGGGGGCGAAACCCCCTTAACTATGTGCATACAGATTTATTTATATAGTTAATTAAATATTTAAAAAGAGGAGTTCTTACAGTATCCTCAGCTTTCTCCTTTTGTATATGTAATATAGGGGTGAAACTATCAATGGGACGGTAGTGGTAACATATCCATTTAGAGTGCCCTTTTCCCGCACTTGATTCCCCGTGGTGCCAAAAAATGGCAACACCCACTGATTGTTCAGTGTAGACTGGGGATTGATTCCCTAGGTCTAAAGAAGTTTGAAGTTCTCGGGAAAATGCAGGCTCCAGCTCAGAGTTACCCTTTCTGTATATTGGCCCTAAAATTCACAAATAAAAAGTCAATGCAACAGACGTTCAATTAAATAGTTTACATTCATTAGAATAATTGGCAATGCCTTTTAATCCACGTTAAATTCAAAGTTGTCGTTTAAGTAACTTTGAATTGTGAAGCTCGAAATTTGGGCCCGAACTGCCGTGAGACAGTAATTCTTTTGACGATCGAATACGTCAATTATATAGGAATCACGAACAAATTCAATATCCTAATTGTGTTTATTTCTTGAAAAAATAAATTTTCTAATCGCCAATTACATAAAAATCTATCGCAAGAAATTAACTTAATTCTGTAACAAGTCGTTTTTTAAAATAATTTTAGAGAGAATTAAAATTTATTTGATTATTCCTAGTCAAATAATCTGCAAATTTTAAAATTTTTCTTTCGTTTTGATACTTTTTTGGAAGTAATAGGATGTGTATTACGAATTTACATTATATCTAAGCTTCAACATCATCATCAAAAATAAATTCCTCTGTATTTTTTTTTATCTTTCATTTTTTTTACTCTAAATTTAAATTAGCTAATTAGTGACCGTGAAAAACGAATTTATTATTTTTGCAAAGCTTGTTTTCGTTTCCCTAAAGGTGAAAATTATTTTTTTAACATACAAAAATACATTTTAATTAGCTTATCGATATAAAACCTAATTTTTCGTAATATTTATCTAACACTTTTGCGTATACAGTGAAATCTTGATAACTAGAAATTCTCGGCGAATCGAAATAATTCTCGTTCCACTTGAGCGTCAATTATTCGAAAAGTAAAATTCTTTTCTTTTAACTGTTTTCAGAATTTTTTCGTATTAAAATAATTATTAACTTTTCCACTGTTTTTATAATTGTCGGCATAACCATATCTGATATTGTCATTAAATTAATTGCAACATATTTATTAGTCAATATATTAAAGTAAATTACTATACAATATATAATCCTCTCTCTCTCTCTCT
The DNA here is from genome assembly GCA_006491805.2 of Dysdera silvatica. Taxonomy (NCBI): domain Eukaryota; kingdom Metazoa; phylum Arthropoda; class Arachnida; order Araneae; family Dysderidae; genus Dysdera; species Dysdera silvatica. The sequence goes on along the minus strand of QLNU02003225.1, from coordinate 34,277,824 downwards.
GGAAAATTTTATTTTTATTACCATAGACTTAGCTAAATTTTGTTTATTTGCATATTAAAATAGTGTATCGTGTCAATATTTCGCTGATCACGCAAACAGTGTTGGAGAAAAATGTACTACAGTGTTGACTTTTATATTTTTTAATTAATTAAAAAATTCACTTTTTTTTTGCCGCTTCTTAATCCTGACGCTGAGATTTTTGAATTTTTGCACCCCTGCTTTGTGCAACCCTAATCTGTAACAAGTTTTAAAAAATAAACCTCTCCTTATAATTCAAACTTTCAAATTACATTAATAAATTATCTTTATTTTTAGGTACGAGATCTTAGACACGACAATCTGAATACCTTCATTGGCGCATGCGTCGATGCCCCAAACATATGCATCATAACTGAGTATTGCTTAAGAGGCAGTTTAAAAGTAAGCGGTATACTGAACATTGATTTAAATAATTTAAAGTGATTTTTTTCACCGAAGCTGTATTTATTATTTCATCAAAAATAATGATAATATAAATTTATATTATACTTTTGGTTTTTGAATATTTAATATATTTATATACTACGAATACTACGCAGACCAAATTAAGAAACAGTCCTTATCAACGTTTTCCAGGCGTAGTGACAGTAACGCCGATGTTATGGCATGGCCAGATTGTGAAATGTTCGTAAAGAAAAGAAATGTGGGTTTTTTTTGCGTCTGATGGGGCACGATTCTGACCTCCCTGCTATGAGCGATGCTCTGCTGTATGAGCTACAGACCATAAACACTCAATCCCCTACGAACATATTTAAAGCACATCTTCCGAAATCGGTTATTTCGCAGAATGGGGTTGTATATGGATTGTTTTTAAACCAAATTACAAAAACAACCGGTATTAAATTCACCAAAAAGCCCGTTGCAAATAAGGACTGTTTCTTAATATATTGCCCAATGTATTAATAATCCATTTATAGATTTAACGAAAAGCAACAGAAAGCTTGATACGAAAATGTGTCCAATTCTGTGAATTATTCACCGAAGTGTAACTATTGTTCCAAATATTTTCTTGGTATTCTCACTTGGCTGTTATTGATGTTGCAATGTGTATGACCAGCACACAAGGAAACCCATTCTCTTTCACCGCTATCAATATTTCCCATTTGCTACATTTCTTTGTCATCGATTCGCGTATACCTTTCGACATTCTTTTTTCGTTGTTGTTCTCACTCTGGTATAACTGTTTAGGATTGATTCGTTTAGAGCAGGGCTTTCCAAAATTACTACCGTTTGTATTTTCTCATTCGAATGCCAAACCATTTTAACAATGTAAAAAATAAATATTCGGGGTTTCAGTTCCATGCGTTAAGGAATACTTACGTAACTTAGCACAACACTCGTGGTTTCACAAGACCTGTTTACAGGTTCAGTAAAGGAAGTTTTATTTTTAAAGGAAACAGATAAATGGTTATACTTACTCAAGGATCTCAAAACTTGTGAAGTTTTATTTACTTTTACCTAACAATTTGGAACTTGTGTTAGAGCCGAAGTATAGAAAAATATTGAGTTAGAAAATTTATGTAAAGCCCAATGGTGAAAAGTCTTGATGGAATTTTATGGAAAAGGTTGGTCTACGACATTGATATGTAGTTTTTCAAATTCTTTTCTTTCGTATAACTTGAATTATTCATAGGAAAACACGGGCTTGGTAATATTTCACTAGTATCTACCTTCCGTATATAAAAAAGAAGCAACTAGAAAATACTTTCAGAGGATTTTAACAATATGATTTTAAATAAAGTGAAAACAGATAAATACAGTAAGAATTTTTTTAAATGAAGCACTATCCTTTTCTTCTTTTTATTTTCTTTTTAAATCCTTTACGTTTGTTATTTCCAAAACAACTATATGATTTCTTAAAGATTAATCCATAATTTTATTTCATAATTAATAACAAATCTGTGAGTAATTAGCAGAACTATATATTTTCTATATTCAGCTAATCAATGGTAATTGATTTGCACCGTGTCTAATTATAGCATCGACATCATTAGAACTAAATTATTTCTAATTATCTATCGCGATTCAATAAATGAAACGTACAAATCCGTTGCTGCAAAGCAAAAAGTTCATTAGCAGACAATCAATTCGCTACAGTGCCGTAATGATTAAACACATCTCAGTAATTGAGAAATTTGGCTCATTAAGAAATGAAAGTAATGTTAACGATAAGATAACTACTGATTGTTTTCTAGAAATTTCTTCGAGATATTATAAAAATTTAATCCCGTTTCTTTAGTCTCTAAATTTAAGGTATTATTATATTGTAGGGTAATGTCAATTTTAATTATTAAAACTGCCCCCCCCCCTGCAAAAGTGATAATTTATTTGACCTAAGTTTTGAATTAGATTTATTTAACCTAAAATAATTAACATCTAGGTTAATTGTTTTTGAGGTCATTTAGTAACATAAAATTTGCATGTGAATGTTAATTAGTAAAAAAAAAGAAGTTTAAATAGTAATTGCCCTACGTATTTGTTGATGAGATGTTGTTTCTGTTGAAAACTTTATCGTGTCACATTGTGTCAAATGTTTGTGAGTGGTCAAGAAGAAGCCATGCAGATGCCAGTTACATCAAATCAACTTTTAATTTGAGATGAAAAAAATTGTCTTCTCTTGTAATGTCATTACCTTGATGCATTGTATAATTCAGTGCCATTTATGTCTGAAACAACAGGACGTTAATATTACCTTCTGTTTTTTGTTTATTTCAAATCAATTCAATTAGCTCTTCCTATCTATTATAAACTAAGTAGTAGGCTATTTATTGTGCAATCAAGTGTTCATTCATACTGTCTCTCTTTCTTTTTAAATCGAAGTTCAAATTAATTTCTCTGTGATGTAAGGAGACACGAAGTTTATTCGTCGATTTTTGCTGTGGCTTGATTGACTTTAAATTTGTGTCTTATATAAAAGTATAATATATTCGTTTAATTCTTTATATTGACCTTTGTTATATTTTAAATATAGTAAGTTTAAGATCAAACATATTCTTTTAAAAAAGAAATGGAAAATCCGTTTCCAAAAGCACTTATTGGGAACTTTCACAAGATATTCGCTAACTGTCACCTATGATAAATTATATTGATTTATCAATCTAAAAATGCGTAGTTAATTAACCCTGTTTATCTTTTGGTACATTCAAAGTAAATTTTATCAAATATGCTTCAATGATTTATATAACTATAACTTCCGTTTATCTACATTATGAATATCCAATTAACATGCAAATGTTTAGGCAAAATCGATAGCAATCACACACGCACTAGTCTTGTTATTGCAAACAACTATGATATAAAGTTTGATGACTAAAACAACTATAACTTAAAGTTTTATAAATATTTGATAAAGCAGTTTGGTTAAGAATTTATTGAAGGAGACTTATGTGTCAAAATATTAAATAACTGTAAAAATTAGGCAATAACAATTAAAAATGCGGTTGGAAATGGATAATAACTATTGAATAGTTGCAATTAGGAATCTCTTTTAGTTTATCTATTACGCCAATATCCATCCGGCGTGGTCACGTTTTCTCCTCTTAAAATTTCACCAATAATTTTTATCATATACTTTACAATTTTTTATCATTTAACATAATCCTTCACGCAGCCAACTTTTCTCCTACAGTCCACATTCATCTGGCTCGACCGATAGAAGGCGCCAATCCACCAACAACCTTACCCTTTATACAATAAACAATCGTACACTCGCCCTTATGAGCGATGTACGCTTAGATTTTTTACTTCTTTGATGAAAGCTCAAGGCTTTCGAAAAACGTTTAAAGCCGAATAAATTTTCGTTCCAAAAACTGTGCCTATTGTGTAATATATTATTATTATTAGGAAATATCTGTGATTTAATGGATTTCGAAAGAGGAATCGCAATAGGTGTTCGGATGACCGATTCCAATATCTACCAAATTGCAAATCTGACCGCCTTTTATAAAACAATTATAATAGTGTGAATAAAGAGTGGTGCGAAAAGCAAGAAATAAGCAATGGGCAAGCTTCCGAAGGACTAAAACAACTGGTCAGTGACCAAGGGCAAAGTCGAACACAAAGGAATAATTGAGGAATGTACGTACTGCAAAACGTCTAATAATTACGCAGTGCAATAGCTATAACAGGTAAAAATTTCTGGCGATACACAACTCACCACGCATTGTCGTGTGTAGAAGCAGCCCATTCAAGCCTCGCTCATCTCTAATGCAAACCGCGAAATTCGTCTACTACAGTGGGCACAAAATCACTAAAACGGGACCCTGATACTACTGAAACAAAGAACTTGGTGCGACGAATCACAATTATAATTGATGTACGCCGATAGACGGATCATAATATGGCATTAACAACATGAACATGAAGTAATGGATTTCATTTACTTAATATCACTCTTCAAGCTGGTAGAAATGGTGTAATTTCATGGAGTATATTTCTTTAAGACCGTTGGCTCCTTAGCACTCATAGAACAGCCATTGCGTACTTAGGGTTATCTCAGAATCATTTCTGATCAGGAACACCTCTGTATGTGCATCGTCATCCCTGATAAACTTGCCTACTTTCAGCAAGATAATGCTCCATCCCCATCTTAGGAGTCTCAGGTGTGTTCTATCCTTGCTGATATTTTGTTGGAACTTTTCATTGTAGAGTCTGACATGATGTAATTTTAATATACATTTTTCTTGTATTATTATTATGACTGTAAAAATTAAGAATAAATAAAGCAGGGTTAATGCTCGCATCGTCGCAGGGTTGTGTCAGGGGGACGACATTAACTTTCAATTGCTAAATTGGCCACCACAATAGCCATATTTTAAACTCATAGAGCACATGTGCAATGTTCGAAAGAGCTGCTGAAACAAGTATTCTATTCCGACGACCATACTCTATTGAGGAATCAGTTCTATTGGAAATACCTGAATTATTCGAATGCCGAACGACACCGTCTTATTTCTTCCATGTTATATCTAATTTACGGTATTTGAAGACCAAGGGTGGTTCAAATCGTTATTAATCAGCGTTTCTAATAAATTGAATATTCAGTTTGTCTGTAACACGAAAGGCAAGCCATTAGACGAAACATTAATGGAACTTTTATAAGGCAGTTGGAATATTTAGTTAATGAATTAAGCAACAAAAATAGGTATGCGGTTAAATAACCCACATTTCAATTCATTCTGTCACAATGGATTACATTTACTGATGTGTATTCGAAAGATATGGTACGTATATACAAAGGAGGCATGCCATTGAAGATCGGCGTTGCAACATTTATAAAAGTTAAATTTAATAAGAGAATAAATTTCTCTAGTAGGAGACGTAAAACGCGTTTTTAAGTCGAAGAAATTCTACAGATTACAATTACATTTTTTTGTTAGAAATATGCAAGAGCTAACGTAAATATTAATATGGCAATTAATATTCTTTGAAAAGTTATACCATAGAAACATTTTTATAAATTATACTCTGCCTCGTTTTTTATTTAAACCTAATTCAAATCAACCCGAAAAAGAGAGCTTTGTAACATTTTATCTATTCACATATCCGTAGTAGGGATTCCATACATTTCTCGACGGGCAATGGACCAGTAAACGATTTTAGAATTGGAGAGAAATCGGATAAAAAACGTATAAATCGAAACCAGTCGGTGTAACTGCTTTTTATCGTACATGGAAAAAATTTCTAAACGTTTTGAAAAAACAATTATGAATACTTTTATAATCCAACTTGACACTAATTTCTCATACCCGTTGATCGTCTTAAGCATCTTTTCCTACCAAACGGAGTAATTTATGGGATTCCTTGCAGGTACTAAAAGAAAATATGAATGGTGAAAGGCGGAAAGAAATTAAAACGAAGAAATACCGTCGGGAAATAAAGAATATGCGCAGGAAGGAAATGAGAATATCGATTTCAGAAACCGAGAACTTGGCCTATATATTTCATTCCGCTTACCGTAATGTGACGTTTAAATAAAAGTGGGAAGAATCGCTCGAATTAAAATGAGCTTGAAGAAAATCGATTATGGATTTCATCTTTTACTTTCTTTTGTTAAAAATATGCATTCAGCTATACCATTTTTCCTATGTGCGAAATAGCTAATAAAATGATTTTATTGTAATTATATTTATTTGCATAAATTACGCCATTATTTATATAAATAATCAGAATAAAATGTCTTTAGCGTTCATGTCTTCAAACCGTATTTTAGAAAGCAAACTTTTTAAGTTCCTTTTTTTTCATATGAACATGTTGTTCTATTGCTTCCATAAATGCAAATCCTTTTGATTATTCCCTCAGCAATAATTTGTTGTGTTAAGGATATCTTGCACTTTATGTCTATTTCAAAATATTTCGTCCAAACAGTAATTTTGTCGAAACAATATGCACAATGCACTTTTTGTCAAAGCTACTGTTGCACAGTTTTGATTGCAATAACGTTCACGGTGCACTCTTTTCTTGTCAGGCTATTTTTGCAGTTAAAAAGAGTAATTAATTTGAAATGTAAAAGTGTTTTGGATTTAAATTTTGCATTAATTTCATTTTTGTAAACTCGCCGTACTTCACGGATTGTCAAAAACACTGGATGATGATAATTCAGCTTTTTACAACTCTTCTGCACCTTTTCATTTCAGGATATTTTAGAAAACGACGACGTCAAGCTAGGGAAGATATTTATAGCCTCTTTGATAGGTGATACTGTGAGTGTAAGTACCACGTGAGTATCTTATATAAAAGTTTAAAAAATAACGTTCAAATAAAAGTCTACATTTTAGTTTCCTTATAAATGATCCATTAATTTCAAAATCAGTTTGAAAGTTGGAAAAAATGTCTTAGCATTAAATAAATATAATCGGACAGTTATGAATTTATTTCAATGTCAGTAAATTATTGAACAAATCGCTCATTTTTACTATTACATATATGCAGATAATATAGATATACTATGTAGAGCATCATGTAGTTATTATGTTAAGACACCAATTTTTTCGAACACCAAGTGTTTACATACAATAGAATTCGTTACATCATCTGCTCAGTATCGCTTTAATGGATAGATCAACGGGAGGCGGGCTCAGAGCCCTGTTTAAAAAAGGGCGCCAAAAAATTAAAAAAGGGCACCAACAATGATTAAACTTTGGCCCAATGTTTTAAGGCGCCCCTACTTACACCCAATTTTAATATAATAATATAATGAGAAAAAGAGTGGGAGGGAGAGAAAGAGAGGGATTCTTTGTGTATTACATGCTATAAATCCATGTTAGAATATTTCCCCATTTTATATATTAAGTTTCTGCAAGAGTTTCAAATGTGTAAGTTTTTGTCAAGCAGAATTAAATATATCATTTTATACTATCCACAAATATTATAATTAAAAAGTAAGTATAAATGAAATATAAAAAATAGAGACGGCCTTCACCTTTTACCGTATTTAAAATATTGTCGTTCAACTCCTTTTTCTTCTTTTTAGTAAAACAACCTTATCACGATTATGTATTAATAATTAAATATGAACGGAATGTTTTTTACTACATCGTTGATTATACGTCTTCTTAAATTAAAGTTATTGGAACAATATTCTTTCAATTAGGCTAATGAAACCACACAGAAACTTTTGACTTCGGTTGGCAAGACAATAGTAAAACTAAAGTTAACATGGTCAAAATTTTTAGGAGAAATGTCTTAATTTTTGAATTGCATTCTAATTTTTTCGATATCGCTAGCGAGGGTTTATTTAATCCCCAATAGTATAATCTGAAACACCTAACCCAATATCATATTTTGATGGCTGCTTCTTTTTAGCAACTTTATTTAGGCAGCAACATGAACAACAAAAAAATATACATTGAGATTACAAATCAATGTTAGTTTGAGTTAATTATAAGAACAAAGACATATCTACATTAACATCATACGAAAATATAGATGCATAAAATTAATTACAAAAATATAGATAAATCAAATTTAATTAAAAAAAAAATATCAATACATTAATTAATATACTGTGAAATAAAATTTTGTCCATGTCTGCCTGGGTAGCGCAGGTAAAGACGTAGTCTGACAAAGCCTGCACCACCCAGGAGATACCAGATAGCCAAAGCAGCCCCATGGGATATCACTGCGCAAACATCAGCGAAAATTAAATTAAGTATGCGATTGATTAAATAGAATTAGTAAGGAGGATCCGGATTAAAGACTTAAACTTAGAATAGGAATTTATCTCTTTTATATTAGAAGGCAGCTGATTCCACAATTTAGGACCTGAAGAACCCACTCTGTGGCAACCCAGCTCCAGACGAGAAAATTGAGGTCTGTAGTTATGTCTACTTGTTGTTGGATAGTTATGTGTAGGTTGCTGTAAATCAATTGGAATAGATAGACTAGTATTTTTAATTTTTTAAACATTAATAACAAAATTTTATAATTTAAAAGTTGATTAAAAGTTAATAAATTGAATCTTTGCGGAACCTCACGGATCGACATTGGTTGTGGTAATTTATGGTTAATAATATTGAAGAATTTATTTTGTTTACACTAGTTCTAAACAGTTTACGAAATTTCGATAGCTCATCAGAGACATTACGCACCTGTTGGTCTAGCTCCCTGTTCGATAGGTGACCAGGTGAAGAACTGGTGGACGTTTGATGTTTTTTCCTGGTATTCATAGTCACAGCAACAGCAAGGCGAAGAAGTCAGTGTCTCGCACTCCCACGATTATTCGTTATAGCACAGGTTTACATATAAATCAAGTAAAATCAAAAGAAAAACATCATTCAGTAAAAACGAATCACGGTGCGCCCATAGTACCTTTTAGAGTAGGAGACAAGAGTGCAAATTCATACGACCGATGGGTTTGGCCACCTGGCGGCGAGCTGAATGTTACATATAAATATAGTGATTTCCTTCATTCTGTTGGATGCGTTTGAATAAAGCTTACATGCCGTAACTGTTTAATAGTCACGTTTAGTTTCATATATGCCAAAGGGTGATACAATGCTAACGGGTTCGTCTAAAGGCTCATATAGATCTGCGAACTTTTCGCGAGCCGAACTATTCGTAAACCGATAAATAAAACATAATACTTTTGCAGTTAGAAATTGCATAATTTAATGTCGTGACAGCTTTTTCAATAGCTTCTTCATACTTTTTTCAAACGAAATACATTTACAAACCAAACAAACTGTTGATTGGTAATGCTTGTCAAGGTTGCCACTATACCGTGACCAGCATTACCAATCAACAGTTTGTTTGGTTTGTATGTGTATTTCGTTTGAAAAGAGTAGCAAGGAGCTACTGAAACAGCTGTCACGACATTAAATTATGTGATTTCTAACTGCGACGGTGTTATGTTTTATTTATCTGCTATTTTTGCGCAGTGTATCGCATCAATCGCAATTATTCGTGAACCGTTGGTTGAAATTATTTTCACAACGAACTTCCAACGATCCACGGGAAAGGGAAGAACCAGCCGCGACCCACCAGCAGCCATTTCTCATTTACTTACAATTATGTCTTCGCGCGAGGAAAATTAAGCGATTTTGGTGATGAGTGGTGCGACTTTGGTGATGGCTAGTTTGTGCAAAAAAGAGAGGAAACAACGACGTTGGTGGCATACTGACCTGTATAAAAATTGCACTGATACGCTGATAATCATGAACTCGAATTCACAAGAAATAAGGGTCCGATATAATTTCAAGCGAACGTTGCCTTCTTATTTCGAGAACCTGCTGCAGACGACTGGATCCCACCCATTTCCAAACGGCAAACATGTTTTCGCACACCAATGCAGATATGTTTCATCTCAGCATTTATTTCCCTACAAATTTTTTTAAATGGTCCTTATATTTAGAATCCCAGAGTAAAAGTTCGGTTTTATAAATATCAACCAGCATCAGTAAAATTTCCTCTGACCACTCCATAATTAACTTTAAAAAAAAGGAACAAGATCAATAGGTACAAAATAACACTCGTATACGATGTTAGACTGGAGGTTCGCGAGCAGAAAGAAAAACAACGAACGTCGTTCCAATCTAAACCTCGAACGCCTTTGTGTCCGACAGGAAGCGGATCACCATAAACGATTCAAAGGTGATTCATTCGGCGCTTCAAACCCCGTCGCAATGTTACGAACCAAGGAGCGAACAGCTCGGCTCGCAGATGTATACGCCCCTTAACGTACTGTTATCCCGGTTTCTGTTCCTAACTGTACAAAAAGCAGAACGCTTAAGAACTAACTGCTTGCGGTAGTCCCATGGGTTGGTTCCCTAGACTCTAGCAAGTTCAAATTCCTCGATAAAATTATCAGTAAACCCGGAACAGCATGACCCTTGCTGTTCTTCAGCCTTAGAACTCACACAAACAAACAACTTCATATGAAAGAATCTATAAATGGAAATGAGAAGTTCTTTTCTCATATAAAGAGAGCAGATAAGTTTCTGTTACGTTTAACCAAAATTCACTCAATCTAACATTTTAAATTTCAATGAATGCCTTTTTTTCCTCCAAATGATAAATTCTTAAGAAAGAATTCTAAAAAATGGGCTCTTATTTTAAATTGTTCCGAATAACAATCTTCTTTGAAATAATTTTCAAAGCTTTGAATAGGCGTTTTACATCAGCTTTTTCGTACCATTCGAAAATTTGAAATCAATTTCCATTAAATTATAGTAACAAAAGACGTTCCAAATTCAAGGAACAAAAAGACAACAAATTTTTCAAATTGAGTATTTCGTCATCAGCTATTTCTCAGTAAAAACTACGGCTTCATCATTTACTAGGAAGAATCGATCCATTAGTTTTTAAAATTTCAAATGCAGTGTGGTAACGCGTTCTCCTAGTGCGCCGCTAATCCGGGTTCGACTCCCAGCAGTGCAAAGAACGCTTACTCAGAGATCTCATAAAGATCGCACTGCTCACTGTAGTCCGGGGTTTGGTTCCCTAGGCCTTAAGAGGTTCGGATTCCTCGGAAAACAGTAGGTCCCGGCGCAGCATGACCACTGTAGTCTTTGAGCCGTAAAACCACAAAACAAACAAACAATAAAATTTCAAATGCAAGTTGTATTCAGATATGATTATTTCCAAACTGAATGCAACTAACTTTCCCCACCGAAACTTAATTCTAAAGATCAAAGTAAATTTTCGTAAAAACTAATTAGGATTTTGAACAACATCCGACCAACCGCGTCGACTTCTCTCGATAAAGCATGCATCGTACATCGATGAACCCAAACAATATGACACGAGTACAATCAATAAAAAAAATATAATTGATTGTTTTAATGGTATCCGTTTTTCAGCTAGGAATCTTTCGTGACCACTGTGATAAATGATTTTTCAAGCATTCATTATTTTGCTGAAACTGCAGATATAAGCATTAATAAATCCAATGCAGTTGGGACGAAATGAAAGTTGATAATAAATTCAATCCCGGTTCATCCAATTAAAATAATATTTATTAAAAGCTTTAAGTGTTTAGATTAATTTATTAATACACGCCAATCAATAAATTAATTCGAATATATCGTTAAAAGAATTTAGTACGCCTTTTTAGCGGAGCCTCCGAGAATGACGTGTGCACACTTCGATGGTAAACGGAAGATTGATTTGATTTTAGAATTCAGAAAACAATTACAGACACTATTAAATAAGAATTTTTTTTCGCATTAGCCGATGATGTGGCAACAATAGATGTTAAATTACTCGTAAAGAAAAGAATGATTTATTTATTCTTTTCTTTACGAGTAATTTAACAATTACACACACTGTTGCCGAATATAAAAAGTGAAATTATATTTATAAAATATATGTTACCAGATACGGAAAGTAAAATTATATGTACATGTGGCAAACGTCATATGAAATGAGACAATTTGGCAATTTTAGAAACTTAACTTAAGTTTCCTTCCCTTGCATTTCTAAGTGGCAACAGTTAAGAAAGCCTGCGAAGTGAACATGGTGTTTCTATTGTGGGAGCCCACAATATTATTTCATCTTTTTTCACCATTATTCGTTCGCCATTGGAAAAGAAGGTCCTTATATGATCCTTCAATGTATTCAGCTGTCATAACGGCTGAATACATTGACGATATTGTCCTGTACATTTCTGGGGGAAAGAGGATAGTTATTACTAATATGGCCCTACTTTTCTGCATGTGACTTTACAAACACTCGCTTATTTTAAATTATATTGTTATTTCCATAATGGGAGCAAGGGGGTCATGTTCCCCTCCAGTTTTTTAAGAGCAAGAGCAAAATTATATGTTTGTTCCCACAGTTTTGGAGCCATTTTTATGGTCAGATTTTGGCTTAAAAGCTTCTTATAATATAGAATCTTTATAAATATAATTGAGTAAATAAGAAAATTTTTCGTGTTCTTCAATATTTTTTATTTAATAAGTATACTTAACATATATTTCAAATTCGATTAAAATTTTATTAGTTCTATAAAAACTACTTCTCCTAGAAACTTTTTTTAATTTTATAATGCCTTTTGTAACTGAATAAGAACACAGATTTTGCTCCTTGAATTCACCAAGTATGTTTTTGTTTTTTTTAAATCAGTATCATCTTCGGCTATTATTAGTCACTACTGAATGAAGATCATTCCAAGTTTTCTCCACACACATCTATCTTAAGCTGCTTGCTTCCAAAGTGTTCCAATCTCTTACTGATTTCACCACGTCAGGCCTCTAAAACCTTTCACAGAACACTAAATTTTTTTAGGATAAATAGTCAAATTATCTCTGTCTTTCGTCAAATGAACTATAGAGCCTGGCAAAATTATAATACACATATAAATTATACTTTAATTCCATAGCACCGCTGGCGCAGAATGACCCTTGCTGTCCTTGCGCCATAAAACTACAACCAATTTCACAGCACGTTAATCGCAATATCAACTATTTTTATGAGTTATGATTATTAGTCTATATTATCGTTATCTCGTGAAAATTAATGCATCATATTATAGGGTATGATCTATCTACATGACAGCCCCTTACGATCTCATGGAAATCTGAAGTCTTCCAATTGTCTCGTGGATAGCCGATGGGTTGTGAAATTGACAGATTTCGGCCTTCACGAGCTGAAGACGGGTGCTGATCCGTACGACGATGACCATACCAATTTTGAAACGCAGTGTGAAAGCAAGTATTCGTTTGTTTGTTAATTCTCATTTCATAAAATTAAAATACACTCAGAGAGAAGGGCCTTTTAACACTGAGAATGTTTTCTCAGAAGTAAAATTATATTTGAATTACCTTTAAACGGGACTATTGTATTTATATAAATCGAACACTACGTAGATTAAAGCAAATAACAATATTAATCAACGTTTATTGGCGTAGTGATACCAGCGCCGATGTTATGGCGTGATTAGATGGTGAAACGTTCGAAAGCTATTGTAGTTTGCCTGGTGCGCTATTAATCCAAGTTTGACTCCCAACAGAATGTTTACTCTGAGATCTCATAAAGATCGCACTACTCACTCCAGTCTGGGGTTTGATTCCCTAAGTTATAAGAAGTTCAGATTTCACGGAAAATTGTACACGTCCAGAGGTTCGGATACTTCATAAAACAGTAGGTCCCGGCACAGCATGACCACTGCAGTTCTTGAACCGTAAAACCACAAACATACATACAAACAGGGCCATTATAACATTGGCAGAGTGTATGTAACTTGTTCTTATTGATTGTGATCATTCATTTATTATGCCTCTTCCTCTCTCGGTACTTATGTGTGTGTACTTTTAAATATTATTTAAAATGAATATTTGTCTTGCTTTAATGTGACAGTTGAACGACAAGTACTCGATATAAGCTTTAAAGATCCAGACTAGTTTCGAAGATCATGCTAAACGCAGCAGTCAGAATTATACTTTGTCAACCTTGTTTGATGCAAAATCACCCTTGCTGTCCTTGCGTCATAAAAATGCAATCAACCAACTGTAAGTCGTCAATGATGCAATCGATCTTAATGTCAACCGAAACCGCTAATAAGCCCTCGTGGAATTCTGGATTTTTACTCAGAATACCACGGCGAAGCCGTTCTACCTCCATTTTACCACCATTTGAAATTTGGGAAAGAAAAGTTTTAACTTAATTAAGAATATAGTAGTGGTGTTAATCAAGTGGGTGTGAAAGTTATTGGGTAGTATGTGGTGATTTCGACACCCACGAGTTTTAGCTCAAACTAGAGCTTTATAAGAGAAAAATGGGCA
>QLNU02003225.1:34242339-34263466 GCA_006491805.2 Dysdera silvatica | reverse complement strand
TGTACGGCGGCAAGGCTCTGTGGGCTTTCTTGGCTGTTATATTAGGCAGTTAAAGACTTCGAATGGCGGCTTGCCAGTATGTCGCCAATGGAAATTATTCGTATAGAAATAATTACTTCTCATCTTATTTAATATATTTATTTAAAGCACTTTGCTTCAATATTAGCGTACTGCTAACTTGATACGAATCTTGGTTACAATGGTAACGTAATAGTGAGAGGAATATTAATTTAGAGGTTGGCCATTTTGACGTCTGGCCTCCCTGAAAGCTCCGACGCTTCTTCACACTTTTTCCCGCGAATATGCTCGTTACGTCACATCCAACGGCTACATACAGATTTGGCGCGAACTATCGGCCAATTAGAGATTTTCGTGATTAACGTATATTTTTTTTTTCGCGCGTGTGTGTCCTTGACTTAAGGAAGAAGGGCAGTCCGTAATGGCGATATTTGAAATGCTAAAAATTGATGAGCGGCCCGGACACCTTAGGTGACGTTTCAAAAACCCATCAGTGTTGTGAACTAAATCTTTATGATATGAAGAAGTTCTATGTTAGCTGAACTTCTCCAAGGCCTTCTAATTATTAAATTCTTTTGAAACAAGTTGACTTGTGGCTTGTGTAGATCTTAAATAGACTTCATGGAGTGAAAACACAATAAGTTCGGATGAGCAGAACTTCCGACTGTGGTAAGATTTTCCTTGACTTTATACAGCACTTGTGACGGTCGTGGGAAAATTGCAATTTGCATATGGTTCCCAAAGACTTTTTAGCACTGTTATCCTATCTTCATCAGTGAGGTTAGATTTCTTCACATAATTAGAAATATCTGCAGTCAGAATTTTCACTTCAACTGTGTTTGATATTAGGTTATAATCTGCATTTACCTCCTCGAAAGTGTTTGAAGGCAGCCCCTAGCCACTACCGTTGCTTACCTCAACAGCAATCTCATGAAAATGTCACCACAATTCAGAGAAATGTCGTTGGGATCGTCACTACTTTTAATTTTAAAACTTTTAAATGCCTTGCGGTTGCGCAGTGTGGTAACGCGTTCGCCTAGTGCGCCGTTATTCCGGAATTTACTCCCAACAATACCAAGAACACTTACTCAGAGATCTCAAAACGATCGCACTGCTCACTTTAGTCCGGGGTTTGGTTCCCTAGGCCTTCAGAGGTTCGGATTCCTCGGAAAACAGTAGGTCCTGGCACAGCATGACCATTGTATTCCTTGAGCCGTAAAACCACAAACAAAAACTACTTTTAAAAAAATAATTTCAGTGTCTGTTGGCGTAATAATTTTTCGCTTTGTTAGCCCAAGGTAGGCCGCACCCACTATGTGGATGCATCAGTGCCACATTGTGGTCAAAACGGAGAAGCCTGCAGGGCGATTTTGTGTGTGGGGAATAATTGTGAATAATGTGATAATTTAATTTGAATAATGCGGGGATGTGGGATTTAATGTGTGTGTGAATAATGTGAATAAAATGGGGAATAATGTGATAATTTCGACATCCACGTTGTTTTAGTTCAATCTAGAGCTTTTTTTTTTCTTGTTATAGGAGAAAAAAGCGGCATTGTCCCGACCTAGATTCGAACTAGGGTCTCTCCGTTGAGCCCGCAGCGCCTTGATCGCTAGGCCATCAAGGGTGGGGAACAAAGCTCCTTTTCTCCGTATACGAGTATATTGGCTGCAAGATATTATTACTATGTTGTTGAGTAATTGACATAGCCAACAATTGTTTAATTTTATTCAGGAGTAATTATCTTGAAATAAACGTCAGGTAGGGCATAGAAATTAGGGCAGCGGTGAAGGTCTCACGTTGACAATTAATTGCAGTGGATATTTAATAAGATACGATCGGAAGTGTAAGCGTTGACAGCTTATAAATCTCGCAATTCTATTCTAATTCTTCCACATTATAAATCTGGCAATTGTACTCCGATTCCTCTCGAAATTCTCTGGCCTCTGGGCTTTATTAGCCCACAGGCCTCATTTGTAACCATTGAATTGATGAAACACTGCATTATACAAAATCTTTGAAGTAAACCAAAAGTGTGAAAAATAGCTATGGAAAACGCAAACAAGAAAAACGCCTTTATTAAAGGGTTACAGCCAGGCAGAAGGTAGAGGATGAGCCCCCTGAAAATGTAATCAACCCCATCCCCTGGGAAATAGTTTTTTAAAGTAAATTATTTTATAATTTTATTTTAAATTTTTTGTTTTGAATAAAATTGTACATGACAATGGAAATTGTTTTTTGACGTCAAAAATATATTCAAAATGGATATGTACGATTGATCTTATATACGCCATATTTATTACAGACGTTTGAGGCTTCGTCTGCTTTATACTATAGATAACGGAAATTATAATTTTTAGTATTCCTCTATAAGTTTTCAACTCAAAATTTACGTTAAGAAGGTTATTTATACGCGTTTATTTTTACGCGACGCAATGCGTAATAAAATATTTAAAAATAAAATGAATACAAACGCAGTTTAATGTGAGTTGGAGTGACTTTTTACAATTGTTTCGGTAGAAAACAAACGTCCACCTTCATCAGAATTTTGTCCAATTTAGTGTTTGGAAAAATTTCTGATGAAGGTGGACGTTTGTTTCCACCGAAACAATTGCAAAATGTCACTCCAACTCACATTAAGGGGTCTCAGTACTTTTAAAGTCCCAAAACAGTGACAAATTTTGACTAATTTCAAGGTACCTTATCTTTGTAAATAAACAATATGTTTACAAATTTTGTTTTTTATATGACGTTCCTATTCCAGTTTTATTTAATACACTACCTAAATTATTTAATTGAGTTAAAAATAATTTTTAAATTACATGAAACTCATGCTCACTTTACAAAAAAATAAAACATGTCATAAGCTTGTGCGCATGATTGGATGAAAAGTTTTGGTTATATATTGTTAAAATTTAGTTGAATAATAGTAAGAAAAGTTCTGTTCATTTAACCCAACTAAAAATCAAATAAACATAAAAGATCTTATCACATAAAAACTTTTTTGAATTTTAACGCGCCCAAAACGATGCGAAAATTTAAATACATAAAGTCCCCATATTTAGGAAAAATAGATAAAAGTCATAAAATAGCTGATGGAATCAACCAATATATGTAAGACACATAGTCTCTGAAAATTTTATCACAATATTATAAACGATATTTAAGTAATCATGCGCGCAAACCTATCATGTGTTTTTAATTTTTTGTAAAGTGGGCATGAGTTTCATGTGATTTAAAAATTATTTTTACATCAATTAAGTAACTTCAATTTCTTAAATAAAACTGGAATAGAAGCATCTTATAAAAAGCAAAATTTGTAAATGTATTGTTTATTTACAAAGATATAGTATCTTGAAATTAGCCAAATTTTGTTACAGTTTTGGGGATTTAAAAGTACTGAACCCCTTAACTGCGTTTTTGTGTATTAATTTAATAAAATACATCAAGACATTAACGAATACTAAACCCTCCCTGTAGCTTTCTAACACCCTCCCCACGTTACAAACGGCCAGCTACACTCCTATATTAAAGTGAAGACCCTTAAATAATGTTTGACCCACAAAATCTTGATTTAAAATAAAATACCGAAAATCTCAAGCAGCGGTCAAGATACCACCAAAGACAGAAGAAAATATACGTAGATAACACTGATATGCAAGGTTTTTGTTGTTTTGAAATGGCAATGTCTGTCAGAACGGATTTTTTCTCCAGATTACGAAAATGACCTTGAAAAATCCGTACCATGTCAGCTTTTTTCAAAAATGACGATGCGAAAATGTGAAAATGTAAGAAAAAAGTCAATTTTTAATGACATTAATACGTCACAACGTTTGTAACGTGTGAAAATGTTCTCTGGCAGAAAAGTAAGCGTGTGTAACGAATAGAGAAACACAAATACATATACGTGGAAATATTCGACGAAACAATACGCAATATAAATAAGACACAAAAAACAACGTTTTAAAAGCTTTTAAAACGTTGTTTTTTGTCTCACAAACACGTATTTCAAAGCAAACATACTTAACATTAACCACTGTGCTCCTCTTGAAACTTCATCTTTCTTGATTTTCTGCCGTACAGTCTCTTTTCAGAATCCAACGATAGTTGGCCATCACATGTACAGTCCGCTTACATAGTTATCTCTTTTCCATCACTTTAATATCCTGGTAGAAGCGCTCTTCAAGTTCTTCCATAAAATCACCAAGATTGTCAGGAAAGTAATTTAGATGAGCATGAAGAAAATGAACTCCGAACCTGACCTTGCAACCTAGCTGTTTGTAGGATTCCAACACCTCATCTACTAAAGTGATGTAATTTACAGCCTTCGTGTATCCCAAAAAGGTTGTGCATCACATTCCTAAATCCAGTCCATGCTCGCACTTACTCATAGTTTTCTTGAATGTGGTATCCACCATCAATTTTCGAATTTTTTTGCCTATAAAAATATAAGCTTTGATTTTTTTTTCTGACATAATCGTTGGAAACTTAAAAGAAAGGTATTGAAAGCATTTACTGCCCGTACTTAAAGCTGCCATGAATGGCTTTATTAAACCTAGTTTAATGTGTAACGTTGGCAAAAGCATTTTCGAAGGATTAGCCAATGGAATTGAAACAATGTTTTTTCGCCAAGTGTGAAGGCACTTCTGACTGCCCACTGACTGGCTTTCTGACTGGTGTTCCTTCCTTGCTCTGGAGTCCCATTCACACAAAAAGCACGAAAATTTCATGTAGCCTATTTATTGGCCAAGTAATATTCCGATCACCTTAAAATCTCCGCACAAAAACCATTCATGACGCTTATGTTGCCCATGTTCCAATAGAAATTTAAAGTTGTCATACGTCTCTCTCAAAGCTTTAGTGTTTTTGTTTTATTTTTTTTTCTTTCAGAGCAGCTATCATTTTTATGCTAAACTTTTTTTTCCAATGAAAAATCACTGAGAAATATTCGCTCAGGAATTTTATTTAGAAATTTATAATGGAAAATTTAATATCCCTGGACATAGGGAAAAAAGATGAATGCCATTTACTATATTAAATGAAATTAGATTTCCGTTTGCTTCATCACGGCACTACATCCTGCATTGGGTCACTTATTTTGTTTCGTTGCAGGTCCGGTTCGTTCGAGTTGACTTTAAATCGTTTCGGGTTGGGATTTAACTTCTGAGGGTTGGATTCGAGTTAACCAGATTTTTCAAAAAGTCTACAATATTATGTATAATTTAAAACTGCACACTAATCCAGGAAATGTTGCTAATAGAATTTCTCTATTTTTTTCTCTTCAAATTTAGTGTATGAAGTTGATCAAGTTTCCAGCGGTTTTTTTGTTTTTTTGTTTTTATTTTTGGCTCGCTTTCATTCCTGGGTATGACTAATTTTCGTTAATCTGCGATATATTTGTATGCGTCTATTCGTTACACTTGCATTCCGTGCCGCCAGAGAACATTTGCATATGTTACAAACATTGTGATGTATAGATGTCATTAAATTTCCTTTTTTACATTTTCACATTTTCGTGATTTGTGAAAAAACCTGACGTGATACGAATTTTTCACGGACATTTTCGTAATCTGCAGAGAAAATATGTTCCGATATAACTCTTTATTTCAAAACAACAGAAAAAGTGAAAAAAATACAGATTAGTGTAATCTGAGAAAATATACACATAAAACAGTTTTTTAAAACGAGCAGCTCTGATAGGATGGATGTAAAGGAAATTCGAATAACGCGCTTGTACATATGGATTAATAAAAATTATATATGACAATACCAATGAGGCATAATGTAATGTATATGTTAAAAAAAACTCATTCCTCTACGAATAATAAAAATTGAATTTGAAATAAAATACAAAGTACGCCAGAGAAGAAATTTACATACGAAACATAAAACACTGGTGAAATAGCAGATAACTTAAATTATCGAAGTTTCCAGAAGCGTAAACAGCAGTCTCTTATCAGAAGTAATAATAAAAGACTTCTGACGCGTCCGAAAGCTTCAGTGATCTACTTCATCTGCTATTTTACCAGTATTTTCCCTTCTGTCCGTAAATAAAGGTTAAAGTTTAAGATAGCTATCTATATAAATTTATATTATAGAAATAAATTCTTTCAACCTGTCCAATGCAAATTTATAAATCGAAATTTGCAAAGCATTATGACAAATTAAAACAGTTATTAATATCTAATATATATGGTCAAATTTTTAATGCCCTAGAATTGCTATCAATTTCTCCCTTAAAAATTTTAATTTTCTTAAATTATCGTTTTAAAGCGTTTTTAATTGAATTCAAAGTGTTAGGTGATCAGTTACTCGCAAAGAAAAGAATAATTTCCCTGTGCCTTGTGGGAACTGAATCCGCGACCTCTTTGAATCTGAACAATTGCTCTTCCAACTGAAACAGGCAATCGATCACCCTCCCCTACGCGAGCGCATATAAAAAAGTGGAAGAGCACTTTGCCGGGTAACAAGAGATCGTGGGTTCGGTTCCCACAGGGCATCATTCTTTTCTTTGCAAGAAAGTCCCGACTTCAAAAGTTTTGTTGTTGTTTTTTCTTTACAATACGTGCATTTCAGTTTCGCCGTCTTTATTTTAATACTTTGTATACCATTCTCTTCCCCCCACCCCATAACCTGAAACAAATTTATTTGATTTATTACATATATTTTTATACATATTGAACGTCATTCAATAATATTGGTAATACCCGCAATTTATGATGAATATTATTTGAATAAATACAACGTTGAAATTGCATGTTATTAAAACTTACCGCAAATTCAACGTTGTATTTATTCAAAGAATACTGAACATATTTCTAAAGTATATAATCCTTTAAAAAATGTAGAAGTATAACTTCAACCTTATGCACAAACATATTTTTCTTCGTTGAGTGCATTGAAATACCCTTTTAAAAAAGAAAAAAAGTGCTGATTGTTTTAAAGGTCGTGGTAGATATCATTATGATAATTAAACGTATGTACTTAACACCACAACTCGTTAAAAATTTGGAACTAAGGCGACGAAGATTTCTAACGCGCCATGGCATTCAGTTTTAGAAATTGTTTGAATTTTAATTTCATCCTTAAATTGTACGAGACGGAAATGGAATTACCCTACACATAGGAAACGCAGTTTAAACTGAAACAATTTTACTCCTTAAACGACTGCAATTAAAAAGCACTCATAAAAGTTGAGCAATTAAAAATCGAAAGTAAAACTTACCAGAAATATGAGAAATACTTAAATCCCAACCATTAAATTCCTTTTATATCAGATATATAAGTACACTTCTGCTGATTTAACTTAATTATACACTTAACACGTTCATTGGTTTCTTGATATTATATCTAGTTAATTGCATAACACCTTTTTTTTTACCATTGCAGAGCTGCTGTGGAAAGCTCCGGAGTTACTGCGAGATCTTAATGCTTCTCCTGCTGGAACTCAGAAAGGCGATGTGTATTCTTTTGCTATCATACTCTACGAAATAATCGGACGAAATGGTCCCTACGGCAAAACCGATAAAAGCCCATCCGGTATCGAATATTTTTAGGTTCCATTGGCTTATAAAAGCGTAAATAGATTATTAGAAAAATGGCTTTATGATAAGAAAATCGATGTTGTGTTTATTGGTGCACGAAAACACAATACATATCTCCCCCTCTATAACAATATTCCGAAATACAGTGATTATATTGTAATTACTGTGATTGTATTTATCTTCTGTTCATAGCAAGAATTTTGATAACCACAAGAAATAAAATGTTTTTCACTCACAGTATTAATGGTGCAAGGGTAGACAATGCTTATCTCCCAAAAAAAAAAATTCCGTGATGTAATATATTGTAAATACCGTGGTTGTGAAATATTTATCCTCCCTTTATCGCGAGCTTTTTGACAGTCAGCGTGATTTAAACAGTTTTCGATCGTTATCAATATCCTTATATATTTTTTTAAAATCACTATAGCAATCACCGGCGCGTTTCACTTAAAGTCAAATTATAAATAATGTGTAAGTAATATCAAATTCCTCATTTTAGGCAAACCAAATATTGTATATGGATGTGTATAGCATATTTTTTCACTTTTAAAATATGTTCGTTTATCTTTTTTCTTTACTCGCCATGACGTTGTGAAGGTTAACAACATGTAGACAGTTCTGTATTTCCAGTTGGATTTGCGGAGAAACTTATCAAAAGAATGTGATAAAAATAAGAGTAACATTCATGGGGAAAGGAATGGTCAAGATCTTGCCTTCACATAGAAAAAAATACCTTGAATAATGTTCAAAATAATAATAGTTGATGAAATGGACGCATATTTCTTCTTCAGTTACCGAGTGTTGTTAGAAAACGGCAGTCATAGAGGTGGCCAAACTAGGGAAGTTACACGTGTGAACGTAATAAAATAAAAAATCTAGGCAGTAAACAAAGCGTAACAAAATCGAATGGGAGCCACCTCTATATCAGCTTAAAAACACTGTAGTTTCTGTACTACACACCAATAAAAAGCGGATTTTAAGACTATTATATCTTAGTTTATATCTACTAAGTAAAGCCGTACCGTTTCTTTAAAAAGAGGAAGTCAGGAAGAAGAAATGAAAAATAGCCCTCTTAAACATCAAAGGGAGAAGGGAAAAAAGTTAAAAATGAAATGAAAAATAAGCGAAGCGAAAACACATTCTACTAATATGAAACCCAGAGAACAAATTCAAAAATATTTTCAGTCCATCTATTGTTCGTTCACGAAAAGAAGTCCGATCGAACAATTGGAAATAACGGGAGGTGACGTCACAAACGGGCAAGTTAATTACAACAGAGGAGGACTACAATTTCAGAACTGGCTTTTGGTGAATGTTTGTTGGCGCCAAAATCGAGTTCTGAAATTGGTCCCCACTCTGCTGCAATGGGATAGGCCGTTTATGACGTCACCTACTATTATTTCTAACTGTTCCATCAAACTTCTTTTCGTGAAAGAATAGTACGTTAATTAACTACATAATAAATTACATTTACTAGAATTTGAAATTACTAAATGAATGTGGTGTACATTCTTGATATTTGTACATAATATATGATTTGAAACAAAATAAAATAATCTACATATATAATATTTTCGTTATTAATAAATTCAGCATAACTCTAAAATTTGTTAATCTTAAATGAACTTATTTTGTTATTTTGCGTTTGTAAAAGAAAATATAATAATAATTTTTAAATTGGTTTTACTCCAAATAATTCTTTGCGATATAAACGTTAAACATAAATATGTATAACTTCAATTAAATTCCATCAAAATTACTCCAAAATAAAATAATCAGCCTTTCAGTTTTCCAAAGATTATAATGTTAATTCGTGGTTTGTTTGGTTTTTTTTTGTTTTGTTTTTTTTTGTTTTTTCAATTCCTTCTATTAGCTCACACTCTCCCTATATATATATTATATCTTGTTCAAATTTTCAATCGTTAATAAAATACTTTCTATCCATCCAATCAAGTTCAAATAAATTTTTTTAAACTTGTAGTGGATGACACTTGATGTTAATACAGTTTTTTCAAATATTAATTCATTAATTAAATTTAAATGATTTTTTTTTTGCTTTCCTTTGGTGTATTTGGCGATTAATGCTTGCCGCCAAATGTCGCCAATCACAGCCAAACGTTGCCAAATGTCGCCAAAATTGCTTTTCGCAATTTTTCCCTTTCTTCCCTTTTATTTGCTAGCATTACAGAATTAACTTTGCGTACCTCTTTTGGTTATACTTTATTTTTGTATATACGTGCGTTATGAAAAAATAGTAGATGTTATTTATTACGTATATGAATCTTAACTTAAGTATAAATTCTTATTAAATATTTAGTTTTAACACGTTTAAGCCGTTTTATAATTAAATTTATGGTTTTCATCTGGACAAGTTGAGTTTATATACTAAATTGAAATCAGTTAAAACAAGTTTGAAAACCAAGATTTACCTTTGATCAACTTACTCATCAAGAGACTAGGATTTAAAACTTAAGTTAACTATAGAAAATATTCCAATCAATATACTTTTTTAAGAAACGCATATCTGATAAAGCAGATAATTATCTGAAAACCATCTAATACCTATTTCTTTTCCTCAATATTTTTTGCAAATTGTATATTGTCTCGTTTTCTAAATTCTACGTTTCCTCAAATAAAAATTTTTATAAAAAACATCAAATTTTAATGCTACAGGAGAAAGGACCTTTTATCATCACAAATAAGACGTATTCACCTTACAACGATCAAAAAGATAGAAAATTATAAAATGCAATCCCATGAAAATCAATTTTTCTTTCCTTCCAAGCCATTAGACTGGTTAAGAAAAATATATATTCTTAAAATGAACTTAACCCCCTTTTGTACATACGCATTATGCAATATAATTCAAATATATTATATGATATAATCTAAATAAACTTTAGGATGTCACAAATGTTTCGATTCAATGCCTCTTATTTTCATAATTATAATAAATCTAAATTTATTTAATGCAATATAGATTGCAAGATAATTTAAACCTATGTATTTTCAGAAATCATCAGACTTGTCATGTCTAAGGACCCAGCGTACCCTTACAGACCGGACGTCGTCATTTTGGAGGACCCCTTTGATTGCGTAGCAGAATGCATACAAGAATGCTGGGCTGAAGATCCGGACGACAGACCCGATTTCAAAATAATCAGAACGAAGTTAAGACCAATGAGGAAAGGCTTGTAAATATCTACCTTCATGGCATTCTATCATTAACACTCAAACGTATTACATCTGAATCTCCATTCATGTGCATTTAGCTCTTTTGACAAAAATACGACTATGCAAAATATATAATTTCCCTATTAACTTTATTTCTATATAGTAGCCTCTCTCTTAACACTTCTCGCTTTAATCACCCACAGTTACAACCGGCTCCATCGTTTCCCCTAGGCTAAAATCTCAAAAGGTAATGGTTGTTAAGAAATAAACGGAAATCACTAATTTTTTTTCATTAATCTACCTTCCATCATATACTCATCGAATACCGATATATAATAGTGACGTACTTACGTTGAAAATTTGTTCGGTGTGTAAATTTTTCCGTGTTTCGATTTTTTCAATTGTCTTCGTTGCTTTTGTAAATCAATGCTGCAATATTTCACTGCTGCATGCTTTTCTCGTTTAAGTGACACTAGTATCGTTTTAAAATTGATTTAGAAGTTTTCGTTATAGCACATGTCTTTTGACGATATTTTTTCTAACCGATTCATTTTTCGAATTAACCGGTCAAGGACACTCTCCTTCTGCCAGAGTTAAAAAGGAACCAACTGCACTTTTCAAAAGTAGACTAACATGATCCACAACTGAAAAATTCTGAACAAACCCAGTTTAAAGCGTAGTAATGTAGTAATAAAAGTAATTTGAGTCACATACTTAAAAGCGCATTCTGTTTTGTAGGTGCAGTGTTTCAACGGATGCCGAAATATTTAAGGCCGTTAAGGGCATAATAATAATGCCCTTGTCGAATAGTAATCACTAGATCCCGGATTATATGCACTAAAATATCAGCGCAACATGCATGCACTAACAAAGCTCAAAATATGCATTTATGGGCAGCGCCGGCGCTGCCCATAAATTATGCCGCTCGGGGCGATCACGTGTTCTGCGACCCGAAAATTATTCCATTACTACATTTGTAGGACAAATACACAGAGGCTAGCTCAGTTGTTGTGGACGCATAGTATGAGAGGAAAAGCATATAAAATATCCCAATTATATTACACTAAAGGAAACCATCACCAAGACCAAGTCTAAAAGCAAAAAAAGGAAATTGTTTGAATGATTCAAAGATTCATTTTAAACTAAGTATAGAAATATCGAATATAAGAAATCTCTGTAGCAGCTGTTTCTATCAAAAATGAATTGTGTAATTCAAATTTTTAAGGGCATTATAAATTTAGAATATAAATTTTTCATTCAAGAATGTTTCACCGCATTTAATACAATTTTTGGAGAATTATAAAGTGTTTGAAATATCTGTTAAACTTTAGGATATTCCGTCTGTTGCTTCATGAATTTAAACTTCGTCGACACGTATGCTACATATGCTAACCCAATCACTAATCAACATCTTTAACCTCAACAGTATCAACGTAGCATCAAAAATACCACATAATTGAATATATCACCAAACTGTAATTAGGTTGAATGAAAATTTGTTCTAGAGGCTTTTGTAAGGTACATCTTGCAGTTTTTGAAACAACGCTATAACACGCCGTACGACATAAAGACGATCCAAAACTCATTTCTGGAAGGACTAAAATGAATTCGTGAATGAAATGAAATAATGAATGAAAGAAACTTTTTTATGGTGAATAATTGCTGAAAGATATAATACACACTCTTGATGATCTTGTGTAATTAATAAGAAATTTTTGAAAACTGTTATTGCAAATAATTCCACTTTAACCTGACAAGGACTTTAATAGTTACTTTTAAAGTAAGTAAGTAAATATGAATAAAATGGAAATAATGCAGAAAAGATGTATTAAGATACCTGATAGTTATACTCGTTTGCGTTGGAAAATAATAGCTGGAAATAATAACATAATGCCAATCTCAGAAATAGATACCGCTTACTTAACATGATGTATGAAAGAATAAAAAAAATAACATAAAGATATACTATAACAATTCAACAAAATTTTGTGCATAAGTAGAGCAGTTTTTAATTTAATAATTTTAATAATCAATTGGAAGTAGGTTCCAGAGCTTAAAAAAGTAGTCCCGTGTAGTCAGAATACACTGCAAAAGACATTAGACGTTTAATTTTCTTTTGTACTTTGACAAGTGTGGACAGGGCTGTAGCGTTAGCAGTTCCAAATGCTTCTATGGCATAAGTAAGCTTCGAATATAAAAGTGTATAATAAAGCAGTCGCATCACATGAAGTGGCTTGAAATATCTTATTTTTGCAAAAATATAAATAAGAGAATGTAGAGATTTTGAAAGTGCAGAAATGTGGAAAATCCATGTTAAATGAGCATCGATTACAACATCTAATAGCTAATGCACTCTTAAATCTCAAGAGGTTTCTCTTAAAAAAGAAGTGGGGCGGGATTGAGAAAGGGCTTTTATCTTGATCGAAAAACCGTATAAACAGATTTGGAAATGTTGAGAGCTAAGTTGTTTTTCTTAAGTCAAATTTCTAAGTTTTTTAAATCAGCATTGATTTCGACAGTTAAACTTTCAGTGTCTTTACTTGAATGAATTAGTGTTGTATCGTCGGCATACATGCTTGTGTCGCAGAAATTGATATAATCTGGAAGATCATTTATAAAGTTAAGAAAAATAGAAGTGTAAGATATTATTACCCTTCACAGGGATAACACAATTGCCAAGTGAGTTTTTCGTGGGGGAATTTATTATACAATAATTTCTGCCTTCTGTGAGTTTCCACTAAAAACTCACAAAAATCTCGCCCCGGAGGCTTTCTTGTGTTGACCATATTTGGCAATTGTGTTATCCCTGCGGAGGGTAATAATACCTTAACACCTTTACATACGGAGAAAGAGAGCGTTGTTTCCTGTCCTCATTCGTCTAGCGGTCCAAGACACTCCGGGCTAAACGGAGGGACCCTGGTTCGAATCCAGGATGGGGAAAGCGTCTCTTTTTCTCCAAAACGAATAAAGCTCTAGTTTGAGCTGTAATTAATACGTGGGTGGCAGAAATTATTGTACCATACATTCTTTTTTTAAGTCCTCAAATTGACTGTTGAGGACTTGAATACTGTTTACCACGCCGTCAATTTCGTTGAGTTTTTCCAACTTTTTGTCGATAGTAATAAGTTTTTCAAGCTTTTCTTCTATTTGTTCGAACTTCCCCAAACGAGCTTCGACGGATGACAGTTGTTGACTTAGCTCGGCACAAGAGGGAGCCATTACAGCGGCGTGTGATCTCGAAGGCACGGGGAGAGAGAGAGAGCAATAAATAGACGACCTTCCGCTGTGGTGACTAGTGACTGCCTAGTAGAAGCAGCATTCGATATGCACACAATGATATGCTTTATACAGTGCAATTTCTATTACAGCATATCAGCTGTGTCTCTTTATGTTCTCAATAGTTAAGCTCCGTCTTCTATCATTCAATTGCACTTCCGTGCCAAAAGGGCCCTTTCCAGAGCTATAGGGGTTATTCGGTAGCATTTATAAAATTTTGCGGATTGTCTATTACTGATAGTTCATCTGTGATAGACTGTCACTCACGTTTATCGTTGATAAATGATGACGTGCAATTCTACTCTATGTAAATGTTTGTTTTAATTTTACCTTTAGATAACTGTCCGTCTTGCAGAACAGAACGAAATCCTCAGTTTCTCTAATGAAGATAGTGGCTATAATTCAGCTGTTATTACATTTTGGCGCCCTAGGACTTAATTAACATACTTAAACGTGTGCGTTTATAAATTATTTTGCTTTTCTGCTTAGATGAGGAATAAGAGGTTTATCTTTAACGTTGTCGGGGAAATTTTCCCGACAAAGAAGCAATAAAACGCTTAAATTCACTAAAACCCTTAAAGTATGCATTTTTCTGGAAATTCACAGTTTTTGTGCATTTATACGCAATGGCGCAAAAAAAGGCTAACATATGCAATTATATATGTACATATTCATTTGCGTATAATCCGGACTCTATTAAACTATTCTTCGGATACTGACGAAGACACTGACTACTCTGCTACGTCAAACGAAAATTCTGTTAGTGTGATGGAGGTTTTCACTGAGCATCGTTTTGTTATGAAAGAGGCAGATTCTGTGGTTTCTCTAGTAACAGTGGACAAACATTGTTAGTGATTTTTGGCGACATTGTGCTGACAGAAAGCGAAAACAATCTGCAATTACTGTTCTTAAATATACTACTACAGTTTAAAAATGTTTCTTTTCACAGTATATAATCCAGAAAAAAGGAATATTTACTAAACCGAAATATGTGCATGTAATAAAACAAGGATTTTCAAACCCATGTAATATCCACTTTAAAGGTACTTATATGTATATTCTAGGGTTTTTGTTACAAAATGTGTATGCTATAATAAAATAAAAAATACTGATAAAATATAATAATATACAGTAACAAGAATTAATAACATACAGTGATAAATTAATGACATGCACTAATAAGTAGTATGAGTCCCAACCCCGAGACAAGCTTTTCCCCCGTGTCGACCCCCTTTCGCGCGCGGTGCTTCCTACCCTGTCCCCCTTTTTTTCCCTACGTCTGATCTCCAGTCTGGTTTTCGGTGTGTATGAGAATTTATCGAGATTTATAATCATCGATGTCATGTTATAATCGAGATTTATAACATGAACAACAAAAAATATACATTGGGATTACAAATTAATGTTAGTTTAAGTTAATTATAAGAACAAAGACATATCTACATTAACATTATACGAAAATATAGATGCATAAAATTAACTACAAAGATATAAATACATCAAAATTAATTAGAAAAATATAAATACATTAATTTATATACCACGAAATAAAATTTTGTTCATGTCTGCCTGCGTAGCGCAGGTAAAGACGTAGTCTGACAAAGCCTGCACCACCCAGGAGATACCAGATAGCCAAAGCACATTGTGGCCAATGCAGCCCCATGGGATGTCACTGCGCAAACATCAGCGAAAATTAAATTAAGTATGCAATTGATTAAACAGAATTAGCGAGGAGAATTCGAATCAAAAACTTAAATTTAGGATTGGAATTTATTATATTAGAAGGCAGTTGATTCTACAATCTAGGACCTGAAGACCCCACCCTGTGGCAACCCAGCTTCAGATGAGAAAATTGAGGTTTGTAGTTATGTCTACTTGTTGTTGGATAGTTATGTGTAGGTTGCTGTAAATCAACTGGAATAGATTAGTATTTTTAATTTTTTTAAACATTAATAACAAAATTTTATAATTTAAAAGTTGATTAAAAGTTAATAAATTGAATCTTTGCGGAACATCACGGATCGACATTGGTTGTGGTAATTTATGGTTAATAATATTGAAGAATTTATTTTGTAATGACTAAATTCTACTTTGGTTAGCCTGTGAAGTGTATCCCCAGACCGATAAACAATAAAAAAGATGAGAAAAAATAAAAGAATAATATAGATTGATCAAAAATTTTATAGGTATATAAATACTAATGTTGCGCAATATTCCCAAAAATCTACCAATTTTTAAGCACAATAGGTTAATGTGTGTATCCCATTTTAAATTGGCTTGAATAGTAACTCCAAGGAATTTCGTCTCCTGCGATAACGGAACTATATCGTTATCTATTTTTATGGTATTACATAAGTAGTTGCTTTTGTTATGTTTATTTGAAAACAGAATACATTTGGTTTTTTTTGTATTAAGTGAGAGATAATTATCTCTAAAGTATTTTATATATATATCAATATCATTATTTACAAGTGAAAACAGCACATCAAGATTCCTTTCCCTATAAAAGATGCTTGTGTCGTCGGCAAAGCATAGAACTCTAGATCGAGTTGGCAGAAAAAAAAGATCATTAATATAAAAAATAAAAAGCAAAGGTCCCAATGTCGACCCCTGAGGAACCCCACATAGAGGTGATCTGGCGATAGATTGATTTTCGTTTATTTGCACATATTGAGATCTTCCAAAATGGTAATTTCTGAAAAGAAGATTTTGCTTTCCGCATATACCTGCCAATTGTAATTTATATAAAAGTCTATCATAGTTAATGGTATCAAATGCCCGTGACAAATCAAAAAAAATTCCAATTGATGAGTCACCACCGTCCAAAGCCGAATATATGAAGTCTGTTGCCGTTAACAATACTTGTTCAGTAGATTTATTTTTAGTAAAACCGAATTGATTTTCCTGTATGATGTGGTTATGTTCAAAGTATTTTAATAATCTATTATAAATGAGTTTTTCAAGTATTTTTGTAAACACCGATAATATTGATATCGGTCTATAATTAGCAACGTCAGTATATGAACCCTTTTTATGAATCGGAACAACCCTTGCCGTCTTAAATTCCGGCGGAATCTCACCAGTGGAAAAGATTAGATTAAAGATGTAGGTTAAAGGCCCTGAAATCTCATGAGCACAATATTTAATGGGAACTGGATGAAAGTTATCTGGGCCTGGTCCTTTATTAGCACTAAGATTATTAATTAGTCGAATTGTCTCAAGTTCAGTGACCCCATCCAAGAAAAAGGAATTAGCGATATTATAATCATGGCATCTTTGGAATACATTATTAAATTTACTAGATAAAGAATAAGGGAATTCTATGAAATATTCATTGAATGTATTAGAAATCTGTGATATGTTAGTAATCGTTTTATGAGGAGTTATTAGTATATCAATTTCTCTTGTTCTGGATTTTGATCTTCCCATAAGTTCATTTATTTCTGACCATGTTTTCCTATTATTCATATTACATAGTGCCGAAAAATATGCCTGTTTCGCACGTTTTATTTTAGTATTCAATTCATTCCGAAATGACTTAAAAACAGCAAGTTTTGTTGGTGATTTATCTTTTAAAAATTTGAAGTAAAGTTTATTTTTCTTCCTTATTTCTCTAAAAATTTCAGTTGTAATCCATGATTTACGTATACGTTTGGTTTTGCTTATTGTTTTTAATGGAAAGCAAACTTCATAATTATTTTTGAAGGTATCAACGAAATATCCATAAGCATGTAGTGGATTATCCAAGAGATATAAATTATTCCAATTTACTCTTTGTAACTTTGCTTTAAATGTCTGTAAATTCATTTCAGAAAAATCTCTAATAAAAGATGGATTACCATGTCTTCTAGATATTCCCTGTGAAATACCAAAAATTGAAAATATGGGAAGATGATCGCTAATCTGATAAAGAAGTATGCCACATTGTGGATTTAAAACGTTTGTAATACAGTGATCAATAACTGTACAAGAATGTGATGTAATTCTAGTTGGGTTATGAATATAGTTATTAAATCCAAATGAGAAGATCTGATCCATTAGTCTCTGTGCTTGCGTATGGTTTACAAATTTTTCATTGGAAGTATATAAATCAATATTTAAGTCTCCCATGATGATTAACCTCTTTCTCGAGGAAGTAATAAAGGCAAGTAGGTCCTGAAGACGACATAAAAAATCTCCCAATTCACCAGAAGGTGGTCGATATATGGTAGTGACAAAAATACCATAAATTTGTAATGTCAGCATCTCAATCCCCGGGAAGATTCCCGTCCATTGAGGTATCAAATTAAACTCATGTTTTCTTTTAACATACATTACAACACCACCTCCTCTACCCAATTCACGTGCAATCGAGACCGATTCATAATCAAAAAGAGATGGAGCCTAATTTGGGCAGAGCTAGGTCTCAGTTATACATAATATGTCAGGGGATGGATTTATACCAAGGATGAAGTCTTCAATTAATTCCACTTTGTTAGTAATACTGCATGCATTAATATGAGCGGTTAATAATGTGTTATTAACTTGATTATGAGAAGTAATCTGTGAGGGATAGTAATATTGGTTATTAATATCAAGAGTTAATTCATTATCCGGCTCAGTGAATGAATCCCCAAGGGCCGCAAAGCCACAATCGGTTATATGTCCGCTATTCAGGAATGACATTTATAAAATATAGTAAAAGAATATTAAAATAAATTAAAATAAATAAATATATAAAACCACAGTAATTCAATATAAATATACTTTGATATAAAAATATATATCAATTCGTATATGGTCAAAAGCCATCTGGGCGCACCATATCACAATAATAGTCGTTTAATTAAATAGCGAATACGACACAAAAAATCATTTCGAAGAGTAATAGCCTGTTATCAAATACCAATATTTTAATATTAAAATTTACATTTAAAACATCCAACTGAACCAACACGGTGCATCGAAATTCCCATTGCATAAAAGACAAAACCTGAATTTATAATTGATTCATATGTAAGACCATCATATTATATCATATCAAGATAATAGGATAAATTATTAACCAAACAAATTTAAATATTTAAGGCGTAAGGACAGTAATGATCATTATGCATCCTACAATGGAGGACTGCTAGCAAAATTTACAATATAACTGGACACAATATATGTATGAGAAAGGATAGTCGTTATTTGTCAGGCAGATACTAGTGTCCCAAAAGGCGTTAAATGAAATGTGTGTGCACATGTTCACATACACAAACATACATATAACCATTTATACATACACATATACACATACACATATATATATACACATACATATACATAAACACACATACGTATATAAAAATTTTAATAGATAAGTCATATTAAATTACGATTAACAGTTGAATGGGCCAGGTATGGTTATCAAGTGCTTCTTGAAAGACATTTTTGTTTCATATTATCAAGGCGTGACATTGATTGAAATTAAGTTATCTATTAAAGATTTGTCCGCTGATCCACCTCCCTCCCCTCCCTTATGACGCAAGGACAAAATTGGAGCTGTTTAGAAAAAAGTAGATCGAAATTGAGTCTCCTGGTGTGATTCATCATCTATATCAGTTTACAGAATGTTTAATTAGATGAAAAAAATTTAAGCGATTTTTATATAATTTTATACAAACTGAACGTCATTCACTTGAAGGATAAAATAAAAATTGTAGTCAGTATATCTTTGTAGTATCATGTGAAAAAAACATAAGCATCTGATATGATATATAAACACTGTATTGATAGACAAAGTTATCAACAGCAAATGCAATATGAGAAAACTGACTGAAATCTATAGATTCATTTGTTTAGTTTAGAAGTAAAAATTTTTAAAAAAATTATAAGTTACGTAATACGTTTTGTGATTAGTAGGCTAGTTGGAAAACAAGGGAATGTTTAAAACAGATGAAATCATGATCATTTATGGCGCAAGGACAAAAGGACAAAGGCTAGAGCAGCTTAGAAATTTAGATCTAAATTGAGTCCTAGTGTTATTCGTCTATATCAGTTTTACAGATTATTTAATTAGATAAACAATTTTCATGTAATATACAAGCTGAACGCTGTTCACTTGAAGGATAAAATAATACTTGTATTCAGTGTGGTGTCTTACGAAATATATAGAAGCATCTGATATGAAATATAGACATTGCATTGATAAATATAAAGTAAGTTAACATCGAATATAATATGAAAAAATTGACTGAAAACACTAGATTCATTCGATTGACCAGTTTAGGCGTAGAAATGATAAATTACAAGTTATGAAACATGCTTTATAATGAGTAGGTTAGTTTGACAAGAACACGTTTACAGCTCAGATGCAATCATGATCCATTATGGCGCAAGGACAAAAGAAAAAAGGGTCAGAACAGCCTAGAAATTGAGATCTGAATTGAATCCTAGTGTTATTAATCATCTATATCAGTTTTACAGGCTGTTTAATGGAATAAATAAACAATTTGCATGTAATTTAAACGAACTGAGCGTCATTCATTTGAAAGATAAACTAGTAGTCAATGTATCTCCGCAGTGTCTTGCGAAATATACAGAAGCATCTGCTATGAAATATGAACATTGGAATTATAAATATAAAGTTAACATCGAATGCGTTGATCGAATTTGACTGAAATCTTTAGATTCATTATATCGTCAAGTTAAGGCGTAGAAATGAAAAGTTATAAGTTATTTAATGCGCTTTATGATGAGTAGGCTATTATGACAAGAAGAACATACCCAAAACGCGGCTGAATCACAATCACATAAAAGGTTAGCCTGTTAATTTTCATTTACCTTTTTATGTCGCAAGAGCAGTATCGGTGAAGCAATAACAACAAGAGAAATAGTAAACTACGTACATCCAATTTAGTAATCCTAAGTTCTTTCTCTGTAGTTGCGTATGTCCATCAGCGACGTGAGCATGACCCCATCATCACGCTCAGTAAAAAGTTCATTTGTCTTTATGGTGCAAGGACAGTATTGGAATTGCAACAGCGACAAAAGAAATAGTAAATCATGCATATCCAAATCAATAATGTTAATTTCCTTCTCTGTAATTGCGGATGTCAATCAGTGATTTGAGAATAACCCTCTCACCACGC
>QLNU02003225.1:34214977-34242239 GCA_006491805.2 Dysdera silvatica | reverse complement strand
GAAATATGAACATTGGAATTATAAATATAAAGTTAACGTTCGAATGCGTTGATCGAATTTGACTGAAATCTTTAGATTCATTATATCGTCAAGTTAAGGCGTAGAAATGAAAAGTTATAAGTTATTTAATACGCTTTATGATAAATAGGCTATTATGACATGAAGAACATACTCAAAACACGCCAGGATCATGATCATATAAAAGGTTAGCCTGTTAATTTCATTTACCTTTTTATGTCGCAAGAGCAATATCGGTGAAGCAACAGCAACAAGAGAAATAGTAAACTACGTACATCCAATTTAGTAATCCTAAGTTCTTTCTCTGTAGTTGCGTATGTCCATCAGCGACCTGAGCATGACCCTATCATCACGCTCAGTAAAAAGTTCATTTGTCTTTATGGTGCAAGGACAGTATTAGAATTGCAACAGCAACAAAAGAAATAATAAATCATGCATATCCAAATCAATAATGTTAATTTCCTTCTCTGTAATTGCGGATGTCAATCAGTGATTTGAGAATAACCCTCTCACCACGCTCAGTTAGCAAAAAATAATTTTCCTTGCTGTGTCCAGCATTGTATGCCCTTGGCACGAATTTTGTTGTAGGCCTGTTTTCTAATGTGGGCTTTCGGCTATGACCAGGCCAGTATCCTTCAGAAGTCTTTTGTTCTTGAAGACATAGTCTCTTTGAGCCATTCTTATAAATTTAATGACCATTGGTCTCGGTGATTGTCCGTGAGTGGTATTGCGACTTACGCTTCCTAGACGATGCGCGTTTTCCAAATCCTTTGATAACATGGTAGTTTTTATCTTTTCATTTAAAGTATCCACTGCAACGGTAATTGGGTTTTCGTTCTCAGTTTTCGATAAACCATACATTATGAGACAGGGCTGACGAATGTATTGCTGGTGTTGTTCTAGGGCGCATTCAAGATCAGCAGTAGTTCTTTCTAGATGTTGAACCTTGCTCTCCAAGACGACAAATCGCGATACCCATTCATTATTTAATTCAGTGATTTTAATATCAAAATCTTTCAGTATTTCATTTTTGACAGAGGCCAATTTGACAGCACGATAGGAATCTCCGTCAGTCTCAGAACACAAATTCAAATCAATTTGTTCATTAATGGAGTTTTTCAACTTTTCTAAGTCCTGGGACCACATTTTACGAAATTTTGATAATTCATCAGAGATATTACGCACCTGTTGGTCCAGCTCCCTGTTCGATAGGTGGCCAGGTGAAGAACTGGTGGACGTTTGATGTTTTCTTCTGGTATTCATTAGCGTCTTTATTCTTTAGCGTCCTCAATTAATTAGTAATAGCGTTCTTGCATCATTCCTATAGGATTGTGGTGGGATTATATTCCATGGTGTAAGGGTATTTGATGCTTCAAGATTTTATAATTAATTTTTATAAGTTCACACTATTTAAAGAGCTTTAATCCTGTACGCCCTCTATTAATTAATTAATTATTAATAACGTTCTCGTATATTTTCTGTAGGAGTATGGCTATTGGTGTACGATTATATTTGATTCTTCAAGATTTTATAATTAAAGGAGGGTTTTTATATACTCGCACTCATTTTTTCT
The DNA here is from genome assembly GCA_006491805.2 of Dysdera silvatica. NCBI lineage: Eukaryota > Metazoa > Arthropoda > Arachnida > Araneae > Dysderidae > Dysdera > Dysdera silvatica. The sequence goes on along the minus strand of QLNU02003225.1, from coordinate 34,240,648 downwards.
TATGTAATTATATTTACTTCCACATTATAGTTATATTCCAAGCTTCTTTTTTTATCAGGATGTTTATATTGTGTTTAATACAACTTTTTTTAGATTTTATACGAAAATAGTATTTTTCACTCTCAGTTTTTATATTATATATACTCTACATCTATACACCGTATTAGTACATACCACAATCCGTTTCTCTCCTTAAAGTGCATAATGTAATATAACACTAATTATCGAATTCTTAGAGGGCTTGTCCTGTTAATTAAATATCACGGCGGGGTTTTTAATTTATTTTCTATTATTCTCATATCCTAGCTACATTTTTTCGCTAATTAACGAGTTTTAAGAAAGGTTAGCTTTTAAAAATAAACAAAGTCTGAATTGTATGCGCACTCTTGTTTTCCTGGTGTTCGTAGGAAAAAAATCGATGGATGTTGACCAGCCGATCGTTTCTACACATAAGATTTCTTTTTCCAATTCCCTTATTTTGTTCACGATCTTTCAGGTGTGAATCCCCATATTCGTCATTAAAAGTGTCCAAGTTCAACCGGCATCTATATCCTGACATGAATCCCACGAAAATGATGCATTGCGCATGCCCACGGACACTGGCTGTCGATGCTTCTGGATCTTTCCTTAGGGGGTGGTATAAGAATTGCGGAAACGTCGTACTTCGATTTCACACATAACGATCGTATTGAATTACGACATTTTGGCAATTTTTAAGGGAGATGATGGTTAGATATTAATACAATAGCGAGTGGCGGATCCACGGTGGGGGGGGGGGATATTTCATTGCAATCTATAAAATTGCGGAGGAAATCGGTTATAACGAGGGCCGCATATAAGGACGGTATTTTTACAAAAAGTTTGATTCCCCCCACCGAAACAGTGACATAGGCAGAAAGTTCATAAGGGGGTTATAGGCTTAATGGGAGGGGTTACAGAGCTACAACTAATATATTCCTATGTTAAATCAACAAAATTTCATTGCGATGGGTGGTTACAACCAAGGGCGGACACAGGGGGTGTGACAGGGATCATGACCCTCTCCAAAAAATATTTTTTTGCTGTAAAAAGTTCCAACTTTCATTAATAAAGGGTGTTATTCCAAGACCATGGCAAATTCTGTCCTTGACCCCCCAAAATGAAAGTCTGTGTCCGCCCCTGGATACGCCTCTGTACGGAAATCCTTCTCAGTATTCACTTCTTGCAGTAACAAAGAAACTCTGTAAATATTAACGTTAATTTTTATGATTATCATAGTCCCAAGGCATAGGCGTAACTTGGGGGTGGGGTTAAATATAACGTAAATTGGATGGGGCAAAGAAAAAACTCAAAATAAAACACGTCAGAGTGGGGTGCACGAACTCCTACCAGATTACGCCGATAACCTAAGGTACGTATTCAATGGAATGCATTTACAAATTCAGTCACATCGTAACACTCATTAAAAGAAAATACCTAACATATTGGGATCCAAAGCAGGATAAAACGTCAACACTAATTTACTATTCTTCTCTGTTTACGATTATAGTCGTAACGTATTTATCAAAGAACAGGGTTTCCGCAATCCTTATACCACCCACTAGAGAAAGGCTCATGAGCATTGGCATCGAGTCCGTGGGCATGCGCAATGCGTCATTTTCCTGGAATTCATGTCAGGATATAGATGCTAGTCCAAGTTCACCCTCTTTATATTTTTATAACATTTAGCCTCTCCCTCACGTATAGGAGGGACGAATTTTTTTTTTCTAAGAAACGGCCTTTGGCAATATTCTCACGCGTATACGACATTTTTCTAAAAGGCGGTCATTCCCACTCATCCGGCATCCTACGGATTTTGCGTCTCCACGCTAACGTGATATTTTTGTGATGGTGTATAACTATACATTTGCGATCGAATTGTCAAACGTTATTACAGTGGTAAAATATTTATCGGTTGCTTATCTTTAGATTTCTCCCATATTCTTTTCAAAAAGACCCTTTTTCTTTATGGTTTCACTGCTATTTCGTAGTGTTAAAGTTTTCCCGATCACGCATTCTCGTAAACCTAGTTATATTATTACACGTTGTAGTAATAAAAAATCTAATTCTATAGAGTTTCCCAAACTCTTTATAAAAAAAAAAGACCCGTTTTTTGTTACAGTGAATATCAGCTTATGCTATCTATAGCAGTATAAACGCAAGGTTAAAAAGAGTTTATCAAATACTTTTTTCAAGCTCGGCTTATAGGGTTCCCCCTCTAGCAATACTATTTTTAATGAGTTTTTCTGTGTTCAATGCAGCCGATTCTGTTTATTTTCTTAGAGATGTTTAAAATCCCTTCCAGGCGTCACTGGCCTGGTTGAGGGGTGAGCCTATTTACGTGTCTTATTCACGACGGGGGAAGTTGTCGCGGAACTCTCTCTTCCCACATACGGTAAAAAAATATGGAGCAGCAGTCTATGACGTCATATGTCTAGAGGGGGAAGAGTGTTCATAGTTTTTTTGGGACCTTTAAATTCCAAAGTTCTTGAAATTATATCCACTTTGCCTTCATTATCTTTTTGAAGCGGTGTTTCTTCACTAATTCCCTTGTAAAAAAAGATGGACAACGATTCTAATGTGAGTATTATTTCTATCGTTACAAAAGTTATTTTTAATATCGTCTTTTCATTTACTAAATATGTTTTTAATTATTTTTCCCATCAATAATAGTTTTTCATAATGCTATATTATTTTTTATTTTACAGATTTTACGCCTAAAAGAATATTCTGTCCCGTAGTTTTGTCATTTATATTTAATTTTTCATGGGATCCTGACTGGCCTGATCAGCAATTGTTCCAGCAATATATTACAGATGAGGATGCAATGCTGGAGCTTGTCAATGATTTTGAAACCCCCAATGAGGTCATGGATTAATGATTATATTCTTAACGATATTGTTCTTGAGGACCAAATCTCCCATTTCCAAGACGGGGTCGGTGAAGTTGATGTGAATTATTCTTATATTTTCTTATTTTTCGTAAATTTAAATATATATGAGCACATACACACACATACATAATTTTTTTTTTCAGATACCTCTTTCTTATTCCTTACGTGAGAGATCGCGTCGTATGAATCAGAGATTTAATGCCGAAGAGAGAGTATTTGAGGCTTGAATAGATCCTGCACGGATTCCGCCTCATTTTACAGAATCTACGATAAATACTGCTCTTTTGTTGATTCGAATGCTTCTAAAAGCTTTGATTGCGGAAACCACAGGTGATCTGGAGACGTGCGATCTTGTGAGGTAGATATACTTTCTCTTTACTCAATTATTAACGCAATTTAATATATTTTATTATACAGATATTATTTTTAATAATGTTCATATTTTGCCATCTTTATATTTTGTTCTTTTTCTTATTGTATCATTGCAGATTTTTGTTCCTACCTATTTAGATAAGCCTATTTCTACATGTCTTACTAGAATTGGGGATATATCTATGGAGTTTCTGCTTTCCACGGTAATGAAAGTCCTTCAAGTAAAAATTTTTTTATAAACTATCTATTTTTTTACGATTATTTTAACAATTTTTTTTTCTGCATGTATTTTCTATGTATGTATCTCTTATTAGTTTTCTATGGTCTTTTTCTCAATGGTATATTGTTTTTTGCATGTTTTAATTAGCGTTGTTTTTTTATTTATTTAGTAAAAAGTATTTTTTCTGCGTTATTATTATTTTTTATATAGTCAAAGGATTCCATCCCGTTACATGATTCTTCCCTCCGTATTGAGGTCGTTTCCTTGAAGAATCCTATGAATGGTGATGGTGTCAGGCGAAAGATTGTCAACATACAGACCGATAGACTTTCAAAATCTTCAATCGTATGTATACCATCTGATTCTGACTAGTTAGACTGCTCTAAGGCTATAGTCGTCTGTCAAGCATATATGGATAAGCATCCTCAACTCAGCTCTATCTGGAAAGGAGATTGACCCTTACAAAAACGTCTGGCTATGGAACTTCACGAAGCAACGAGTGTTCCCTTGGGATCATATAGATACGAAGAAATACACTGTTCCGAATTTTTTTTTTGCAGATTCAAATATACGTGATCTCTTCTGAGAACTTTAACAAAGTATGCGATTTTTTTTTTCTTAGTATCGTATGTTTAAAAAAAAATCTTTTTTAAAAATGTGATTATCTATTTTTATTTTTCTAACCGGTTTTTTTTTTCCTGATATTTTATTCCTCCTTTTTTTATAGGTTTCCTACAAAGGCCGCCGATCGTCGAACAAATCTTTTCTTAAATTACCACGCCGGTTATTTTGATCTCATTCGACCCATGCCAGGATTCCAAGGCTCCAAATTTTATTGACCTAATTGTGATAAGATTAGGATAATATGATCATATTCAATATCACTTTTGCCAAAAACTATGCAATATCTGTTTCAGCCATTGTCCAGTCGGTACCTCCATAACCTGTAAGGGATGTCATCGCACATGCAGATCAGTTACATGTTTCGACAATCATAAGGACTTGAGTAGGGAAAAAAATCATCGTTTTGCCAACGATTCTATTCATACCCCCCTCTGCCATAAATGTTTACAATCCAAAATTCGCCCACCTCATCTCCATAAATGCGGAGAATCTTATTGTAGGTTTTGGCAAAAATTTCTTCGAGGAGGACCATCTTTGCTATCTAAAAAATTATTCCTGCCATTGCCCCTTCGGATAAACTAATATTCTTTGATCTAGAAACGGAGTACGGGAGAACATTTAGTGAATTTTGCGTTAGCATTGTATCCCGATGGCAGGGAGTTCGTATTTAAAGGGTACAACGCCTGTGAAGATTTTTGTAAGTTTTTGTTTTCAAGAGCTCACAAAGGGTTTAAGGCTCTGGCTCACAATTTAAAAGGATTTGATGGGCAATTTTTGCTCTCTCATCTACTTAAACAAGGCTTAAAACCTGAAGTCATCATTAATGGGCCTAAGTTAATGCAAATAACCCTTCTGTCCGAAAATGACTCCTTCAATTTTTAACCAATGTCTCTTTTGAGTTTTTCCAAAATATTTGGCATATCGGAATTGGCAACAAATTATTTTCCCCATTTATTTAACACTCCCCGAAACCAAAATTATATTGGAACTTTACCCGAAACTCATTTTTACAACCCCGACTTTATGTCCTCATTTGATCGTCAGTCTTTCTTAGCATGGCATAAAAACCATCGGAATGATTTCTTTGATTTTCAAAAGGAGATGCTAATTTATTGCCGGTGCGTTATTTTTTCATTATTATTTTTTATTATTAGCGAACATAATTGTTTTTATAGTGTTACTACTATTGTTTATCATTAAAGATACTTACAAAAAAAATTTTCTTGTATGTTTTCACAGATCTGATGTGGATATTTTACGTCGCTGTTGTATGAGATTTAGGGAGGACTTCAAACAGTCTACAGGCGTTGATTCTTTCAATTACGTAACTATAGCTAGCGCGTGTATGTATACGTATAGGAGTAAATTTTTACCTGTAAATACCATCGGGAACATGTGACGATTGCAAGGAGGGAATGCAAAGCCCTCTCTTGCACGAATGCGTTTTCACAAACAGGGCTCAGTGTTTTTATCTACAGATCTGATTACGTGCTTAGATCTAAAAGAGATTGCACGTCCTTACATTAATGAAACCAGGTACTCCTCCAAAAAACCTTTGCACGAGTGCATATCAAAAGAAAATTTTGTAACCACTGTTTTTGGGTTATTTCGGAATGTTTTGATGGACGGGGCTGACTTTTATATGACACCGCCTTCAAATTAATTTCGTAAAACTTATTGTATTTATATGTGAATAAGTTATCTAGAAGTTGCTGTTTTTTTTTGTTTTGTTTTTTTTGTATCTTTAATAATTTAATATTAGATTTTTGAAAAAATTGGGATGAGAAAATATCTAAATGGTTTTGACAGCGCAATCTATGATTTATCAGGAAGGATTTATTTTTATCGGTGAAAACCTAAATTTGCATTCAGTATTAATTTTCATACAGGATGTATATTTGTATAACTAGAAAATCACCATGGCATCTGGTAATATGGACGATTATGATTTTATTATAAAATTTTTTCGTCGAGTGTGATGTTGGTGTTGACCCTGTCCGTGTTTGCATCCAGGAAAATTTGGAACGGGGACCCTCTTTTGTTTTGTTTTTTTTCGCAAATAGGGCTCTAATTTTTTTTTCTTCACATATCTGATTATGCGCTTAGATCTAAAAGAGATATCATGCTTTTTCATTGATGAAACTCATCACTTTCAAGACTACATATCAAAACCGAATTTTGTAATCACTGTGGGTGTTTTGACAGATGGGGCCTTCAAATTAATCTCGTAGAACTTATTGTATATATATATGTGTGTGTGTGTGTGTGTGTGTGTGTGTGTGTGTGTGTGTGTGTGTGTGTGTGTGTGTGTGTGTGTGTGTGGAAGTTACTGCGTTTTTCGTTTTTTCGTAGCTTTAATAATTATAATAGATTTTGAAAACAAATGTGGGGTAGAATGAGAAACTATCGAAATATCAGAGCGGAAAGAAATTATTATTTATCGGTGAAAACACAAATTTGTATTCAGTATTATGTCCCATACAGGATATATATTTGTGTAACTAAAATTCACCACGGCATCCGTAACTTTTGAACGATTACGATTTTATTATAAAATTTCCATGTTTTTTGTGTGACAATGTGCTGGCTTCTTCCGTGTTTGCATCCAGGAAAGTTTTGCTCCAAGTTTCTTTTCTACAGAGATTTTACTCTGTCTTACAGGACTATGTATAAAAAAAAACAGGGGTGACACCTCCTCGTAGAAATTAGACAAATCTTATTGTATGTGAAGAAAAATATCTATCAAAAATGTTCGTCGTGCAGTTTTTTTTTTGTTTTTGTTTTTTTGTAACTTCAATAAACGCAGAGATTTTTGAAAAATTTTGTATTTATTTGTGTGATGCAAGTTTTATCAAAGGAAAAAATCAAATTGTTTAATACTGAAAACTTAAGAAAATGTACTTGTTTTTTAAAAATGAAATATTTAGGAAACAATTTTTTTAAAATATATATTTATGGATGAAATTTGCATATTTTCGTAAGTGATTGAAGAATTTTTTTTTAATTTGGGGGAACAAAAAATCGATAACGAATATGGTATAAATAAAAAATTTAATAAGTCACCCATTTTACAGGGCTTCCATAGCCCATTTGTGAAACAGATGTTTTGTTTTTTGCAAGTTTTAACGGAAGATTCACTTCACGCATAGCAGACGCAAAATATTTAACGTCTTCAGGTAATGTTTTCCGATTATTTCGAAGGACGTGGTCTACCAGATCTACACTGTTGAAACTGGGAACGATGTTGTTCTTATAGACGAGTTGTCCGTTTGTTGTCCACTAGGAAACGATATTCGAACGATGTTTTAAATAGTTCATAATGTTTTGAGCATTGGGACTAAGTGTTTTAGGCATACTTTGCATGATGAGAATATCGTCAAATGTTTCCTGTTTTTCAACTTCGACTACGGGACCAGCAACTGGCTGTTGTTCTTCTTTTTTCACGGATGGGTTAAAATCTTTGATTTTTGGACATTTTTGTAAGACTTGTAAATATTTCTAAATTTTGATTTCATGAAACTCTTTATTGTACAAAATTTTTTTCAACTCTAAATCGAATTCGCTGAGATTTTCCTCAGAAGCTGTATGTTTCGAAAAGCGTTCTTCGGGCACAACGACTATTTTCTTGGCGTACTACATGTTTTATTAATATTACTATCTGGCAACGAGGAACGTCAAAACGGATAAAGCGGCTGATAGGAGACAGCCTAGAAAACCTCCTTTTTTGAACGATTATCTCCGTCTTTTGGTACAAGGGGACTTTTCTGTCCGCCAATTTTCTTAGAATTTTTTTTATAAGATAGTTGTTTCTTTTTCTGAATCAACGTCTGAGGTACGTTTCCTTTCAGAGTATTCAAGACGCATTCGCACAAAGCTTTGACAGTGGAATTGGGTAATTTTTTGAGTAACCCTTTTCGTAGCTTCTTATGACAGAGGCAGATAAGGCGTAGCTGCTATAGGTCCGCTTTGGACAGCGTCATAGCAACGACTATTAATAACGGTGTGCAACGTCGTTAATGTACTATTTTAGCATTCTGAGAAAGAGGCAGGTCTATTAAAAGATAGGGCTACGATTGCTTCGTCGCGTCTGCATAAGCTTCCTGAAAAAAGTTGAGATCACTTGGGTATAGCTGCCTTCATAGATGAGATACCTGGTTCAGGTCCCTGCGATTCTTAATAAGACTAAATAGTGTGCATTTAAAGAAATCTCACACATTTCTTTCCCCTTATGGAAAAAATTCTGAGTGATGAATGCGATAGATAGATCAGATGGTGACTTCTTCTCGTGAATAAATGGGTGATCCTCTTGTCTTTTCCGCACTCTGACATTAAATCATCAATTATAAATAGCGCCAGTAGCACCCAAATAACTCTTAAAATCATTAGGAAGTCCTTCGACAAATTCCACGTTGGGAATGTGTTCATATAATGGTTGATGGATTTCATAAAACCAAACTACTTTTTCGTTAACGGGTTGAATCAGATCTTCCTTGTGGGACAACAGGTCTCTGACAAAATACGTTTTACCGGTCCCCGATGGACCGGTAATGACACACGGGGCGTGTAACGAGAACGATATGATAACTAATGATATGAAAACGATACAGAGATACGTATTTATAAAAAAAAAATACACGTTTATTAAAAACCTTTAAATTTTACAAGTACACCAAATCCGGTTCTGACAAAATGGTACACACGACTATCATTGGCTGAACATTTCGGGTTGAGCGCCCTTACAGTCTCTCGAAAAGATCTCCCGCGACATCTCTCGTCGAAAAAATACACACAAAATTGGCCGCAGACGGTCGAATTCATACATTGCGTGGGCGCGTCGTTATATACGAGACGTTTAAATTTTTTCATCATCTGAGCTATTGGGTTTTTGAAGAAACTAGGTGGATGTCCATAAGAGTCAAAAAATTCCACAGATGACGGGTCTTTGATATACATGCAAATCCAATGACTTGCAGGTTTCCAATCGGGATCAATGTTCACAATCAAGAAAGCGGGAAACATTATACATTTTTTAGGCAGTTGGTTACTAGAAAATACACCTAGAAACGATAACCGAACGAACGGGTCCCCTCTGTAAAACACTATCGAGTTGTTAAGTATTCATATTTTATTTAATCTGAAAAATCACAAGTGATGTTTCGAGACTTGTTTATTTCAATCACGTTCTGAAATTCTGCATAAATGATAATAGAGATAGTTTTAGTTGATGTTCTGCCAAACTTTATATCCACGCGTAGGTTTCCTTGACGGGTTAAATGCATATAAAATCCCCATCACATAGGTCCGCCAGCAAATCAGACGCGCAGAGAGCGTAACCTTTGGGAAAACCTTGACGAGTGATTTGATTGCCACTATCGCAATTTATCTTTTCGGTGCCCGAAAAGAGAAAGTGATAGGCTCGTACGTAGGTATCCTGAGAAAGTAGAAAGTGATCCTGCTCGCACGTAGGTATCCCTACCTTGTAGGGCTCCAAAGCCCTACAAGGTAGTTGATTACCGTCTATAAATACGCTTACGAAATTTACGTTGTAGTGTTTTAAATTGAAAGGATTTGTCCCATACGTTCCACTGAATGCGTCATTGTCAGAGATACTCAAAATTACTCTCTTGGGCATCTGGCCTATGAAGATGTTATCTTGTACAAAACTCATACCCCCTTGGGGACGGAGTATACCTTGCATAACACACGGTTTATTGGATATTTTGCAGACGATCTCTCTACAGCCTTAACGTGTCCAGTCAACACCTCAGGACTGACTTTTACTTTGCGAACGGATAGAGAAGCTTGTTCTAGAGCTACTTTGAAATTGATGCCGTTCATGGGTGAAATGAGACGGAAGGCCGGTTTACTTCCAATCCATTTTATCTTGACATTTACCAAGTGCAGAAACATTCTATTTTAATAAAAGATATCACAATAGAGATTCCCTATCAAATTCAAAGCGCGACCCTTTTTAATGAGATCGTGGCATTTCTCGAAATCTCCACCGTTGGATTGGTTTCATCCAGGCACCCGGCTGTATCTCTCAAGAAACCTTAGGCTATGAGCAATGTTTTGTAGCGTCTTCCCCGAAATCCAATAAAATCTCGATATATGCTCTATAATGATAGGTATTAGAGGATTCAGAAATCAAGCGATCGTTTAAACTGACGTTCACCTGAGAAAATAACGAATGCATGAAAAGGTTTACCGGTGAAACAGTATCACTGTCCGTGAGCTCTGATTCATCATCTTTCAAGATTTTCACTTTTAAATAATTAAGTTACCGAGAGGACCATATAATCATCACCGATGCCCGAAATATTAATTTCTATAGGTCTTCCATCACGAATATTCGAAAGAGGGTGAAATTCGTTCCATTTTCCACTCTCTATGCTGACCTGGATGGGGTTGACGGCAAATAAAACGAGTTCGGATTTGGTACATGTCGCCGAGTCGTGTCAAATTAAAGACATTATGGACTAAAAATATCACGTGTCTCCACCTTTCTGACTTTGAAGAGAATGGACCATTTAACTAGTTTCCTCTTTCTTTTATCATTATTAATCCTTTTGCCATTTTCGATCATGTTTTTCACTTTGCTCGAAGCGTTATCCATTAAAACAGAACCCGCTTCCTTAGCACGTCGCTTTGCTGCCGTTTTCAACTCTTGTCCTTGCATGACGTCACTCTCCAGATTGACCCCCGCACCGTATAGCCTGTTTGCCGATAACTATAGCGCCTCTTTTAAATAAAAGTATGACGCCTCTCATCAACGAACGAAAAAACCACCTAAACCATGACCGTGTTATAGTGGGGGGGCGCCTCGGTAATAAGATAGACCAGAACCGGCCTGGTTGACGTAAATCTTCAAAGGAATTTGTACAGCACTGATAAGGCATGACATGATTTTCTCTCTCTTTTAGAGCTACTTCACACGTAGGTGTAGTTTAATCAACAGTTTTCCTCTCTCAAATGGCAAGAGATGGCCCGTGTTCGTTCTTATAACGATCTCTATCGTTTAAAAATTCTTGCGCATCAAGGCACGTAATAGGGTCTATCATACGAAGTATACACTATCTCTCCATGCCGACCATCGACTTTCACTATACGTAATAACGGCGTCAACACATCTCCGACCACCTGAGGCTCAATGATGTATACGAGTATAGAAATAAATACGAGAATAGAATTCAGTATACGAGTAGAGAAAATAAAAATCGGACAACGGGTCTGCGACATACGGTCCTTCAATGGTGCGCTCGCTTTCCGAGGCTTTTTCAATCGATTTTTCACCCACGGAAACCGGTAAAAACCTAAATTCTCCGCGATTCCTCGGTGTAAAACGAGTTTTGTTTTCTCTCTCAAATGAATTTTAACCTTCTTGTTGTTTTTGTTACAGGTAAATTTGAGAGGAGGCGACTTTTCTTTAAAAATTTAAGACAACACCTTAATTAATTCACCAGTCGTATCGTAAAAGCCAACAGGAATTCGACTTTTCTTGACAGCGCCTTTTCCGCGTGTGTAAACTCAAAAGTATTTGCTCCTTCAACGACGTTAAGCCAGGCATGCGGATAAATAATCTCACTCAGACCCACCTCCCATTCGCCTTTCAGATAGACGGGTTTCGGCAATCTCACGAAAAAGTGATTCAATCTGTTTTCCTGATGACAAGACAGACTGCTGTCGCTAGGCAATGTTAGGTAGAAACTCAACTCGTAAACTAAACGAATTGCAATGATCGCCTTACATTTTATACATATCTGAGGCCTGAATCCACGTATTACACTTTTTAGGGTAGCCTTTAAAACTGACGAAATATTCCGCCTTTCCGCTGCGCAGCCGCTTTTGCAATACTTCGTCCACGGAATAATTCTGAATCACTTTGATTTTTTTGCAACTCTGGACTATAGAACGTCCCCGCGATCGGCTCGTTCAATAAATCTTTTATCTTAAAAAACGGGAGGGACTCTCGATATGCGCTCCGATACCGTAAATACTTCTTCAGACCAATTGGATTCATAACTTTTCTCGAACATCTTCTTTTTATTGGAAATTCGAACCGTGTCTCCTGTTTCAAATTTATAATCGGGGAATTCATCGGAAACCAAGACGATGTCAGCATATAAACTATCCCACACACTTTCTTCTGGTTTTGAATGTTTACCTCGGAGGGAGCCATACGAATGAAACAGCGAAAAGAATTATTATAACTATACAGTAATTTACCCAGAACGTCCACGTAATTATAAGTATTAAACGCCGTGAAATATTACCACATCTTTGTTTTCAAAGTACGTTTGAAACATTCGATAATCGATGCCTTCGTCTCGTTACGAGTGGTAAAAAAAATGCACATTGTTCGATTTTAGAAATTTTTGAAATCCTGAAAAAATAAACCCGTTCCCTAAATCGGTCTGAAGAGCCATAGGTGCACGCCCTTCTTCAAATATCTTTCGAAAAGCGCTCACGATGCTAGAGCCAGTTTTCTGCTTTAAGGAACTACCCACGCAAACTTGGAAAAACATCTATACATGTCAACAAGTATTTGAAATTCTTATTATGCCTTGAAATTCTCGTCATATCCACCAAATCGGCCTGCCATTGATCATTTATTCCTCCGACAATCACCCTATTTGTTTTGAATTTCCTGCGAATGGGCTGGTGAAGAGTGTACGCCCTCTGACCTTGCAGCCAATTTTGAATTTTCTTTCTTGGAACCTTTTTTTTGTACAGCACGGTATAATGCATTTACACCACCAAAGCTTTCGGGCAACTCGGGGTCCTGATATGTCCGAATCAAGGCTGCTTCTGTCATTACAACAATTAATTTCCTCAATAGAGAACGATAAATTAAAATTCATCTGTTCAGGACAACATCATGCTCAGAAATAAAATAAGAAAACGACGCTAGAAAGATTTTATATTAAAAAAAATCTCCTAGAACTAATTATAAAAAACAAACCTCCTCGAATTTTAATAATTAACAGGACGTTAATTCTTCACTTATCAGTCACAATATATACCTCCAGAAGAAACAATATATAACTCCATTCACTATTTTAAAAAAACCTGCTCTGATACTAAAAAACAAAAAAAACAAAAAAAAAATCTTCTCCTGGAGGAGGAGAGACGAAATCCCCGGCGCTCCACCAGGGAAGGTACGGGGGAAAGCTTGTCACGGGGTTTGCGCTCGTACTACTATAATAAATTAATAACATACAGTAATAAATTAATAAAATACAGTAAAAAATTAATAACATACAGTAATAAAGTAATAACATACAGTATATGTAATGACAAAATGTGTATATGGTAACCGGAAATGGCATAAATAACTTAGTAATACGATCCCCCATCCTTTATGGATAATACGAATTACTGTTAATACGAACAGATTTTCTGTTCCCCTTGTGGTTCGTCTTAACGAAGTTCGACTGTATTTGAACCTTGATTGGCGCAGAATGACCATTGCTGTCCTTGCGCCATAAAACTACAACCAACCAACGGTATTTGAAGTTGGGTATAGATGGGTAGGGACACGAGGAGGTATTAGTTCTGAGTATTCGTGTTATGATTAATTCTGTTAAACATTATTAAAATTATTTTGTATTTATGCAGTATTAATGACCTCAATTCAATCCACAAATATATTTGCACATATTAGGAAAAGGGGAAAAGGAAATCTTAATTATGTGGAAGATCATAAGATGATAGCCAATATAAATAAACATAACTTAATTGTATTCCGTTCCCTTTTCACATTATTTTGTACGTTATTTTATTTTGTATTCTGTATATATTCAAATTGTTTATCTTATTCTCTGTTTTATGTACATCAAAATATTTTATTCTTTATGTGATTTGCCTGAAATCATATGCCTAGAGTTATATGGGCCGATATTGCCCGAGCACCCCCAATAATCTGAAATAAATTGCGATTTTACATATACTGTAATGTATAAACGTACATAAAATGTGCTTGCCCCCCCCCAGGAATTTTGAGCTCTACGCTGATGCCTGAAATAAAGCTACAATTACAAACACACACACATACACACAATTTCCAAAGTGGGTAAGTCATGCCGTGATTGCGGGCTGGCGTCAACGAGCGATTTCGTGTTAGAAGGCTCCAGAATTTTCTTTGGAGCCGTGCGAGTCTGTTAATGTTATTTCACGTTGTCACTACCCGGGTGGGTATTTACAATAAGTATGGCAAGAATGTATTATGGAGTAGTGTTAGGTGAGAGAGTAAGAGAGGAACAATTTTTCTTGCGATGCCGATATTTCTGCCTATTTTTGTACTTTTTGTATGAATGTAGTTGTCCCATTTTAAGTTAAACTGTAAGTTAATTCCTAGAAAGTCTGTATTATTTGAAAGGGGAATATTAGAGTTTATGTTTTACTGCGCAAAGCAGGGAGTTCGCTACACCCTCCCCCCAAAATTTCTTCAGACACACACACCTAAAACTCAAAATTCATATATCCACTAAATACTCAAATTACAAAAAAAATATATATATATTGCGCAAATTATTTTTCTATACTTTTTCTGCATATGCAAATATAATAATCCTTCATATATAACAAATGTTTTAGAGAAAAATACGGATAAGATTACCAAGAGGGAGAAAGTTATATGAAGTAGAATCTACCACATCAAAATTTATCCACTGTCTGTGAATGGGTTAAATGTCCAAGAAGAAATGCTTGAATTTTGTTTTCTCTTGACAATAAAAAAAATTAACACTTTTTGTGTAAATATGGACGAATTATTTCATTGCTACTGAATATTTTATTTCGTTTTTTCTTTTCTGATAAGTTCGTTTTATAAACAAAATTAAAATCTTGAAGATAAATTTGATTCCCCCTGAGCAAATATTCTGGAAAACACCCCGGCACAAAGACAGCAAAAACCAGGCAACATCGGAATCTACAGTTTTCCGTGAAATTCGAACCTCTTAAAGCCCACAGCACTAGCCATAATGAATTCAGTGAGCAGTTAGCATTTTTTTTTTCGATATTGGGAGTCGAACACGAGCTACTAGCACGCAAAGTGAATGCTTTACCACTGCAGGGCCAAGATAAGAAAGAATAATTTACAAATTCCTGCTTACATTTGTGGGCCCTACGACGCCGTAATAGTAGCGTGTTCTCCTAGCTTGCCACTAACTGGGGTTCAACTGCCAACGGTGTCAAAAGCAAAGAATGCTTACCAACTAACTGCTCCTGTCTGTAGTCCGGGGGTTTGTTTCCCTAGGTCTTAAGAGGTTCCGATTCGTCGGAAAATTTTAAGTCCCGACACAGCATGACCTTCGCAGTCCTTGCGCCATAAAATGCCAACGCTGGCATTTGCATAATGAGCGCCAGTTTTATATAAATGATTGCATTTCGCTTTTAATTTCTTAAATTATATAGTAAAGTATATAGCAATATTATTAATTGTTAACTGTAGAGGTTTACATAATAAAATACCTCTGTAACTAACTAACGGTATTGAGTTTTCATAAAAGCGCAGTAAATGATTTGCAAGTCATCCTTAATTTTTTAACACCAATGGGATATGAAGCGAAACGAGTTACTCTACAAATATTAATTGGAGATCTTATCATTTGAATTTTATTGCATTGCAGTCTTTGACAAATTGTCTATTGCATTGAATTGGTGCAATGTGTCGTCTTTAAACCAGGAAAAGAATAATAATAATAAATGTTTATTATTTTTCTCTCACTCTTATATTTGCGATTAAAGTGTAAACTACGTTCAAGTCAACAAGACCCTGCTATCGAATGATTTATAAATAACTAACCATGTGTCTTCATATAGCTTTTTTTTCTCTGTATACTTATGTATGGTGAAAATAAACAGATAGTACGTATTTCAAAATGCCAAGCACTACAGTTAAATTTACTTCTCACTTGTTTATTTTCCTTTCAGAAAACCAAATATATTTGATAACATGTTGGCTATGATGGAAATTTACGCATTCAGTTTAGAAGCCCTAGTCGACGAGCGGACAGATCAACTTATAGAAGAGAAGAAGAAGACGGATGCTCTGCTCTATGAAATGCTGCCAAAGCAAGTATACAGTCTGCGTGAAATATGCCGCAAAATTATTTACTTCGTCGTAGCCAAGACGACTTACTATTTCTTTGACGACTCTCTACTTTTTACATAAAATAACTTTGTGATTGGTCAAAATTTGGCATGAAGTTCACCTATTTACCTCCAGGACGAAATGTTCGAATCCCTTCGGTACCAAACTCTTGCTATTTTCGTCTGTCAATCCGTATTTCGTGGTTTTATTCTTTAGGCCAGTGCTTCCCAACCGGTGTGCAGTAGCATACTGATTTGCCACGAAAAATTGAAACTTTAAGTCCTGATTATGGGGCGACGGTACCAGAGGGCTATGCCACTGAGTGATTTTCTTTTCGGTTTATTGCTCTTCTTTAGCTACGCACGTGTGAAAGCGAACTCAACTCGAACGAATTATTGTTAGCATATTTATACATAGTCAGTAATTCTCTTGTGTACAATTAATTTCACGTGTGTATTTTCACGTCATAATTTTATAAAATAAGTGTCCTAAAAATTTAATCAGAGTTTAACTCAGTCAAATCTGACAATTTAGTTCATAGATGCGTTATAAAAACTGTGTCAAATATCAATCACTAAGGATGTATGGATTAGATATTTGCACTTCATTTGTTTCGTTTATTTCGAGCTTATGGCTGAATAAGAAGACTTAGCTGAAACGAATGTTTAGCTGGAATATTTATGCATTATTAGACAAAAATATTAGAAAGATCTTATTAATTAAATCCTTAGTATGAAATAGAAGAAATAACAAAATTACTGTCCTTATAATAGATTACGCGTTATATATCTGTGATCACAGGGAAATAAGTGGTTACGTCAAAAAATGGCAAAATTAAGTGCACTGTGACTTCATTGCACACGGTTTCAGCAAATTAATTATTCTTCAAACCGTTAAATTTAGAATGTTATTTGTGTCGCATTGGTGTCAACCAAATTTATTTTTATCAAAAAATGTATATACAAAAAAAAAATTCTAAGGCGATTTTATACTTAAGCAACTATTTCCTGTGACCACAGATATGTCATTGTAGCCAATATGTTTAGTAAGGAATAAAATAAGAAATCAGAATTTTTGTAAAATTTTGTTTCGTTATACGCAGTTGGTCGTTATATTTGGCTTTCGTTATAACCGATTTCCATTTTTATCGCTTTGGGGAAAAATTTCCCTGATCCTCCCCACCTCGCGGATCTGCCATTGAAACAGTGGATAAATGAGTGGATTTGATAAAATGCATTTATTGAAAACAGTACAATAATAAAAATATAATTTAATAATAATACAATAGTAATAATAAAATAACAAAATATCAGAGGGCCTACGAGGAGTCTAGAAGGTGACCCCGTGCAAAAAAAAGGTTGACAGCCAGCCACTGGTTTAAATAATTAAACATTTAACTGTGATTAGGTGTATTTTATATCTTTTACTCGTAGTGTGCCTGTCGTGCATCCCAGTGTTACTGTTATTATCAGGGCGATTTACGAAAGCATGGTTCAGATTCCTCCCCTTCCCCGTTGTCACCAAAAATAAGCAAATCTCTCCCCCTCCCCCAAAGATGCTTACGCAATGCTTGAACGGCCCTTATGCAACAATATCAATAACCAATGTATACAAAATTTTAACACAATGTTAAACAAATTTATTTTTATAATAGGTGCGTAGCCGATCAACTTAAGAAAGGAAACAAAGTTGCCGCCGAATCCTTTGACTGCGTCACCATTTATTTTAGCGATATAGTAGGATTTACATCTATGTCAGCTCAAAGCAGCCCTTTACAGGTAAATTTTGAAAAGTTTAATAATCTTCAATATTTATAATCAAGTTCAATTATCAAAAGAAAAATAACCTCTCCATTTATTTTAAAAAATAGAAGGATATTTATTGCTAGCGTTTGCTTTTTTTAATACAAATACAGGGTGGCGATAAAATAACTTACCCTATTCTAGACGCTCTAGAGCTATGAGGAAAAAAAGCTATAGCCAAGGGATTTGACGGTAGCATAATTAGACCACAGGGAAAAGATTTTAATTTAATTACACATTTCACCACCAGGGGAAAGTGGCCTTTCCGAGTCCATAATTGCTGCTTTCAGCATGTGTGAACATTCTAAATTTTACAGAAAGTTTTTATTTTGCAAAATAAAGGACATTTGCACACCTAAACCGCCATTTTCCCTTGGTGGTGAAATTTAGAACAAAATTAAAGTCGCTTCCCCGTGGTCTAGTTAAGCTAACCTCCAAATCCCTTGTCGATATCTCTTTTCATAATCGCTTTAGAACATCTAGAATAGGGTATTTTATGGCCACTCTGTATACTGAAATACGTAAGGTTTACCTACATACAGTGAATCCTCTCAATAACGTTTTTCTTATTAACGACGTTTCTGAATTTAAATTACGCATCCCTTTGAATTTGTCTTCTATGGAATTTAATTTAATATCACTTTTACTTCCGTTTATGACATACGGTGGCGTAGTGAAAATAGGTTACTTTTGCCTACATGAATGTGAATAAACACTAGTGAAGATTAGTGTTAACACTTTCGTCTATCGTGCCGTTAACTCGGATTCAATTCCAATGCTACAATGGAACGTGTGCCGTTTTCCTACCCACCGTATTCCGGGGGCGGATACAGACTTTCATTTTGAGGGGTTCAAGGGCAGAATTTGCCATGGTCTTGGAATAACACCCTTCATTTTTCATGAAAGTTGGAATTTTTTACAGTGAAAAAATATATTTTCGGGGTGAGTCATGACCCCTGTGGCTATACTTGCCGTATTCCAAGTTTACATTCCCACAGCAACAGAGATTCCGACGCCTCAAAAGAAGCTGCAAGTCCCAACGCATCATAACCTTAGGTGTCCTTGCGCCGTAAAGTGAACAAACCATGTGACTAATCCTAGTTTGATGCTAGCACGTACGGCTTACCAGTTTCTGATACAGATCAGACGGTTTGGTTCCCAAGTCTAGCTCTTCCCTCTGTAGGGCTGATTTAATTTTGCACAACTTTTGGCCTACCTTCAACAACTTTGATCTACCTTGTACAACTTTGACCTGCCTTGTACAAATTTTGGCCGACCTTGTACAATTTTGAGACAGTCCCGGACGATTGGTCCTCCGTTGAAACATAGATTCTTGATATTGATTCTGGTCTAAAGATAGAAAATAATATAATAAGAGTAATAATAATAATAATCTGTCATCCCGATTGTGATAGGTGCACTGGGGGCCCATCACACCTAATTTAAAGAACTTCCTAGAAAAACTGGACATTACTGACATAACGACAACAGACCTACAAAAAACTGCCTTACTGGGCACCGCTTACATTTTAAGAAGGTATATGGACAGTTCTCAGGTTTCTGGGTGAGACTTGAACTGAACCAAGAAGTCCAGATCAAAAGGATAGTGATTATCTCCTTGACGCTGTGCAACAAGGTATAAGTGCAAGTTATATATCATAATAATTATAATACAGAGTGTTGGAAGAGCCATTGACAGGCTACCAAGAGGACGTGTTTTCCGTTCCCAGACACCTTGAAATCATTCCTTTCTTTGCAAGCATTTTATAAAAAAATACGCTCCGGTGGCTCTGTGTGCCAACCGTTTAGCAATTGTGCTAACCCTGTGAAAGGTAGTAATATCTCATGTATAAAAAAAATTCATCATCTAATACAGCGGATGCTTACGCATTTGTAGAATGATTTCGAGGCCGTCTAATCAATGTTCAAAATGTAAATATTAAGTATTTAAATATTCGATCTGTAAGCCCTTTTTCTGTTTTTTCATGTTTTTCCATGAAAGAGGGGGTTTTACGTAAAATTTAATGCTTTCCACTCCTCTTGCACTACTTTCCAGAAGCCATCAATCGTGGTCGGTTTGCGCTTCGAAAGATCTATTTTCAACAGGCTAAAAGCATAGTAGTCCATAAGTAAAATGGCAAGGAACTTCGTAAGAATATATTGAAAAAGTGCATATATATACAACTCTCTCGCAAAAGCAAGGACAACAGCTTCGAATTTCCATGAGTTGCGAGACAAAATAAATGTAAACGCTACATTCCTGTCGCCAAACAGTCTGGGATGGATTTAACATGCTACATGCCTTCCCATTGCCGAAAATTAGAGTATAACTGGGCTGTTTTCCATTCCTTAGATATTGCTACCGAAAACGGCTTGAAGATCAGTTCCTCTGTTTTCGATAGAAGCTATTTTCGAATATTTATTTATGTATATCAAACCTTTTATATTTTTCTAAAGTTTTTGAATTTCTTCTAGAACACTACATGTTTCTAAGAAAAACAGTTTCTTCGAAAAATTGTAAAGCAATTGTAATTGAATACATACAGCATATTGTAATTGAAAAAGCAAAAGACAAGTTGGTCTACCGGAGATTACTTAGAGCCCCTGGAATATACGTTATTACTGTATATGCTATATTTCATTGCCGCATTATAATTTTAATATTTTATTTGCTATATTCGGACACAATTGTTAAGGCCAAGAGAAAGTTGGCGTTGACAATTGTTCTCCATTATAATAGAATAGAAAAATTGTAGTTTTTTAGTTATTACTTTGTCACATGTTAAATCTTGGTGGCAACCGCATTATTGTCAGATGCTAGGAAACGACAACAAACAATGTGGAAGTTTCTTTTTTATTAGTTAAGTTTTGCGTTTTCCTTTGTCAGTACCTTTCTTTTCTCGGTTGCTTGTCATGAAATTTAAAGGTTCTTTGCCGTATGTATAAACCAATATTGCTTTAATAGTCTATTTTTCTAATTAAAAAGAGTTATCAACGATGTATACAGTTCACACTTCTTATTACAACATTCACAACCTCAGCGCAATGATGACAACAACAGTCATCACCGCCAATAAATCTAACTAGCGACAAATTGCGCAATGGTTCCGGCACAACATGAGCTTTGTTGTCCTTGCACCGCAAAAAACATAAAAAAATTAAAATTTTGGTTTAATCATATCTACGTGGCGCTACATTATGTTTATTGGAGCGTTCCAAATAATACAGCCCTGGCGTTATAATGGAGTTTCATTCGTGGAGTTGATGGAGTTCAGGTTCTTCCTTCACCTCCCCTCATTGTT
Source organism: Dysdera silvatica (assembly GCA_006491805.2). NCBI lineage: Eukaryota > Metazoa > Arthropoda > Arachnida > Araneae > Dysderidae > Dysdera > Dysdera silvatica. The sequence continues at coordinate 34,219,323 of QLNU02003225.1, read as the reverse complement.
CCTACTACTGACCCTTTGTCTCCTCTCCTTTCGCACCTTTATGTACCTCTATTCTCATCTCCCACTCCCTTCACATGAAAATGCTGCTCAGTTTATTTATTGGCTGTTCTCCTTTTTCCATTGGGAATCATTAAACACTTCCTTTTCATTTTGTGAAATTGTGAGGTCTAGTCGGTACGTGAAATACTGGTCGTTTGAAGTTTCCGTCTTGTGATGAAGCCTATGCTGATCCCGAAATGTGAGCCTCAATTCGTCGCCATCAGCACAATAGGACGCTGCCAGCCCTTGTTCTAACACAGTGCCGGATTTATAAATGGGCACGTTGGGCACTTGCCCAGGATACCAAATTTCATGGGACGCAAAAGGCAAAAGGGGTTTGTTTTTTTTGTTTTTTTTAAAACAGCAATTTATTTATCGTAGAATTCTGACAATCAGCTCTTCCTGAGAAGGCGCCCTCCACTTTTTTTTTTTTTCTTAATCTGAAATTCTGAAAATTGCGTTAAATAACCCCCAATGGCGGATGCAGGACGTGGGCATGTGCCTCCCGGAGAATAATAAATTTACATTAAAAATTATTATTTTCAAGTAAAAAATAAAACTAAACTTACAAGTGAATTTTCAAACAAACTTTGCTCTTTTTTTTTTTTTAATTATAATCTATCCACCGTAAAATTGAGTCAATCCGCACTCCCCGTGAAAACGCCCCTTCACACCTTTTGTCTATATTTGAAATTCTGAAAAAATAATCAGTCTAACCGCTTTGCCCCATTAAGCATCGAAAAAAAAAATTCCCGTCAAAAGTAAATTTAATTTATTTATAAAAATATCGTTATTATATCTTATAATAATGCACATATGGTAATCATAGATGTCGTCTCTTCCCTATCCTCCGCGATTTTTCGTCGCATTTGTGGGGGCAGAACGGCAGAATTTTGTTTTTGCTGATACGGCCCGGGGAGGGGGGAGGAGGAGGAGGGTATGGACGTAACTAGCTTCAAAGTTTAGGGGGCTATTTTTTCCTAGGGGGAACTAACCCATTTTCTTGGGGGACTAAACTTTATACCTCAATGCTTAGCACAAATTTTCTAAAGGGTTAGCCTTCTTCAGTTACTATTTTCAACGTTAACAATAGCCATCATTATTGCATTTACGGAAGACCTTTACCTTGTCCTTTATTGCGTACAGACAGACAGAAAAACCAAAAGCAATAGCGGGTTCAATATCTATTGAAACCCGCTAATAATTAACATCGTGCTCTATGGTGATGCTTTAGTGACTAAAGCCGCTGGTCATTATACTGGAAAGGTCGCCTTATCGAGGGTCTTTACATAAAGAGTATGCTATACTAAAATTTGGGGGGGAAGAGGAGGAGGAATCGGTCCCTAATATACCCGCTGTTTAAAATCTTATCTCCAGTCTCCAAGTATATCATTCAATGTCTTTTACTAGCGGTTAAAGCTAGGGGCGGAGGGGCGGTCGAACCCCGGTATGGGTTAAATAAGAAAAAAAATTAAAGACGATGAAGAATATTTTATGTATTGTTTGTTACTACTGTAATAAATAAAAGTCTTACACCAAAGTCTCCAAGCCTTGGAGAAATGCGATCAAGACGTTTTTCCACGAATCTATAAGCTACTTGCCTTTCAAACTACGTTTTCAGTAAGTATTGCTTCAGCAGAACGTAGTTTTTTATCCTCGAAGCGCCGTCAAATTTAGTTCAGTGCGATCTTTTACGAGATCTCTGCGGAGTAAGCGTTCATTGAATGTCAAAGAGGGTCGTATTCCAAGGTCATACAGTGAGCAGTGCGATCTTTTACGAGATCTCTGCTGAGTAAGCGTTCTTTATTGCACGGGGGAACCCGGATTAGCGGCGCACTTGGAGAAGGCGTTACCACACTGCGCCACCGCAGGGCAATTAATATTATTCAATACATATGTTTTCTGCATTCCATACTTCAGTGCTTTTTTCAATTTTTAAATGTAAAACATAAAAAGTACTACTACGTCTTTAATTGCGGCTCACAAAAGGTTTGAATACAAACGAAAAATAAAGCCATTATAATAAATTATATTGTTCTTTACATTTCGAAACCAAAAAAGTTTAAAAAATCTCATTATCCATACCGTAGGCTGCAAAGATTTTAAAAATAAATCTTTAATGAGGAATATCGGTGATAGGGACCGACTATTCTCGGTCCCTTGAAGGTCTTTATGACCGATTTTCACTGTATAGGCGGTTTCGGCTGTGCTATTGTACGAAAATTGGCGAAATATGCGATTACATATATATCTATTTTAACCACCCACCGTCTTTTTTTCCCAACAACACGTGTAACTTTATAAATATACACTTTTCGCTCACTCCGTTCGACGTGCAGCACAAAAGACCACCTTCCAAATGACCGGTTCACCCACCCAGTCTTTTTCATAATTATTCCCCATCCCCCCAGTAAAACATCATTCCATAACGCTATTAATAATAACCGAACTTAGTTGTGCTCAGGATACATTCCATACTCCAGTGCTTTTTACAATTTTTAAATTTAAAACATAAAAAGTATTACGTATTTACTTGCGGCTATAAATAGGATTTAATAGAAACGAAAAATAAACTCATTGTAATTAAAGACGTTTTTATTCAGATTTTGAAACCAAAAACTTTAATAAATCTTATTATCAATACCGTAGGATAACGAACCTCAAAAAAAAAAACAAGCAAACAAATCGTTATTCATTCCTGGAATGTCACGAAGGTCATGATCAAGGTTCAAAGGTCAGGTTCAAGGTCATACAATGAGCAGTGCGATCTTTTACGAGATCTCTGCGGAGTAAGCGTTCATTGAATGTCAAGAAGGTCATGTTCAAGGTCATACAATGAGCAGTGCGATCTCTTACGAGATCTCTGCTGAGTAAGCGTTCTTTATTGCACGGGGGAACCCGGATTAGCGGCGCACTTGGAGAAGGCGTTACCACACTGCAGGGCAATAAACATTATTCAATGGATATGTTTTCTGCATTCCGTACTTTTTACAATTTTTAAATTTAAAACATAGAAAGTACTACGAAATTACTTGCGGCTATAAAAATGATAACGAAACTCATTGTAATTAAAGAAATTTTCATTTAGACTTTGAAACCAAAATCTTTAATACATCTTATTATCAATACCGTAGGCTACAAGGATTTTAAAAATGAATCTTTTATAAGGACCGACTATTCTCGGTCCCTTGAAGGTCTTTATGACCGATTTTCACTGCACGCGGTTTCGGCTGTACTATTGTACGAAAACTGCTGTAATATGCAATAATACATCCCCTTTTTTAACCACCCACCGTCTTTTTTTCCCAACAACACGTGTAACTTTATAAATATACACTTTTCGCTCACTCCGTTCGACGTGCAGCAAAAAAGACCACCTTCCAAATGACCGGTTCACCCACCCAGTCTTTTTCATAATTATTCCCCATCCCCCCAGTAAAACATCATTCCATAACGCTATTTATAATAATCGAACTTAGTTGTGCTCAGGATACATTAACGTATCTATTAAAAAGCTTCTCAGCCACCTTCCACGAGATTTTTCGATTGAAAAAACAAACTTTGCTGCCTCGCCACTCCCAAGCAAGAACACGTATCTCCTTCAACATGGACAGATGACGTTTTCGTTTCTCGTTCTATCTATAAACGTTGTACGCATGAGATTCTTTCTTTTACACCCTTCTCCCTAATTTTCTACGCCTCATACAAAAAACAGAACTTCATTTCATCCACTCATTCAAAAGTTAGGACCGTTTTGGGCTTTCAAAATTCTCGCATATTTAATGAGCTGATTTAACATGCATATATCGCATTTCCGTTCCTCATTCCGTCCGAACACCTTATACAGATGCCATTCTTTTTTTATACGCTTCTTCCTACTTTTCTACGCCACGGACAAAGAACAGAATTCTATTTCATCCACTCAATCAAAAGTTAGGACCGTTTGGGTCTTTCTAATTTTGCGCATAATTAATGAGCTCGTCCGTGTCGCCGTCGAAAGCTACAAAAATCCAAATCTCCCTCATTTCTCACTCTTTTTCCAGGCCGTTTTTTTTGCATTCGCCTTCTCCACACCCCCTCCCCCCAAAAACGGTCGTCTTTCCACTCCAAATCCAGTTTTCACGCATTCTTTCTGTCCATAAAAACGTTTTGGGTCGCCAACAACGCCAGAAATCAAACTGCACGTGTTGCTTGCTCTCACTGGAACCGCGGATGTTTTTAAAATACTATAAATGAAAACGATCTAAGTAATATGCGGATTAAAGAGGTTGTGGGAGTACGAATAATTGAGAAGATCGTGTCCTCTG
>QLNU02003225.1:34198861-34212491 GCA_006491805.2 Dysdera silvatica | reverse complement strand
ACAACTTCGCTGAACTTATGAAAAATGCTATTATGGCTATAAAAATCTATATTAGGTAGTTCAATTGCTGCGCGTTCTTTTTTATAGAACACTAAATTTTTTAAATTTTAAATGCAATAACACATTCGTTCCCTAACAGTTACCAAAATTTGTCTGATCGGTCTTTAGTTGATATATAAAGTAAAACCTCTGTCACAGCAATAACCTTCCAAACGAAAAAAAAATTGTATTTGTAATAAATAATCGTATGTTTAATTTCAGTGCATTCTTGCTTTCCATATTTGGTTATCGAGGTAACTATTTTATATTACTGTTTTACTTGCTCATTTGATCCTTTTTTAATCTATTCTACGTCTACGTTCTTTCAAAAAATAAAGAAAGGGTCAATGTCAATCAGCATCATCAAGGATCAACAGTTTTTCAAATCTATAACTGTGACTTTTTAAATTCTAGTCTTGGCGCAGTATAGCCCAGATGCTCTTGCGCCATAAAAAATCCAAACAAACAAACAAACAAATAAATTCTAGTCCTTTTTTTTTTTGTATCTTTCTATTTTATAAATCACCTCATGACCCTATCTAAATAGAGTAGAACCCAGACAAACCAAACTTCACTTAACCGAAATAATTTACTACACTTCTTTATTTTTTAGCAGACGCTCAATCAATGTTTTTGATGTACCCACATTCAAAGAGAGTAAAAGGTAGAACCAGTACAAACTGAAGATGTCAAATACGTATACGCAAAAAAACAAATATCAGGCTATTTCCAAATCAGTTAATAACTTAATTATTATATAGCTTGTGACTTTTTTATTTAGCTTTCTCTATATATTAATTTACTACTATATAATTAAGCTTGTTTTAGATATATGTTATAGTCTGTCCTCACCTTTACAATAAAAATTGAACCTCCGGCCCTTTCTAAATCAAATCCGACACTTTTATTTTCGATAATTCGGTATATTAATCAAAAAATTAGACGAAAAACTAAGGCTGAAAATTTTCTTTTGTAACAAAAATGCTTTCGTTCAAATGCATATGATGGGCCGTCAAAGGGGATATACGGAGTCGCAAAATTTATCATGTTTCCAATATTGAAAAAAGAAAGAGATTGAGGAAATAATCTCAATTCTATTAATTTGTCATTTTTTCAGCTAAAAAAAAATTGCCAAAAATACGCATCAAATTTAGCCGTGAATTTCAAGTTTTTCGAAAAGACAATATAGCAACCTTGTCAATTTTAATCTTCAATCGAGTACGTCTCAGTTTAATTTTTGTTTATGCTCTGAAAATTTATAAAGAAAAATTGGAAATCTGTCACACATTGCCAATTTTTATGACAGAATTCCAATTTTTATGACAGAATTCCAATTTTTATGACAGAACTTAAAAATATAAAATTTGTTGAGTGCAACACTTTAAATGCCTTAAGACTCAAATCAAGGATTTGGAAAGGCAAAAACCGAATCTCACAATTACATGCAAATGGACAGCGAGAAATATAAAAAAAGCAAAACCGAATAGCGTTTGACACATGAAGTACTCGTAGGTTGTCTAGCAGATTTTTTTTTAATAATTTTTTTATGTTCTTTGTTTTCATTGAAGTCGACAACTTTCATTATAGCTGATGATGTGATAATATTAGATGATAAATAACTCGTAAAGAAAAAAATTATTTCTCGGGCACCTGATCGAAATCGAACCCACAACCTCTTGATGGCAGTCAAATGCTCTTACCCACTGAGCTACAGGAATCCGCGAAAGTGTCTCGTGGGTTAAAAATCCATGGTTTATGTCATTAGTTCCCTAAAGTTAAACTCTGTGCCTTTTACAATAATTGAAATTCTAGGAACGAAACTAGAATTCAACTAAGTAATTAAAAAACGTAAGTGATGACAATTAAGCAACACATACGCTTTGCTTCTACTCATCAGAAAAAAATTAGGAACTAGGGGGAAAATTGCAAATCACACTAATTCGATTTATGTACTAGCAATATAATTTACAATGCATATTCATTTATTGTTTAAACACGATCTCTGAAACAAAATGGAATGATTTTACTCTCGCAAAAGTTTTTGCAAAGCATCATTTGTGTGGTTAACGTCAATAAGGTTCTGCAGCAATTACCGCTCCGTCTTTTCTTTTTTTAAACGTTTCAGCATGTGCAAATCTTCATAAAAAAAAAATAGCAGTTCCCTTCCTGTTCTAAAAACAAGATTTTCTCTTGGTTGCACAGAAATAAGTAAGTAAGTTTTGCAGGTAAGTTCTTGAGAAGGGTGGCAGCAGTAGGCGGCTCTGTGTTCTCAGCCACGACACGATAGCAAAAATTGACAAATCGTGGTTTTTCACGTCATGAAGCTCAAACAGAATTGCCATTTGTCAGCTGAAATTGATAAAATAGTATCCGAAATTGTACCTGATTTACTGAAAGTTTTGAAGAACAATTTTTTTGTCGTTAGCTCGTCAAAAATAGACCAGTATCTATTCATTCATTCATTCGATTAGAGAGAGAGAGAGAGAGTGTGTGTGTGTGTGTGTGTGTGTGTCATATAAACATTAATTAATAGGCCAATCCATAGCGATAAATACTTGATTACATAGGCATATAATATTAACACATATATCTAATTATTGCCATAACGTAGATGGTTCAGAGAAAATGCACGAATATAACTTTCTCAGGACGTGGAACAAAATAAATACAGTAACACCTCTCAACAACAATATTATACGGACCGAGAAAAATTATCGTTGTAGAGAGAGTTATTGTTATAGGGAGGGTTCATTATGCAGTAAAACCTCTCTACAACACTATTATACGGACCGAGAAAAATTATCGTTGTAGAGGGATTTATCGTTATATCGGATATCGTTGTAGGGAGGTTTTACTGTACATGCATGTGCACACAGCCCCTCACTTAGGAATCACAGGGCCCTGGGCAGTTAACCAAATTGCCCCCCCCCCTTTTTTTTTTTTTTTGTAACATTAAAAGAAATCTTTTACTTTTTGTTTATCTAACGTATTTTGACCTTCGCGATCTACATACACTGCGCTGCCATTTAATTACAAGTTTTAAAAATTATTGTTCGTTCACGAAAGTAGTCCGATGGAACAGTTAGAAATAACCGGTGACGTCACTAACGGGCTAGTTGATTACATCAAAGGAGAACTCTAATTTCAAAACCTGTTTTTGATGAAAATTTGTCACCTCCAAAAACAGTTTCTGAAATTGGAGTCCTCCTCTGCTGTAATGGGATAGCCCGTTTGTGACGTCACCTCCCGTTATTTCTAACTGTTCCATCGGACTTCTTTTCGTGAACGAACAGCACATTGCAACATGATGAACTTTCTTCTCTGCGAAGTGACGAATGACCTCACTATAACCTATAGACTGTATTATTTACTATCTGCTATGAACTTAAAAAAATTGTTGAGGAAGGGGGTGTGGTAAGCAGATAATTTATAAATTTTTGTTAAGATGTTTAATAAAAAAAAGGGGAGTTCTTCGGCGCAAGGGCTCCCTAACAAGGCTGGGGCCCTAGATAACTGCCTTGTCTGCCTAGGCAGACAAGGCAGACGTGCTGCACTGTATGAACACATTCCCCATCTCAGTTTAATGTCCTCTCTTTTCTCGTCTCTGGCCAGTAGGTATTTTTTCAATTTTGCTTTGAATGGATTCAATTTGTTTATTATTTTATAGTCAGTTGGTTGTGAATGGTAGCTTTAGTGAATTTTGCTTTGAATGGATTCAATTTGTTTATTATTTTATAGTCAGTTGGTTGTGAATGCTAGCGTTTCATGCTCTTACATCATATATATATATTGTCTAGGTTCAATCCAATTCTAGTTTTTGGTAAATTTAATTTTCCATCTTTTCTTAATCCCATGTAGACTTACCTGCCTTTGTTGTATAATTGTAATTTCTGCATATATTTTTGATCCACTGATCTTGCATATATTTTGATTATCATATAATATTCATACGTCATATCAATGGGAAATATGCCATCAAATTTTTTTAGTGTCATCTGGTGGATAATCCTATTCCTATGTATTGTTTTTATCAAATTTTTTATAGTGATTCTATTATTTTTAAGTTAATCATTTCCGTATTTTCCCCAAACATTAGGTCAATACATTAATTGGCTGTTAATCAATGAATAATATAACTTTATGGTAGTTGTTTTCGTTCAGTTTAAATTTCTATCCGTGAAACGAAAGAAAAACTAGTCAGTAATTCTTTCGTTCTTTCGATGACGTTAAGCACAACTTAGAAAAAAACGTTAAAGGCTGATAGAACAGATTGTACAGAACATTCAGTGGCGCACGCAGAAAATTTGAGGGTCATACAGAGCTACAATGTTATATTCCCTCCGTCCGAAAACATGGTACACATTTAAAAAAAAAATTCTGAAAATATGGTGTAAGTTTGAAATTTTTTTTTTTCATCCGATAATATGGTACATACTTTGCTTTGTTTTTTTGTCCGAAAATATGGTATACGTTTCAAAGCAATTTTCGTTCGAAAATATAATATACGTTTAAAAGCAATTTTCGTTCGAAAATATGGTATACATTTTAAAGTAATTTTTGTCAGAATTTCTGGTATACACTTAAAAATACTTAAAAGTAATTACCAAAACTGTCTAAGTCTGCTTACTTGTTCTTATCTACTAGGACAGGTGTTACGGTGGAAGAGATTCGCTTAAACTCCCTTTTCTGCTTAAAGCTGTCAAAAGATGTGGATTTAGGAATATCGATAGTAACAGAGAAGCTATTAATCGATCCTCGACGATACAAAGGAACATCCTTCATTTTAACCAAATTTTCACGATAATCTTTGCGTTTACTTCCGAATCTTTCCTTCTTTTTTGAAGAGATATCTGCAAATATTTTACCTTCACTGTATTCTTTGTCAGCCTCGTTCCAAAATCTAACCACAGTCAAACGACTCAGCTGCAACCCTCTTAACAGCACCGTGCTCCAACTTTGGCCCTTTCTTCACTTGCAATACACCATCACTCTCATTATCAGTCAACTGCTTCGATTTTGTATTCCTTCTGAGCACTCCAATACTAATTTCTCCCAAATCACACATTTCCTAAGAACAGCGGGCAAGACTGTAGCCAAGATTTAATTTCAGGGGTTCAAAAATTTTTACAGCATGTATCGATACAATTACAGCATGCAAGGCTGTGGTCAAGTCCTATCAAAGATTTGGTTTCGAGGTGGGGGAGGGGGGACCGGTCCCTAAGATCCATCCCTCTGGATACGGGCATGACAATAGGTGTTACTTCATTTTGCATACAATAAAAGAGTTTTCCTAGTACAAACTTTTTACTTAATCCAAAATAACTGTCTACCTACTATCATCCGTTTTTTACGCTAACCATCAGTTACACACTAAGCTCAATTCCTTACTCAAATGCTTACTTCCTACGTTAATCGTCAATGTTTTTTTAAATGTATATCATATTTTTGAACGGAGGGAGTATAAATTATATATACTTCAATTAGCTTTATATTTTATATAATTTATATAATTAATAACTTTATATAATTAGCAATTAGATACATAGCTTTCAACAATCAAATCCTAATGGGATTTGTACCCCATCAACTCCACTTGCGTACGCCACTGGAGACACCCTACAAATACCAACTGATAATAGCTATACCATTTAATTTTCCCGCAATTTTGTCCTCAGTTATGGATTCCATTCTAATTTTCAAATTGTATTGGCTATTAAGTGATTAACTAAAAGAAAAAGACTAAAGAAATTAAAATCAACGCCAGTAATAAAGAAAATCTCAATATCAACGACAAGAATATCAAGCAAGTAGAACAATTCCAATACCTTGAAGCATCGTGTCCAGAGAAGAGAGAAAGGGAGAAGATTTTCAACAGAGAACTCGAAAAGCCAATTTTAAATGAAATAAACTCAGTGCCGCTTTATGCAATGAGAAATTAAGTTCCAGTTCTTAAAAATAAATGTCTCTGTGCAACATTGAACACATCATACCTTCAAATAACAATATCAATCAACGTTTATTGGCGTAGTGATACCAGCGCCGATGTTATGGCGTGATTAGATGGTGAAACGTTCGAAAGAAAATAAATATTTCTGCATTCGGTGGACCTGAACCACGACCTTCCAGTTGCCGGGCGGAGGCTCTGCCCACTGAGCTACGAACGACAATATCTAATCTCTTCACGAATGCATATATACTGTTGCCGTACTGTTCGTCGTACTGTATACTCTTCGATTTATATAAATACATAGGCTGCAACGGGCATTTCGATCAATTTAATACCAGTCTCTTTGCAATTTGGTTTAAATAGTAGTCTATGTACTACACCATTCTGCGAAATAACTGGCAACAATATATATACGTTCGTAAAGAGATTATATATTGTCCTTCGTAGCTCAGTGGGTAGAGCCTCCGCCCGGCAAGTGGAAGGTCGTGGGTTCAGGTCCCACCGAAGGCAGAAATATTTATTTTCTTTCGAACGTTTCACCATCTAATCACGCCATACCATCGGCGTTGGTATCACTACGCCAATAAACGTTGATTGATTGACATTGTTGTTTGATTTAATCTGCGTAGTGTTCGATTTATATAAATATCATACCTTGGCTAAAGAAAGCAACTATTATAGAATTATGGAATATTTGAGACTAAGAACTTGCATCAGAAAGAAGTAAGCAGAGAAAATATAGCTGATTAGAATATACAGTTAAGAAGAAACTGAACGGTGTTTGCAGACAAGCATTTGATTGGAACCTTCAAGGAGGGAACTGAGAAGTAGACCTCGAAACACCTGGAGGACATCCGGGAGACGAGCTTATAAAAGAGAACAAGTCATATAGTGAGAAGATCAGAAGGCTTCCTGGAAACAGCAAATGGAGATACCTTGTGTGTTAAGATCCCACTAGCAATTAAAATTAATGCAGCGGTTTCAACCTTTTATTGTCGCGACCCTAAATAGCGATTTGTACGTAACCCGCGACGCTACTCTAGGGTTGAAGCATCGATGTTTTTAGAACATCGATGTTCCAACGATTTAATCATTATATCGATTAAAATTTTAATTATTTTTATAAGTTTTATTAATTTAATTTTTTGTTCACAACTTAAATAGCACTGCTACTTTGATGTGATACTGCACTTCAATCAAAATTTTCACAAAAAACTTACTATTATATGAAAATATTATCAAAAAATTTAATAGCAAAATTAAGCGAAACACTTTTGATATATTGCTTTACAATTATATTAAAAGAAATAGATATTACATTACTAATATTGAGCGCAAAATTTAAAATAGCAGTAATTATTATTTGGAGACATAAAATATTATAATTTTAATTTAAATATATATGTAATTGCATAACTTAGATATTTTATATTTCAGGGAATACAGTAGCCCCTCGTTGTATCCCTTCTCAATATATTGCGCATTCCGATATATCGCACGTTTGCTATGTCTCCCAACTTTTTTCTGATCTTTCGTTTACATTGTTTTGCCTACTATTGCATTTGGACATTCCATTCGCATTCTTTCGCATTTGGACATAAAATTAAAAGGTAAATAGAAATTCTCTATCTTCATTATGTAAGTGATTCTTTTTTATTACTGTACTTCCGCTCCTAAATTTTTATTGCATATGTTCATAAAAGTATAATTTCTATCATATCGCCCATGTTTCTGTCTTCCGACAAGCGCGATATAACGAGGGGCTACTGTACCTAAAACATTTTTAACACAACTCCAAATTTTAAGAAATGCCTCCTCCTCCATAACAAAAATTGTAAAAAAAAAATCCTATTATAATAATAATTATCGGGACATCGATAATACTCGAGCGACCCTGCGCCAACACCCCCCCCACGCGAACACGATTTTGGTCGCGACCTGACAAAGATGATCTTTTGAACGACAAACGCTGATTTTAAAGAAAAAAATATAGTCAAAGTACATACACTAATAACCCCATCACGTAAAAATTAGCAGCCGAATTCCCATGTGAACTCCGAAAAAAATTAATAAATGCAGGTAATACAGGTTACCATAAAGAAGCTTTTATCACCACTTGGCGTCAGATAAAAGTGCGTTTGATAGTCATTGTATTTTGTAAATGCACTAAAACACACTACATTTGCTTAGATTATGAATGCCATCGGCTAGCATAATTTTCAGCCCTTTCGATGAAGAAAGGTTTATTGAATTAAAAACCAAAAATTAGAATTATACGGAAATAAGTTAATAACTAAAATAAAATCGTAATAAAGACAAAAAAAAAACTTTACGAAATAAGTATATTTTGTTAAAACAGATTTATGTATTTATCTACTTAAATTTTTTATTAGGCTTCGTATTTTACAAATAATGAATGGCATTATTCGATGCTGGATTTACAATAAATAAAAACAAAATATTATATATGGAATATATATTACTTCAGTAAAAGACATCTAAAACATTGATTCATGTTAAAATAATCGTTAAAATATACGTAATAATCAATAATAATAATACGTAAACAAATAATACGTAATAATAATATAAACAATCGTTAAAATAAACGTTACTGAATCAAAATAATTGCAACTTGCAAGAAACTATAAAAATAAAACTACAAATATTTTTCTGTCATTATTTCAAAAATAAAATGAATATACGTCGTAAGATTAAAATCTAATATAAAAAGAACAACTCCCTTACAACTCGTAACAAATTTTAAGAAGGCTTTTGAAATATAAAATAATTGGAATATATGCAATACCGAAAGCGTATTTAGGAAGTTGAATGAAACCAACTAACTCGTTTGCATCTGTCCACTTACTGCTGAAATGTTTTCCTTTGAAATTTCAATCTCGCCAAAATATTCTCACCAAGAGTTGCAATTGGTGATTTTTCTATATTTTTATTAATTTTTTTCGGAGTTCATATGGGAATTCGGCAGCTAATTTGATGGGGTTATTAGTGTGTACACTTTAGATTGTATTTTTTTTTTTCATTAAAATCGGGGTCTGTCGGATAAACGACCTTCCTTATTAGGTCGGGAACCCCTAAATTAAAAGAAAAAAGATTAAATAACCATATACTACTGTTACCACATTTTGGGTAATTAGCAATACTATGATTTAACTACCCTAACTAACAAGTAATACCTCGTATTATCAGACATTATAATTTGTAAAACATTAAAGCTAATCAGTTGTGAATTTGGTTCGTAAAATAAAACGTTTATCAAAAGAAATCGCTGTTTAAAAAAAAAATGTTTTCCGAAATATTCTCTGTTTTTCTTTCTCACTTCTACGTCTATATAGAGACAGCAACCTGATACCCACGTTTCCACTTATCTTTGTTTTGGAAGGTTATCAAGTGTTTTCCCCGAATCGAGGTAACTTATATTAGTGCGTCTCAATCTTCGTGAAGTCGCGGCGAGGTAAATTCTATGTTCCGAGATTCTATGTCTCCACAAATTTACAAGTAAATATCTTCCATTTCTTTAGCGTTCATACATTAAACGCTCATAAGTACGAATGATTAATTATGGCATAATTATTAAGAGTATTTGTACATTCCTTCTATTAATACACACTTTGCTGGTGCACTTCCTTGCTGACTGGTCACTGGCGTTTGACACACAGGTATTATTTCTTTCAGTTTTAAGAACAGAGGATGTACCGCATATTGCTGCAATCGGCTTGCAGGTGCTTTTTATGACCGGTATACCCCTCCGAATGCTAAAAGATTTCGATATCTGAAATTTTTTATCGTTCATGGATACTCACATGTTTAAAAATACACGGCATGGTCACTGGCAGTTGCTACACAGATGTTATTTAGGCGTTCTGGATCTGAGAGTTCCGACACATTCGCGACTATTCTTCTTCTCAGAATATTTTCAAGACATAATGTTTATTCATAGGAGGAGGATGAGGAGGAGGAGAAATTGTGCATTGGGAAGGGTGGCCGCCGGAGACGGCGCTGTAATCCCAGACAAGAATGTTTATTCATAAAAAGTACTTAGAAAACTGAAATGACCAATTCCAGGAGAATCTCTCGCGGCCCGGTATAATTGATGCCAGGGCCCTGTACAAGACCCTGAGAGAGAGATTCTTGACTGAAAAAAAAGAGAGAAATTATTTTTTATTTAATCCTTAACCATGGATTATGATAAATTATGATATAACAACTCGCAGAAAAATTAATTTTCGGAAACCTGGTGGGATACCTAGGCCTAGCATTGGGTGGCCTCTTACTAGGAGTGTATTTAAAGTTTTTTCACTATAAAGCGGTTATTCTTGGGAAATGGGCAGTCGATTAACTGCGATTTAAACATCAACCGTGAGTAGTTCTTTTTGAAGCGCGACGTCAGGTCTGTAGCCAGGATGAATTGGCAACTAGGGCAAGGCAAAGGACATATGGGGCACAAGGCACCTGGGTATTGTTCTATACATATATAAATAACTCGATGGGCATCTGGGGTCAGGCCCCTGCTGGTCCTGGTTTGGCTCGACTTACAAGGTAATAGAAGCGATTCTCTTTATTTCATCCTTAACCATAGATTATGCAAACTAATACACAACAACTCGCGGAAAAGGTGAATTTTCAGACACCTGGTGGTGCACCATCCCTCATCTCTTGGTTGCCGACCCATCAATTACGTTTAATAACAAACATAGTTGTTATTAAATATGATTGATTGGGGGTCTATAAATCCTGTCCCCGACACTGATCCACCACACAACATTATCATTAATTACAAAACAATTTTCAACACCCACGTGTAAATGAACTCAAACTAAAACTTTTTTTGTTTAGGAGAAAAAGCAGTCAAGTCCTCTTCGTCACGCTCCAATCCAACCTAAAATGGGATAAGCATATCAACACCATTTATACAAAAATCAGTAGAAATATAGGAGTAAGGAAGGTTAGTTATTATTTACCGAGTTCTGTTTTAATTGATCTCTATTATTCTTTAATATTTTCAATTCTATTCTATTGCCTATTAATCTGGGGAAATACTCCAAATCAAATCTTTTAAAGATTACTATTCTCCAGAAGAGAACCTTCGTCTACTGTCTAATCAAACCCACTTTCTTAGATCCACTGAAGCATATTGCATGAAACACGTATTGCTTATTGATCAACTTATTCCAAACAGTAGAAACTCTATTATCCGGCCCTCAGTCATCTGGATCCTCAATTATCTGGACGCGAGGAGCTTAGACTTTTTTTTTTTTTTTAAACAAGCGCCCCCGTGCGAAAGAGGAGAGGGGGAGTGGAATGGCTTCCATGATAACGGAAGCCCCTTTTACACGGCACTTGCCGGCTGGTCGGAAGGTTCTTGTTATGTAATTCAAAATTTTTGAGGCGCCATAATTTTTTACATCCATACAATATGTTTAATGTACATCTGTAAAGTTGTCATACCATTTTAAATGGCTTTTTTTTTTTTCGATTTTCTATTTTTTTTTTTTTAATTGTATTCGATTATACGGATTTTGCTTATCCGGATGTCTCTAGCCCCAATTAATCCGCATTATCGAGTTTCTGCTGTACAAATCCGTTCGCTTTATCGCTAAGAAGGGTGAACACTCCAATTTGATATCCTTACATTTACCAGACCATGTCCACTACCAGAACATGCCGAGCTTAAATCACCTGATACCCGACTTTTCGAGAATAACTCTTGGTTTGGCATGCATAGGCTGCTTTGGTCCTCGGATGTGGAATCCTATCCCTCATACATAAGCATTATATGGGCCCGAGCCCCCACCCCCAACCATCAATTTAAAATAACTTGCAATTTTATATATACTCTAATGCATAATGCATAATATGTGCTTGCCCCCCCCCCCCAATAATTTTTAAAATTTTGCGTTGCTGCCCTCATACCCTCAAAATCGTAAGTGAAAAAAATCATTTTTTAACACTATCTTCGCAAATATTTAACGTAATCGTGGCATCTTGGACTATTTTTATTTCCATTAATCTTGGCATCTTGGACTTTTTATTTCCATTAAATCTTATTTAATTATTGTTTAATATTTAACTTCCTTATATTCATTTCATTTTTTTTTTTTCAGCATGCGCCCCATTAGACTTCTCGGTCTTTTCCCATTATTGCCCAGGTTATAATCTGTAACAAGCGATGTAAATAGATTTATCACGTTTTTACCTGAATAAAAGTTATTGTATTGTAATGTGAGTGGTCTCTTTTGAGCTTAAATTAAAATACAGTCTAACTTCAATTTCACAATACCCGATTTATCGATATCCCCGATTTAGCGGTTGTTTTTATTGGTCCGGATTGAGTTACATTGAGTCCAGTGTTATATTTTCCCCAAATTAACGTTTTCTCTCCTCGATTTAGCGATAACTTTTCGTCATGAGCCTGTAGCTGCAAGTAGAATTTCAGTTAGAAAATTAGCTGTCATCAGAAAATCAACTTCAATTGAGTTTACTCAATTAAACATGATTTTCTAACAACCGTTGATTTTCGAAGCGAGTGCTGGTTTATAGTGCGTAAAGAAGTATTCATTGCGTTTTGACTTCAAGGATAATCTTTTCGATGAACAAATCGAAAAGGCAATGTTAAATGCCAACTCCCATGCCCATATCTAAAGGGGGGGTCTTAGGGACAGGTCACCTCGAAATTAAATTTTTAATAGTACTTGACTCAGTGGCGGATTTTTAAATGGGCACGTTGGGCACTTGCCCAGGACGCCGTAGTTCTAGGGGCGTAAAAAGCGGCGGATTTCTTTTTATTTAGTTTATTTATTTATTTATTTTAAATTGCAATTTATTTACCGTAGAATTCTGTCGATCAGCTTTCCCCGAGAAGGAGCCCTCCACCTTTTATCTAAATCTGAAATTCTGAAAAATTTCATGAAATAACCCCCGCCTTCCAAAGACGGATCCAGACGGGCTCCCCACTGGAATAATAAACTTGCATTAAAATGATTATTTTCAAGTAAAAAAATATTTTCAAACTTTGCGCCCTCGATATCTGTGTATCCAAAAAAATCCAAACGATCGTCGTCAAATAAAATTAATTTATTCATAGAAAAATACCCCGTGGATAGGGCGCCAAATTTTTAGGGACGCAAAAAGCTGGGAACTTCGCCTTTTTTTTTAATTACACTCTATCTACCGTAAAATTGCGTCAATCCGCACTCCCCGAGAAAGCGGCCCCCTTCACAATTTTTGTCTTGGTTTGAAATTCTAAAAAAAAAAAGTCAGTCTAACGGCCTCCCCCTCTCCCCCATTAAACATCGAAAAAAAATAAAAAAAATTTCCACGTCGAATAAACTAAATTTATTTATAAAAATATCGTTATTATATCTTATAATAATGCACATATGGTAATCATAAATGTCGTCTCTTCCCTATCCTCCGCGATTTTTGGTGGCATTTGGGAGGTGGGGGGGCGGAAAGGCCGAATTTTATTTATTTCTGCTAGTATGGCGGGAGGGGAGGGGACATGGGCGTAACTAGCTTTGAAGTTTAGGGGGCTAATTTTTTTTTCTAGGGGGGCTAAACCTTATACCTCAATGCTTAGCAGAAACTTTCTAAGGGATTAGCCTCCCCTCGTTGCGCCAGTGG
>QLNU02003225.1:34167568-34181715 GCA_006491805.2 Dysdera silvatica | reverse complement strand
GATGTGATCTAACTCGCAAAAAGTTAGCTTTAGTTTAGGCATTGTTAACATACATTGTTTATTTTTTTTTCTCTAATTGGCGTATTTATGTACCATTTTCCTTTTTTTTACAAGTTATTACATAGTACCAGCTTAGTAGATGTTAGATTTTTTTTTCTGTATTATGTTTTTCTTATCATACTACTACATTTGTTAACATGAATTACAGGTCGTTTTATTTTAGTAGTAAAGTATTCCTTTAAATAAAATTGTTCGTAGTAACGTATAATGCATATCATCCAATCATCATAGACAACATACCTATTAATTTATTTGTAAATATGCGCAGCATAAACAGAAAAAAGATCACATATTTTGAATGCCTGAACCTAGAAATGTCAAATTTGGGCCAAAAGGTTCATCTTTGAAAGCTGCATATGTTTATGCAATAAAAATAGGGGGCGCCAAAGTTACCCTAAACCCACTTAAACTTTGACAGGTCAGTTTTTTGCTTTTTTCTTCCAGAAAAAAAAAAAAAATCGTAGGATTTTTTTATCACACTTTATCATTTACTACACCACAAGACTGAAATAATGCAGCAGTTTTAAATTTCTTGGAAGCAGCTGTTTAGTTGTAATAATCGACTGAAGGAAAAAACTGCCAATATTACCTCATTCTATGGTAATGTTGAATATTGTTTTAGCATCTAAAACATTCGTGCAAATATAAATACATTTGTATTGTATCACTTGCTTGCCCAACCATTTTCATTGACGTCTTTTGTTGAGCTGTCAAAGTGAAACTGTTTAAAACTAGATACTGGTAAAATTCGTTTATGCTTACATATATTAGTCTTACGCTGTTTACAGATAAATGTATAAAATAATTTTGCACACATATAAGTATCATCAAGCCGGTCCACATTCATGTTATTCTAATAAATATCATTGGCTGTGACTAGGAGAATATAGTTTACAGGTTTATGTAATCTACATGAGCATACTTTTAAAAATTTAAATGTATGGATATATAACAACAAACAGTTATTTCGACACTGGCGTAAGGTTTAAAAACACGACGTTTCGGGAGCCAACTGCTCCCTTTGTCAAGTGAAGGCATAAATTCTGCCTTCACTTGACAAAGGGAGCAGTTGGCTTCCGAAATGTTGTGTTTTTAAACCTTACGCCAGTGTCGAAATAACTGTTTGTTATGGAATCTCCTGGTGAAACTCTGTATTGTTTTGTTGTAGAAATGTAATATTTGAGAAGTAACATACCAATCTATCAAATTAATAATTGTGATACTAATTCAAAAGGGATGCCAATGATGTACCCAAATAAAGTCAAGGGCAAAACCTCCACAGAAGCAACTTCTTCATAAGCTACAACTATTCTCGTGAAGACGTATTTTTGTATCAGATATTCAATGAAGTTTGAAAATGTTAATTTTGAAGGAAATGTAAGAAAAGTAAATAAAGAAGATAAGAAAAAATGTAATGTGCCATTAAATGACTTCCACTGTGTCACTATTTAATTTTCCAAGCTTGTGTCACATAATGGGTGTTGACACACATTGTCCCTGGACATCATCCATGGCCACCTGTAACTCCATGTCCATTAATTACATCTGACACAAATGGAACACAACATACTTCACCAGAATACCAACCTTTATACTCTTTTATCATTCCTTTCTTACCCTTTTACCGATAAAACCATTGATTTACCAAAGATATCGACAGAAACTGTTAGATGGAAAGGTGGGTGTGAAAATTGGAAGTATATATAAGGTTTGTGATCATAATCGGCAAAAGTACACATTGGTAACAATTTTATTTTAAAAATGAGGGGCTGTGGCTAGAGTAGAGATATGTGGTTGGGTGTTCTAGTTGTCAGGATAGCATTATAGCCATCGTCGACGAGACTGTTTAGCGAGTCAATGAAGTCAGATTATTCCAACTGAACCATATACTACATTTAAATGGAAAATATTAATTTAAAAGTAAAATAATTGATAACTATGTTATTCACCGAATACCAGTTTTACCTGGTGTAGCTGACAAAATATGGAATGTACTATTGGATAACACTGTATTTTTTTACATCTTTATTGTAATTTCTTGCCTATAGCAATCTTTTTTACTTTTGTTTTGTATAATGTGGCATTATTTACGCCAATAGTTTTCAAACTTATTTTTAGATTGTACCCTTTGATGTTGACTAAAGGTTTAATGTAATCTCTCTCCTATAACAAATCCCCTAGAAAAGCGGTTCCTCAACTGTGGTCCGCCAGACCCTTCCAGCGTTCCACAAAGGTTCGGAAAATTACTAAGACGAGAACATTTGCTCTTTAATGCTAAGAATAAATTATGAGGGGACGAAAAATTCTTTCCTTAAATGGTGAAAATTAGTGATGAAACACTAGAAATAAATATGTATGATGCAAATTCCGGGCTTTAAACTTTGAGTTGATTATTAGAGGCCTGCAAGGGTCAGTGGTCTCCGAAGGGGGTCCACAGTCTAGTAAAGTTACAAGAACCGCTGCCTTAGAAGACAGATTTTAAAATTTTTGTTACATTAAGACAATTATTAATCTATTAAAAAATGTGTATTAAAAATATTTCAAACATAACAAAGCTACTTAAAGTTGCGTATTTTTACAAATGATGTAACCTAATTGTATCTCTTATTGTATAGTATCGTATAGTTACCATCAATACAAAGTGTCATTTCGTTGTAAAAAGTCTGCAGAAAAGTTTAAAAAACAGTTCCAATTGGTTATGTTTTGCACAACGTAATATAGGAAAATAAATGTACAAAGAAATAATTTTAAAAACCCTCAATTGCCGATCTCCTGTAATTTCTTTCATGGAAGATTTCGTGTACCCACTGAAAGTCCCTCGTGTTACTCTGGG
The DNA here is from genome assembly GCA_006491805.2 of Dysdera silvatica. Taxonomy (NCBI): domain Eukaryota; kingdom Metazoa; phylum Arthropoda; class Arachnida; order Araneae; family Dysderidae; genus Dysdera; species Dysdera silvatica. The sequence goes on along the minus strand of QLNU02003225.1, from coordinate 34,178,822 downwards.
GATACTTGCACCACAGTTTGAGAACCATGAACTTAAGCTGTGGAACATTTAGCTTCAAATTTTCTCTCTTGGAAAGTAAATGCAGTTTAACGCTTTTGTATAATTTTTATTTTTTCATTCCAGACATCCATTGCTGCTGTTGAATATAATGGCGGTGTGGTCGTTGGTGCAGATTCGAGAACTTCAATGGGGTTAGCATCAAGTTTGTCATTTTTTTTTTATTTTTTTTTTGTCATTTTATTTTTAGGCACATCATTCTCCTGTTAGACAGGGGACATTTTCATAACTTCTAACCTCAATGCTGTAAAAAAAACTATAAACAATATATCAATACTGTATAAACAATAAAAAATAATAATTCAATTACTTTCAGAAGAGAAGAAGTGGCATAATGTTTGCGTTACGCATGGGACTCCTAATCCCGTGCGTAACGCAAACATTATGCCATTTTTCCCTTCTGAAAGTAATTGAATTATTGTTTTTTTGTTTTATACTAAATGTCAATAGTGTTTACTAATATTTCTATTAAAGAGAGTCTCGTGTGTGACGTAAACGCTATGCCATTTTTTCCCTTCTGAAGGTAATTGAATTATTATTTTTTTATTATTTCATACTAAATGTCAATGGTATCTACTAAGATTTCTATTAAAAAGGGTCCCGTGTGTAATGCAAACATTATACGTTTTTTCCCTTCTGAGAGTAATTGAATTATTATTTTTTATACTAAATATCAATGGTATCTACTAATATTTCTATTAAAAAGATTAGTGCATAAAATTTTTATCTACAGTATTGAGGTCAGAAGTTATGCAAATGTCCCATACGCAATGGGAGAATAGGCCTTTATCACTTCTGGATTTTTCTATTGCCGAATTGCATACATCGTACTTAATGAAATTATAAAATTGAGCATCTGGGTCATTCTCGTGAAAACAGTCATTATGAGATCCATTGTGTGCGAAAATTTAAAGTGAAAGAAAAGCTTTGGAACTTTTTATATACTGTGAAAATCGGTTAAATGACCTTTAAGGGATGGTGAAAATTCGGTCGTTATAACCGATAGTCGTTATAAACAATATTTTTTTTAAAATCATAATAGCCTACAGTATAATACACTCTAGAGTTTTATAAATTATTTTGATAGTAAGAAGTATTAAACTTTTTGGTTTCAAAATTAAATAAAAACATATTTAATTATAATGAATTTAATTTCCGTCTATATTAAATTATATTTATAGCCACACTAAAAACATAGCACTTTATATTTTTTTAAATTGAAAAAATTCTAGAAAATACTAAAGTATATAATGTAGAAAACAAATCTAATGAATAATATTTATTATATTATACTAATGACTTCCGAACAGTGCTGGTTTAAGAGTTTTATAGGCCTTATTCTGAAAAAATAAATTGGGCCCCTAAAGAATATGACCCTCGTGATATTCAATTAATAAATCATTTTATTTTAGTTTATTATCTTTAATATTCAGGTTTAGCAGTGATAAAACTTTCTCGGACATTTGTAAATAAACAGGATTAGAATAACACTTAAATTTTAATAACTAACTTTAAATTTTAATAACTAACCCACGTGGTTCCGATTTATGACTGTCAAGTCACGTCGTTATATCCGATACGAATTTCCCTACTTAGAATCTACGTAGACTACAAAATCGCCGTCGTTATAGCAGGTTTCGTCGTTATATACGATGTCGTTATAACCGATATATTTAGTATGGAGTAGAATAGCAAACCAAACTTCTTGTAAAAATTCCATCGTTATATGCGATTGGTCGTTATAAACGATTTTCACTGTATTTGTATCTGTATCATAGCTTTACCAAAAAAATGTAGATCCTATTCAATAGTCACAATATTTAATGAAATAAATTATTTTAATTTTTTAAAAAGTGAGGGAATGGCAGTTTTCTCAGGATTTATCAGTCATGCATTTTTAATCCAATGTTTTTATTTCACAAGTGACATTAATACATAAAAATGCGACATTTGAGCATCACTGAGTTACAGATTTGTGAAATAAAATTGACTGGCGTGGCTGTTACATGTAAAAGGTTGTTGTGGGGTTTTTTTTATCCACTCTTTGATAAATGTGAATGTCATTAGGGAAAGGCCAATTGTATTTTCCTCCTTTTGTCGGGACCATGCCATCAACCATGATATTTTTGGACATCAGGTTCTTTATTTCTCCAAAGCTTTCTCGTATTCTACCAGCACCCAATCTCCTATTTTCAATTCAGTATTTTGGCACATAATCCATGTTTCCTGCAAATAAAAAAGTATTTTTCTTTTTATTATATTAGTGAGTCAGTATTTTTAGTTGGCAATTAATAAAAAAGAATTACATATTAACGTAATTAAAATTATTATAATATATATCTTACCTTGTGTTCCAGTTATTGAAGTATCAATTTCCAGATCACTGTCCACAGAACCACACTTGAAACCTGTTCCTAAGTGGTAGTGTTGACACAAAACTGATGGGTCACATGCAAAGCATGAAAGTGAATGGAAATTCAGTTTGCTGCTGTTACGATTATATGCAACTTGATGTACTTTCAATGTCCCAATGAAACTTTCGATTTCATTCCTCAGCAGATGGTCAGCTTTGGTGGTATTTTTGTTTACTACTTCACTTAATTTCAATCCTTTGCAATTTTTTTTTGCAAAACAGAAGCAAGTGTCTTATAATTATTGACGTCTTTTCCTTCTGCAACAAGCTGATCGCTGTTCTTTGAGAATCGCTCCAATTTCATCGGGTTCTCCCTTCCTATGCCCTGTTTCACTATAGTTCCATGTGAAGTTATGAATATCTGGAACTATAGTTATATATGTTGTGCAGTCAGTTGGAACATTTTCTGATTTTTATATTGGTTAGGTGCTCCATCACTAAGCATGTGTACAAATTTTTGTTTGATTGCTGATTCTTGAAGAATCCACTCAAAAACTGGCTGAAGATGTGCCCATACAGACGTTGAGTCATGTCTGATAGAAGAACTTATGGTGGCGAAAGGGTGTGGAGCTGTTGTATCATTTTCTCGGTTATAGTAAACACCTGTATGTAGTGTAACTTGTCGTCTACGTCTACCAAAATGAACAGACTGAATTTCTTCATTGTATTTGCAGCTGTAACTTTCGCTGAAATCAATATGCACTATAATTGAATCTGATGATAATTTTTCTTTCAAGTCTTTCATAATTTTTGTACTGATACGATATATTTGCTACATGAGCCATATATTTTAATAAATTACTTTTCAGCTTCTTAACTGAATTGGAAATGTTAACTTGGAAATTCAACTTTCATTGATGTTTTAGTTACCTTCTCTTCATTCATTTTTCGCAACATATGTATCTTTTTTCAAAACCCATTTTTTGTATGTCAATGTTTCCCCATCATTGTAAACATTGTACACAGGCTTTTTGTCTTTACAATTAAAACATTTTCTAAAAAACAATCCTCACAGTTTGTATCACAACATAGTGCCTGTAATAGAATTTCAGGTGTTTTGTAATCAATAGCATTGATCTTGTGTAGTTTTGAGATCACTATCTCCATATTCACATGTATAATACATTTGCATGTATTTCTATCGCTAATTTTAGGTTGCATAACCCAAAATGGATGCATTCTTCAAAAGTAGGGTAATTGATTCGATAATGGGCATTCGCATCTAAGAATTTTTTATGAAAATTTTGTAGAGTATCATTCAGTACTTTCTTTTGCTTCTTTTCTTTGTTTTTAGTAATGCATTCTTTTTTACCTGCACATATTTTAGAGACATCATCAGACTCAAAGTTGCCACATCTTTTGTCACAGTTTCAGATATGACTCTATATCGCTTTGTCAAATTACTAGACTTCACCAATGAGACTTTGAATTTTTTACCTTTTTTGTACTTCATGTAACATTTAGCATAAGACATTGCTCTATACTTTTTTTTTAAAAAAATTTCCATTTAGCATTCTATCAAATATTTGTTTTTCGCTGTGTGTCTTTCCAATGGTTTTGAAGTTACAACCTATTTGTAAATGCAATGCTTCTCCAAAAACCAATTTTTTCCAAACTAATGGAGATACCCTTTTTTATCCAAAAATTTATTCACTTGGCTTCTTGGTGACATTCTGGTCTTATCTCCATTTTTAATCCTAAAGAGGTGCTTCTTGTAGCGTTCATCTTGAGATTTTTGAATTGTGACATCCATTTCCAGTTGCTTTCTCTTTTTCTGTGTGTTTTTAATGTTTCTTGCAAGCTTTATTTTTCTTATTTTTTCTTTAGAATTTTGGACATCACACAGAGTAACATTTAAAATATGTTGCTCATTTGAAGGTCCTGAAATACTTGCCATTTGATTCTGGATCATCATAAATATCTGTATTTAATTCCTTTATGGGTTGTTTCTTTAACCTGTAGTTGTGGGAGTTTATCTTCCACTGTTTTCTCTGTAGTCTCAGTTCATGACGCATCTTAGAAGCTGGTTTTACTTGTCCCTTTCCTTTTTGTTTTCTTAAATATTTGATTTTCTCTTTTTCCTTTAAAATTAAACAAGACTCTGCATTCATCTTAAGTCGTTTTTCTTTTCCTATCATTCTTTTTTCTTCAAACGAGCCTCTTTTGTTTTCTTCATAACAAAACTGTTGAAACAGAAATTACAAATATTAAGATTTTTAATGTGTCATAAAGCAATCATTTTCAAAATATTAATTTAAATTTGTTCATTACATCTTATATTTCTCTACAAACTGTCTTTTATTTTATATTTAATGATATCAAAATTAAATCCTAAACATAATTCCATTTCGAACAGCTACACAATAGGTTCTATTTTTCACCATCCTGGTAATCGTGCCAAGATAGCGAGAAATGGGATTTATTGGGCAGTTAAGCTTTCAATTTCTAACATGAAATATTTTAGATGTTAAATTACTCGTAAAGAAAAGAATGATTTTCCGGCGCCTGGTGGGACCCGAACCCACGACCTCCCGATTGCCGGTCAGGTGCTCTACCTACTAAGCTACAGGCGCAACCACTCTCTCCCTTACGAGTATATATATATAACTTTGCATGGACAAGTTCGCTATTGGTGTGGCAGTACTGTGACTACCGTTGCCAAAGCGACAAGTTAAAGAAGCAAGAATGTCTGATATGACAAACTAGATTTTAATATTATTAAGGTAACAGTTTTTTCATTTCCAGGCATAGGAAAATCATTCTTTTCTTTACGAGTAATTTAACATCTACTGTTGCCACATCATCGGCTAATATGAAAAAACTGTTACCTTAATAATATGAAATATTTTATTTTATCCAAAGAAGGAAAAACAAAAGTATCAATCAAACAAGAGGCATGTAAAATGTGAGGAATGTCCCACTTTTTTTTTCGAATAATTCATGCTAAATTTCATTCCCTCACTCAAGCATCATTCCCTCACTTTATCTAATAATGAGGGAATGATAAATTCTCTGACTTCTGAAAGTAGAAGTTAGGCCTAACTGGTTTCTGACTTCAATCACATATAAGAACCTTTAGGCCATAATGCAATTCACAATTAACCTGTTTCTGGATTTTATTTTAGTTATTAAAAAAAACCAAAAAAACATGAGGGTATTATAAAGTAAACAAAATCATATAGTTTGATGTAATCAAATGAACTTCAAACACAAAGTTTCATTTTATTGAAGATGGAAACATGCTATTTTGTTACTCTGTGTTGCCAAGTGTAAATCACCAAACTTTATTCCGATTTTTTTTTCGTTCACGATGGTTGTGATGGAGAAAAGAAATTGCTGTAAGGGAATGATGCCACATGCTGGGGACGAACTTTAAAAAAAAGCAGTGTTCAACAGTCTTGATATAAAAAATATGAAATATGGATTATATATATTTTACAATTCAGTGTTATGAAATTAAGAAAACAGATGCACAAAATTTCTGCATATTTGTTTAGAGACATTTTTTATTTATTTTTAGACAGCAGCTGTGACAAGGTTGTTGGTAAAACAACATGTACAAGTGAGGGAATGACATTTTTTAAAGTTTTAACTATTTTAATAAAATAAAAAATTTAAATTTAAAATTTAATTTACTATGATTATTTGAAATGCATGTTAAGTATTTTTACCCCAAAAAAATTACATATAATTTGAAAAACAACTGTGCAATATGCTGGAGACATGAAATTGACTGTTTTCACGAGAATGACCCATCTCTTTCTCTCTCTCTCTCCTGATAGCCTTTCATTTCACCAGGATTTTCAGTGAACTTAATTATGTGCAAATGTATTAGAATTCATAAAATTGTGTTGCCTTGCATCTTGCTCTACGTGACAGGCTTTGCAAGAAAGCAAACTGTGTCATTTAGAGCATCGGTTCTTCAACTGTGGTCTGTGGACCCTATCAGTGGGGTCCATGAAACCCTCCCAGTGTTCAGAAAACTAATAACACAAGAGCATTTACTCTTTAATGCTAAGAATAAATTATGAGAAAACAAAAAACTCCTTCCGTAAATGGTGACCATCAGTGATGAAACACCAGAAGTAAATGTGTATAATATAAATTCCTTGCTTTAAACTTTAATTCTTGGGGGCCCACGAGGGCGAGTTATCTCTGAAGGGGGTCTAGAAAAGTTAAAGAACCACTGATCTAGAGCATTGAAATGTATTGAGTCATCGAGAATATACTCGCATTCTTGCAATAGCGTAGCGGTAATACACATTCTCTGTGTAAAAAAAATCCAGATTTAAATACTGTTGGTGCAGAGCACTTGTCTTTCCCCTCCAATCAGTATTCTTGGTTTGATTCTATAAAGGTGCATTTTCCTAGATGGGCATAATATGCCCATCTAGGAAAACACGCTTTAAGCAACAGAGTTGGATTCCTGTAAGCCTGGATCTTAACGTAGCATTTTCTTAGCTATCCTCGTGTCTTAAAACACAAACCAATTATCAACGTTTTTTGATAGGTTATATAAAATTTCTAAACTATTCTTGTTTCACCCCTTAAGTTGCATTATAGGCAACTTGTTTCTCTTTAAACACTTATGAATCGAAAAAAATTCTGTCTTGAGTAAAAATTCATTTTTTTTTAAGGAATTTAGTTCTTTAACTAATTCCTGTCCAACCTTCTTTATAATTAGGGAGTTCTTTGTTTCCCAACTTATTTTTTAGATTTAATGGAGTAATCTATATAAAAAGTTTAGATAGAGTTATGTTCCAAGTTGACATGTACAATCAAAGTTGGTTATAACTATCATCAAAGGATTAGGGGATTTTCTTCACTCTAACCAGTATTCAGTATAACCATTTATTAAAAATCATACTTTTGTATGATCTAATATGTATGATATCTGGCTTGATATACTCAGTCTCTATTAATTTTAATGTTGTAAAAGAGGTTAATATTTAATGCGGTACTTGTCCTACTTTATTTTGACCATTATCAAAATTTTCAATTTCCTAGAATAGCAGCAGGAATGCATTCTGTATTCTATGCAAAAATAATCTTAATGCTACTGAAATCTGAACTTCGTTTTGTGTTTGTTTTTTTTAAAATTATTTTGAAAGTAAATACAAAATTTTTAAATATAAGGATAACATTTATAAATTGGGGCACCGAAAGAATAGTTTCTTTTTTTATCCATGATATTCCATGTACAGTGGTATCTGCCTATTACGAAAATTTTCTTCAGTATCGATAGGTATAGAGCAGGGTTGTCCAACCTCTTTAATCAGTGGGCCACTTCAAAAATTTTCGGAGATCTCGCAAGCCAGCGATTTCATAAAAAAAAAACCTTATTAAAAGCCTCTCTTTAGAGATTTTTTTCTGTTATTTTTTTGTTTACTTGTGTAATGGAAAGAGGTTCAAATACAATGCCTCCTGGTTTTTTCATATTTCTGAAAAAAAATATCCAAAATTTTTGTTCTGGATTTTTTATTCCAAACAGTCAGTAGGCCGGATTGTGGTCCATGAGCTATATGTTGGACAACCCTATTGTAGAGTGTGTCATGTTTAGTCTTGTTATACCTTTTCCCAATCCCTTGAGCAGTGTGATAGATTTTACTATATATATATCATACATTGAGATTGAAATCATTTGTTTACATCCATGTTCTTAATAATCAAGTTCCACAGTACTTCATGGTGTATGGTAATGTATAATTAAAATTTTGCCACCTTATACAATCAAAAAATACAAAATTTAATTTTAGGCATACTCTAGAATGGAAGCTTCTTAAAATGTGAAGTGTTGTTGCAAAACCACTTAAATACACTTCAAAAATGAGTTTCACACCTCAAGAATTTGCACTTATTAAAGATGTTTGTTATTTTCAGTTCTTACGTTGCCAATCGTGTGGCAGATAAATTAACCAAAGTGAGTAATCACATATTTTGTTGCCGTTCTGGATCTGCAGCTGATACCCAGGCTATTGCTGATGCCGTGAGCTATCAAATGGAGATGCTACAGTGAGTGCTTTTGTTTGATTTTATGATTGTATTTTTGTGCATGCATGGTGTCTATTATCAAAGCATTTATTTTACTGCTTATGCAGCATATCTCGTAATTAAAAAAGGGCCATTTAGACCAGCTTTTTGTCCTATAGTCTATTGGTTTCATATGGTACGAAACTGATAGAATCAGTACATTTAGCATGAATGTTCCCTAAATAATGTGGTCGGTTATCTTTGATGAATTGAGTCCACCACTTTTAAATGCTACATGGATTTTGCTGTTAGGTGTAATAAACTGAGCATTCCCTCTTGTATAATTAAGAAATGCAGTGAAACCTTGATTATCCATCAGACACGGGACCAGAGCCTTGACGGATAATTGAAAAGACGGTTAAGCGGAAACGGGGAAATTTACAGTACAATATAGTACATTTTTATTAAAAAAAATTAGATTTAGAAACTTGCTAAAGGCACAATCGAAGTTTATTTGAATCAAGAGAACTTGCATGTAATAAAACACGAATATAAAACATTACATACCTGTGTATAATATTATATGTTGTTGGTTGAAAAAACTTTTTTTCACATTGTGTGCTTTTTGGCTGCCATATCTCGTACTGCAGTAATAGCAGCATCTGCTTCAGTCTGCTGTTCAAACCAGTCAGTGCACTTAGAAAGCATACATTCTGCTTCAGCATTGGTGATGGTTTTCGTACCCTGTAGACTCCTGTGCACTTTCAGCGTTTTGTTTAGGATCACTGGGATTCAACACTTGATGAATGAGTTTGTCACTTAGGAACTCGAAACCTGCTTCAAGTTTATCAATGTCCATCCCTTCACCAACGTCATTAATTTCAATGTTTTCTCCTGCGGGTAGAGCCTCACAAGTGTGTAAAATTGTCTCATTGTCGATGTTAACGGAGTGGCCCTAACTTGAATTTGACGCCGATGGTTAGGCGAGAAAGACGGTAAATCGGGAGACGGATAATCGAGGTTCCACTGTATTAATAATTTTATTTTTTTTAATTGCTAGTACAAATTTTCGAGGCTGGGGGGGGGAAATGTGTGCCCCAGTTTTAAAGTGAGATTTCATAAAATACATTTGGAATTATTCAAATTTAAAAATGAAGGTCAAAGGGTGATTTTACTTATGGGCAATTCCACCAAAAGTGAAACCAAGAGGTCAAAATTTCAAACAGTGCGAATATAGCTATACTGGTTTCCATAAATTAAGCAACAAATGGAAAAAATGTGATAATTTGGCCAAATGTAGTTCAAAATGCACGGAATTTGCGTATGTTACTGGAAAAGGCATGTAGCATCGATATACAGGATGCAAACGAGTGGCGCTGGTGTTGATTTATGCAAATGCGAAAAAGCTTAAAACTAGCTGTTTTGCAGTGAGTCGCCAATTAATGTGCGATGGTGAATGAAAAGATTTCGAGATAGCCAATTTGTAAAAATGATGTCGAAACGTCATTTGCCAGTAGAATTACATTACGCAGCTATACGCAGACTTGAAGCTGGCCAACGGTAGACGGACGTTGCAAGATGGCTGAACGTCGACCATTCTGTGGTCAGCAGAGTGTGGCAACAGTTCCGAACCAGGAATTCAGCCTCCCGAAGATACAGCGAAGGTAGGCCAAGGGTTACGACCTCCTCAGATGACCGATACTTGCGGCTTTCGGCAAGGCGAAACAGGATTACTACTCCGACTCATCTCAGATCTGGGCTTGCTGCAGCTACAGGAAGGACTGTATCAGCTTCGACTGTACGCAGAAGGCTACATGAAGGAGGAGTGTATGCTAGGCGACCAGTATTATACATGCTCTTAACTTCTCGCCACAGAAGGGAACGTTTGAATTGGGCATCTATGTGTGTGAACTGGACTCGAAATCAGTGGAGGTCCGTACTTTTCACGGATGAGTCGAAATTTGCTTTGCAGAGTGATTCTCGACGAGTTTTCATCTGGAGAGAGGCTGGTACTCGATATCAGCCCTCTCTTATGCAGGAAAGGGACACATATGGTGGAGGTACTTTGCCTGTATAGGGAGGCGTAGCTTTAGGCGGACGTACTGCCCTCTATGTGTTGTCTCATGGCAACCTTAATGCTCAGGGGTTTAGAAACGAGATCCTTGACCCCATTGTTCGACCGTATGCGGCTGCTATTGGCGATACATTTGTACTGCAGGCAGATAATGCCCGCCCTCACACAGCTCATCTTGTGCAGCTGTATATTGAAAAGGAGACTATAGTCCAAATTCAATAGACAACAGTCTCTCCCAACCTGAATCCCATATAGCATGCTTGGGATACACTCGGGAGGCGTGTTGCTGGCCTCTACCCCCTCCCCGTAGGGGCTTGGAATTGCTTTGCATGAACAGTGGACATCGATACCCACGGAACTCATTGACAACATCATTAGCAGCATGGAACAACGCTGTCGGGCCTGTATTACTGTTTGAGGTAACCACATTTTGTATTGAGATACTTTTTACTATTTCATTGTGACACCTGTATTTCTGACTTTTTTTTATTTGTATAGCTTATACAAAATGTAAATGCTTTGTATCACATGTTCTTACATTTTTTAGTTACATATGGTATGATAAAGATTTTCACCAAATTTCATCCAAATTGGTTGTATATTATGAGTTATCACGTTTTTTCCATTTGTTGCTTAATTTATGGAAACCCGTGTATATTATATATCATTTTACAGCTAGAAATCTCTATTTTCTATATATTGTATCCATATTTTAATATATCCCAAGTGCAAAAACATTT
>QLNU02003225.1:34154598-34167468 GCA_006491805.2 Dysdera silvatica | reverse complement strand
TTAAGGCACTTGCATAAACAAAGCGTGAACATAAACAGAAAAAATAGGAATTTAAAATATGACAAACAGGCAAATAATAAATTAATTTTCTTCAGCAGCTTCTCCAGTAGACGTGGTGGGCCAGTCGTAAATCGCCTGATAAAAATTCTTATCTGGGATGTATTGATGTAATTTTTTATATCCATAATTTTCTTTTCATTTATTGGAATTTTTCCTTGGTAGGCGGGATTGCTTGCTGGGTCTGAGATGAATACTTACGTATCTATAGATAATTTTTTTAATAGGCAAAACTGTTCTTTTATAGTGGTGTCAATGAATAGTTTGGATCTAACCACTCCAGGTTCTTGACTGGTGAAAACAAACTCATAGACGTTATTTACAGCAAAATAAGGTTTTTGCTTTTCAGGAACCGCTTTTCTTTAACTTCTACTAGAGAGGGCTTTCTTTTTAAAGTAGGCTGGCCACCAATTTTTAAAATTAGCAACATCCTGATGTGCTACGTGTTTTACTTTGAACTTCTTAGTATTTGAGGAGGATACGATGAGATCTTCATATTGTTGAGGTGTATAAATCTGGTTCTGACTGTGAATTTTCCTTTTAATCGTTGCAAAATTTCAGTCACGATCATTAAAGGAATGTCCACGTTGAGGGAAGTAAATTGAAACTTGTTCAAACCTTCCAATTACTGTCAGTGCAAGTAAAAAGCATATCACTGTATTATTGCGGTTCTGCCTGGCGGGTAATAGAATATTTCTTGTACTGGCAAACAAAGAAGTGGGAGATTCTGCATATAATCAAAACATATGTGGCTACTTTATCGTTATCCTTACATAACAACCTTATTGACTCAAGTTTTTTGAAAAATTTTGAAGCTCTTTGTTTGTGAACTGTTCTTCTATTGCCGCTCTTTTGTCATTTTCATTAAGATGATGATCTTTTATTTTGGTACTGAGCTCTTCGCATTTAGAGCATACATCGATTTGTGGTCGGCCGAAAGATAAATTAAAATTTTCATAAAAATACTTCAGGAAAAAATTGTGTTTCATAATGTTCAAGCATTCAGGATGTTGTTTCCGCAGGCAGATATTTTTTTAATGTCGATGCGTAATGGACTTGTTTGACTTGAATACCATCGATGAATTCATGAATTTTTTGACAATTTTCTCCTGACATCATACCTGAATGAGAGCCGACCGATTTTCCACTCTTGTCTAAGGAAGTCCAATTTTAACTCTTCTAAGAGCAAAGCCATCCAACTCGTTTTTTTTATTTAGTGACTCCAAAAAAAAGATTGAAACGTGACGTACAATATTTCAATTGTTAAATTCAATGTGATTTTATACAAACGTGTTTAATTTGATTCACCATGCCTTAGACTTACTTTTTGTCTGAATGTCTGTCTTGGACATTCGCTTCTTACTTCGATCTTTCGTTGATCAGTCCTTGCAATAAAATATCTTGTTCGTCTTTGGTTGCAAATGTATTAATTTTTTAGATCATTGCCTGTTTCATTTCTGCAGACACAGCCGAAAAACACTTGTGGGGGCACCTAAAAAACAAAATACTCATTATGGGTAAGCACAAAATAATATGAGATGCTAATTTAATGGATTTTCGATACCAATATAATAGATAAGAAACTACAAATTTCTTCTTACTTTCAGTCTCCAATTTTTCATGGCTGCACTTCTTTTCCAGCATAATTTACATGTGCTCACCCATGCAATTTGTCCTCACGAATAGCAAACTGTTCGTATTTATGGCTGTTGATCACACTTTTATTGTTTTTTCGCTGGGAAGCAAGATGCACTGGATAAATTTTCACTGTTTGACATGATTATGTCAATAAATCACCTAAAACAAACTATACTGAAATGGCTCATTAGCTTCTGGGCTCCCACAATAGAAACACCATGTTCACTTCGCAGACTTTCTTAATTGTTGCCACTTAGAAACATAAGGGAAACAAACATAATAAGTTCAATTTTTAAAATTGGCAAAATACCAAGTTTTATTTTTATTTGATGTTTTCCAAATATACGTGATTTCATCTTCTATATCTGGCAAAATATTTTGTATAATTATATTTTCAATTTTTATATTTGGCAACAGTTTTTTTGTTTTCCAAATTCTAAAAAAAAAGTCTTCAACTTACTATTCTAGTGTGCACACATCATTCTCGGAGCCTCTTCTAAATAGGAGTACTTATTTACTCCAATGTTGTATTTGAAATAATTCATGTATTGGCGTGTATTCACAAATTAAGTGTTTAAAGCATTAATAAATATTATTTTAAATCGATGGTGCTGCTGCAATTCTTCCATGATTATTTCTTCAAGCTGACAACACGTGGGAGAAAATTAAACTAACGATCCTTTGCACATAAACAAAGGGTTTCTTTCAACCACTCAATCTGATGTAAACATGCACAGTATCATCAATGTAGAGTTCTCAAAATTATTGGGAAGGGGGGGGGGGCGAAACACATTTTATGTAGGTTTATACATTAGAGTATATATATGATTGCAATTTATTTTAGATTATTGGGGGGCTCGGGCCCCATGGGTCCATGTAACTCTACGTCTATGAACAGTATTGCGCAATCCCATTTGAGGAGAGGTGATGACATCCATTGTGAAAAGGGGTCATCTCCCAAGGATGACTCTTTTTCAAAATGAACGCTGGTAGTGGCCTTAGATTAAACTGCCTTAGAAAAATAAATTTGATCCATTCTCACGTGGAATCGAAGTATTGAAGTTATAACAATACGAAACCGCCAAAAAACTGATTTAAAAAAAAAAAAAAAAGGAGTTGACCTCTTTTCAAAATGACTGATTCATATAATGTAGCCCCTTTTATAATTCTGTCAGCAAACAAGACTAGACACTGTCCTGGTATCATTGAAACATATCTGGTCTTTGCCTTATCAACAGCTTTAAATGTCACCCGTTTCTGACCATTTTTGGTAGATACGCTAACTGCTATATAGCATGATCAGCGTACTAATGTTAGTGTTTCTGAACTACCTTCTCTTATCAGGTCATCTTGTCATAATCTAGCCTTTGTTGAAATCGGATATGTATGTTTCTTCTCCCATGTTAAGATAAAACAAAATACTGAGAACTCTGACCCATCTGGAATATCCCAACTTTGGCATGTGTTTGTCGGCTGTATATGTGCTACTTTGCAAAAATGGATTAAAACTGATTGTGGTATATAGAAAATTGTCGGAGACTGATTGTGATACATAGTAAATCGTCTATTTCTCTCTTTCTCTCTCTCTCAAATTTAAATAAGAATTTTTATCATGTGGTGCCAATCGTAGTTGTGTAAGAAACTTATGTCCGTGAGTGTCCCAGTAGATCTGTCGTTACTTCGGTCATATTCTTTGTATTTACTAGTTTGGATTCACCAAAATATACTTGATATTTGTATGAGTATGATGTAATTCTGGATTTATTTTAAACAGTTGGTTCTATGTCTGATGGCCCATCCAACACTTTTGGAATGTGAAAATACAAAGACTTGCATAGTCAAGAGTGATGTTTCATTGATTTACTGTTTATGTAAAATTTAAGTATGTTGTGTGTTTTTTTAACTTATTTTTTTTTCTTTCCCTTCCAGAATGGAGTTGGGTGAGCCAGTGTCAGTAAAAACTGCTGCGAACGCCTTCAGGCAACTGTGTTATAACTACAGAGATGCGCTTATGGCTGGTATAATTTGCGCAGGATGGGATAAAGTAAATGGCGGTCAGGTAAGAAGTGCAGATATGATAATGTATAACCATTGTGTGTAACTATTCCATTATCCACTTCTAAATTAAGAGCTTCTCCATCTGTCGTCCATACACATCTATTCCAAGTAATTCATTTTTATGTTGCTCAACCTGCTTTATTTCATTCACTCATCTTGTTTAAGGATGTATGATGATTTCTTCGAACTCTATTGTGAATTTCCTTTTTTTGGTCAGTTTGTGTGTGAAATCTCTGCAATTTGAGCTGCTTTACTTTAACAATGATATCCTCAACTTTTGTATATGCCCACTTTTTGCTTTTTTTTCTTCCTTCTAGTTGTTCCAAGTATAGACCTCTCCATGCTCCTTTGAGTTTGTAATTTCTCTATCGTCTTTTTCATTAGATGCCACGTGTCTGATCCATAAGAGAGAATAGGTTAAAACGTACTGGTTGAAAACCTTGGTTTTTTGAACACAAAAACGTGGGTGGTATTCTTCCTTTCTGGATATGGAAACCTGTCTTTTGCGACTTAGTTGGCTTGTCAGCATTTTGATTTGTTTTTTAAACAGTTCTGACCACCATCTCCATTTTTTTTTTTAAATTTGGGTTATGTATACATGGTGTCTATCTACTGATCTAAAAAAGTCAGGGAAATTTGAAGTGCAGAGGCCCAAGTTAAAGAAATTTTAAATTTATTGCTGTAATAATTAGCTTATTAAAATAATTTTCCTGAACTGAACTTTTCGTATTGCACTAAAAAATTAAAAAAAATTATACTTTTTGACTAAGCTTCCTCCAAAACTAACCTTTTTTTTGCACTGGAACTGTTTTATTATATATTTTACATACAAATGAAAAGAATAACAATGTCAGGGTGATTATATTCCGGGAATTTCAACTTGCCTCTTCAGGGATTTCTTTTTAAAAAATTGCAAAATTTCGTTTTGTTTCGTATAATTTTTTGTATTCTTTTAGAAATCATTGTTTTTATCAAAAATATTATGTAACTTTTCAGGGAATTTTCTGTTATGTTCAGAGAATCTGGTTTAGACTTACAATCACCCCCGCAATGTTTAGTGTCATTATCCCATACCATATCTTATATAAACTTTTCTTTTTGCTCTGTAACTGCAATTAACCATGATTGATTTGGCTTATTGTGGAATTACTTGAGTGGACTTGGTACTCATCATGGTGATTTTGATTGAAAAAAAAAGCCCTGCTGTGGTAATAGAATCACTTAGCATGCTGCTTTTGCAGGTTCAACTCTCAGTGGTGCTGAAAAATGGGGGGAGGGGAATGCTTACCAACTGTTTATATGCTTGTTGTAGTCTGGGGGTTGGTTCCCTAGGCATTAAGAGGTTTGTATTCTTTGAAAAACTAGTCACATCACAGTCTAGTCCCAGAAAAATAGGTCTAAAGAAAGCATAGTTTAAACCCGGCACAGTCTAGTCTTTTCGCCGTAAAACTCATAAACGAAATCTTATTCTAAGTCATAAATATGTATATAAAATATAATTTTAATAATTTCTGTCATTATTACAGTGTCCATTCAAGGATCAGAAAGGGGATGGCACTTTACTAAAAAAAATCTTTGCATGCTTTAAGTAGTGCTAATTAAAACAAACTGACTAGATTACTAATTAAAACATTTTTCAGCAAACCATTTTTTCCTCAATGGAAAGCAAAACTGAACTAACCACAGAATTTAAACTATTTGACACTTAAATATTCGACAATAGAGGTAGCCAGGGTAGAGTGTGGCTATTCTATGGTGGGCTAGAAAATGCTAGTCCACTGTATTTCTGTAGCTGTTCTCCCCCCCCCCTCTTTCCCAGATATTTGCGTGTATTTCCTTCTGCGAGAAAAAGATAAATAGGGAACAGGATGAGGTAGATTAAGCCTGAATGGAGTTGGATGGGTCTCTCTATCAGCAGGGGTCGAAATTCTATAGCTATACCACCGCTTGTATGGATGTTTTTTAGTCCCGTGTCAGATAGCATTGGACCTTGTCTCGTATAGCGCTGGATCCAGTCTTGGATAGCCTGTGATCCTCTTCCAAAAACATGGCGAAAGTATCTCCTTGTAAGGTCAGGGTTTGTACGGGTATTGGAAAACCTGGAAAGTCCTTGAAATTCATTTTTTGGTATTTCAGACATGGAAAAGTCCTGGAATATACGCTGCTGTGGGTTTCCCCCCCCCCCCTTCCTTTTACGTTTCCCCCAATGCCGTTTAATTTTTGTTTTGCTGTTTGGGAAACTTTTAGCTGGCAAGATGCTAATATCTCCAACTCCTAAAAATTGTCAGATTGCTAATGAATCTCTCCCCTCCCCCCCAGTAGTTTTATTTTTAGCCAGATCTAGTTTCCACTTGGAATACTTGCGTCTAGAGACAGGACGGGGCTGCGCCTACTGCACATGTGCATGATTAAATGTAAGTGGTAGGAATTTTTCCCGAGAAAGCGGAGCTTGTGCTGTCTCTAGATCAGTTTGAAGTTTTTCAAGGCTACAGTCGTTTTTGCGGTGGCAGCGAGCTAGCTATTTTCCTTCCTTTAACTACTTTTCAGGGAGGGTTAAAAGTTTGTTTTGAAGACTGTGGTTTCGTTTTGCTTTTTTCGTAACGAATATTCTTGCAAAATGTATTTCATTTTTCGTTCATTTTTCTCTTTGTATAGCATTAGGGAAGGATTTTTTTGAAGGGAGTGAGAGGGATGCATTTTTCCAAGGTTTGGGCTGTTTATTTACTAGAATTTGTTAGTTTTCAGCAAGTAAGTGGCATCAGTGCTAGTGAGTTTTCTCTCTTTTTTTTCCTTTGCAGTGGTACAAGGAATATTTTTGTATTTTTCCACATTTTTATGTAAGTAAGGTAATGTATGCGTCCAAAATGAGCGTGAGTGGAGATAAATAACTTGTATGACAGGTGGGCTAGACCGCCCATGTGTATTTTTGCCCGAGTTGGTAATTTTGAAGAACTATAGTGAAGTGACAGATGAACCTATATAACTTAATCATGCCAGGAAATTGTATTTTTAACAAGAATTGGTTGAATAAGCGTCAGTATTCAAATTGGCTTCAACCAGACGAAAGTCGCGTCAAAGCCCAATGTCGTTTGTGTGTAAAAAATTTTTTATGTCTCAAATATGGGGGTATCTGCTCTTACCAGTCACCTGAAAGGGAAAAAACTTTGTCTAGTGATGAAATCCACGAAAAATACTGGAACAGTAAAAGAATTATTTAACCCTCATCATCTCTTCCAATGACATCTTGTGGCAAGGATTTGCTGTCCACCTCTTCTTCCTCAGAAAAGCAGTGCTCAATTTCAAATTGTGTGTCAGGGTATCAAGAACTTACGTTTGAAATATTGTGGGCCCTTAAGGTAATGGAAAGCCATTACTCTTACAATTCTTTTACTGTGTAGTGGTTTGATGCAGACAGGTTTGACAAGTGGTTCTTGTAGTGGTTTGATGCAGAAAATGTTTCCAGATAGCCATATCACAAAAAGATTTTCTTTTGGTGAACAGAAATGTGCCTATTTCTGCTGTTTTGGACTAGCACCATATATCAGATCACTTTTAACTCAAAAAAAAAAAAAGAACAGGGTAGTTTTGTTTTACTGTTCGATGAAAGTTTAAACACAAAACTGAAAGAAAAACAAATGGATTTTCACATACGAGTTTGGGACAACAATAGAGTAATTACCAAGTATTTAGACTCTAGCTTTTTAGGCCATGCAACAGCAGATGTTATGATGGAAAAAGTCAAAGTAAAGGCAGGAGTAAGAGAATAAAAAAAAGGAAAAAGTAATAGAGTAGAAATGAGTAAAATTTTTCAACAGCACTTGTTATTTTTACTTATATTTAGGTCTATTCTATTCCCATTGGGGGTATGGTCATGCGACAGCCCATGGTGATTGGAGGATCAGGAAGTACTTACGTTTATGGATTTGCCGATTCTAACTTCAAGCCTGGAATGGAATTAAAAGAAGCCACAGATTTCGTTGTCAAATGTAAGTTCAGTTTGTAATTTATTTATTGGTAACTCTTATTTAATAAACAGTTATTTCGACACTGGCGTAAGGTTTAAAAACACGACGTTTCGGGAGCCAACTGCTCCCTTTGTCAAGTGAAGGCAGAATGAAGAGTTCGTGAAAGTCCTAAGCTAAATATTTTGGGAATCCCCATCTGACTTCATTTGGTGTGGAATAGCTTTGGCTAGGGAAACCCCTGCACCTGATGACATCAGATGATCACCCCCTAACTTGAGATTAGGCAAATATCGTGCAAGGTTCTGGTAGAGGTTTTGCGATGTTTATTGCACGACTCCTCAAACCGTAGGTTTCCCATGATTCCAGAAAAAGTCTACTCCCCAGATTCGTCACATTTTGATGTAATACTTTCATCGAATGCCAATCTGGTTCGTGACCCTCCCTGAAGACATGTTCAGCTAAATTTGTGTATGGAGGCATTTGAAAACAGTGCTTTAGGTGGGTGCATTTACTGTGTCAATGTGTAGAAGCGATATGTTGATGATACATTTGTTATACTACCAAGGTTTTCAGTTGTTGATTTTCATCTCTGTTTGAACAGCTTAACACAAATTTGAACAGCCTCATATTCAATTTACGTTATAGGAAGAAGATAGAGGTTCATTACCCTTCTTAGATGTTCGGATAAATAGAGATGGGGATGGGCGACTGTTGACTACGGTGTTTAGGAAACCAACACATACTGATAGGTATCTTGACTTTCGTTCTCATTACCCGGCATCACCCAAAGCATCTGTCATTAGAGCCTTGCACCGACGAGCCTTTACACATTGTTGTAATGATGACCTTCGCAATGTTGAATTACGACGCAATAAAAGCGTGTTGAAAAAGAAAGGTTACCCGACTAAATTTATCGCTCGTAACCAATGTGGTGTTAGTGGTGGAAACAGGAATGTAGAAGATGAGACCAGGAAGACATCAGTGGTTTTGCCTTATATGGCAGGTGTTATCCCTGCGGAGGGTAATAATACCTTAACATCTTTACATACGGAGAAAGAGAGCGTTGTTTCCTGTCCTCATTCGTCTAGCGGTCCAAGACACTCCGGGCTAAACGGAGGGACCCTGGTTCGAATCCAGGATGGGGAAAGCGTCTCTTTTTCTCCAAAACAAATAAGCTCTAGTTTGAGCTAATTAATATGTGGGTGGCAAAAAAATAAAATAAATTATAGTATAATATGGCGGGTGTCTCAGAAAAGCTGTCTCGAATTCTCGGTCGTGTGAATGTTAAGACCTACTACAAACCTGTCTACACCCTAAGAGATGTATTACTTGCAATTATAGTATGGCGCTATGACACCCACAGCACCAACAATGTGTCTGCAAAGTTCAAAATCGACCTTTATTCTCCTGGCTTTTGCCCATGCTAGTAAGGTCGTTGGCAAATGATGAAAACTGTAGAATGTAAAGCAGTGTATGTTCTATCAGCAAAATTTTTAGATTTTGTGTTAGCCTGATGGGGAAAGTTCCAAGGATCGTTTAAAAATATCAATATTCTAATCCTTAAAAACTCAAAAATATTAAAAAGGAAAGCACAAAACTAAAAAAATAGAAAAAAGTAAGAAAAGAAGTTACCTTTTAACTGCTTAGCTTACAATGTCGTGTCAGAGACGTGATGGAGTGGCCGTGCGAAATGCAAATAAAACGTCTCAGAAACTTTGTAGAGCTGATCGGGCTACACGCGACATTCACTCAGTTTTCTTTGCTGCACTCGGAACTGCAGACTTACTTTTTACGAGAAATTATAAAAGGCACGCGCGTTTATGGCACGCGCTATTGGAAATTAAATCGTAAGGCAAGGGGTTAATGAAGTAGCTGCTCAAACTGAAAGCCTTGCACTTCTTGGTAGTTATAAAGCCGGGCCTCAAAGTTTTCTCTGACATTTTGAAAAGTGTGTGGAGAAATTTTATGGCACTCATCCCATATTCTTTGGCTCAGCACATTTATATTTTCAGTTGGAAGTTCGTAAACTATTGATTTCAAATGATCCCAAAGTTAAAAATCCAAGTGTGTCATCTCTGGGCTACAAGGTGACCATTCCACAACGGCCAATCCACCTTCTTGGAAACTTGTTATGTTAAAAAGGATGACATCCATTTGGTGACTGAGTGGACGAGCCATTTCTTCAAAGTGTGTTCGTATAAAAGGGAATGCTTTTTTGTGAGGATGCGTGTGTGATTTCAAACAGCTATTGTTGCTATGGAAATATTTTCATTTCAAACAACTATTATTGCCATGGAAATATTTTTATTTGAGTTTTTGAGGATTAAAATATTGATATTTTTAAACGATCCTTGAAACTTTACATATTGGATTAATACGAAATTTAAAATTGTTACTGATAGAACACACATTGCTTTACATTCTACAGTTTCTGTCATTGGCCCATGACCTTACTAGCGTGAGCAAAAGCCAGGAGAATAAAGGTCGATTTTGAACTTTGCAGACACGTTGTTGGTGCTGTGGGTGTCATAGCGCCATACAGTAAATGTCACTATTTTTTTCTCAACGAGACCTTCAAAAGAAGGTATTACTCGTTCGTATTTGCCATTTGAAATTTTGGAGTTGGCCCCCGTGGGGCGCCCCCTGGTGCTGAGGGTGAGTCGCGACACAGAACAAAAATTATTTCCTTTTCAACAAGCAACTTTCCCAAAAGGACGTTTATCTGCCTGAACCCACCAAACAATTAACAGTGGGGGGACTGACTTTTGAATCACCCCGTATATATATTACATAATAAGTTAGACAACTCAAAGGAGCATGGAGAGGTGCATGCTTGGAATAACTAGGAGAGATCGAAAAAGAAACACTTGGGTGAGAGAGCAAACTAGAGTAGAGGACATCATTGTTAAAGTAAAAGGACTGAAATGGCGATGGGCTGGGCATATTGCAAGAAGAACTGATCAACGATGGACAACAGAAATTCTGAACTGGATTCCAAGAGACCACCGAAGACCTAGAAAACGTCCTCAAACTAGATGGGTGGATGAAATAAGAAAACAGGTTGGGGTGACGTGGAAGCGAATTGCTCAGGATAGACTTGTGTGGAAAGCATTTGGAGAGACCTTCATCCAGCAGTGGATAGATAATGGTTGAATATGATGATGATGACATGTATATATTTTACTAACAGCGCACATTTATTTCATAGTACTGACATTGGCAATGCAGCGAGATGGCTCTAGTGGTGGCATTGTGCGTATTGCTGTTATTAATGAAAAGGGTGTGGAACGAAAAACCATCTTACCACCTGAACTTCCAGAATTTTACGTAGGTTAATGTCTCATGTGGTAGCCATTTTTTCACTTGTAACTTTATTCAATAAAACTTTTTTTGGAGTGTGTTTTTATCACTGTATTAAAGAACACTTGTTCACATTTATAACTACACATGGGATTTTTATGACATGTTTAAAAAAAACTTCTCCATAGAATGCCAATAAGTAAAAGCATAAATTATGTTGAAATAGCTTTATATTTTAATTGTATGTGAAAAAAAGTCTCTGTTTCTCCTAAACAAAAAAATGACTCTAGTTTGAGATAATTCTTACGCGAGTGTTGAAAATTCTTGTAAAATAAATTCCCCCACAAAAACTCACAAAAAAACTTGCCTTGGTGGCTTTGTCTGTTGACTATATTTGGCAATTATGTTATCCCTGTGAAGGGTAATAATATCTTACTTTCAGAAGGTATCGAAAACATGATTTCTTCCCACCCCCACTTCCTTGTGTGATCACCTGGTTTTTAGAAATAACTTCCCAAATCTTTTTGAATTTTTTATACAGCATGAAGTAAAAACTGAGTTTCCGCTAAGATTTTTTTTTAAATTCTTTGGGGTTTTATAAACACTATTTATTTTAGTCATTTATTTATTTATGTCTTGTACTGCATTACCAGGGTGTCTACCAGTCACAAGGTCGTTTGAAACGAAAATGTTGTTTGAATGAAAGTGTCATGAAAATGGTCACAAAAAAAAAAAAGTCACAAATTCAAAAGATGGTCACTAAAGGTAACTAATTTTTTGATTAGGTCATGAGTTTGTGAAATTAAAAAAAAAAAAAAATCCTTAGATCTCACAAAATTCAATAGAATCAAAAGATTTGTGATTTCATCGGTGGCTTATGTATGGCATTCTCATTCTGTCACATGGTGGCCAGTGGGCTGCGAAAAAATCAGGGAATTTTTGAAAAATACTGGAAACTTCAGTAGGAAACCGGTATAGCAATGGCACACTGGATTTCCTGCGATCTTCAGGCATTCTCTTACTCGCCGGACGTTTCTTCCCTAGGTCTGTTTTTACATAAAAGTCTGTATTTTCATCTTAAGTCCAGATTAGTCCGGGTATTTTTTAATCATTTGGTACTCCTTTTCTTTTTCTTCATTTAACCTCCGCTTAATCAGAAATTGAGTGGTTGAACATAAATAATCGGTTATATTCATATGTTTACAAAGGCATTTCTGGAAGCAATCGATCATGGTGCGAAATGGAAAATCTTATAGGTTATTTCTTTGTTTTTTTAGATGTATTGAATGATAATTAAAAAAAGAAAAAAAAAATCACGCTTGGCCGCTTTGCCCTCTCTCTCTCTGTTCCAGGCCCTAACTACAGGATTTCAAAGCCTGCACTTTTTGGTTCCATGTTCTTATTTCTCTGAAGCTAATACTTCTAACATTGTGGCTACTGACCTGGAAAAGTCAGGGAAGTTTTTTTGACTGGAAGAGTCAGAGAAATTTGAAACACAGAGCCTTAAGTCAGGGAAATTTGAAATTCATTGTTATAATAAATAGCTTATTAAAATAATTTTTCTGAACTATGCTTTTCGTACCACATTGCATACTGAAAATTTTGAAAAACTTATACTCTTGACTAAACTTCTTCCAAAAGTTATCATTTTGCACCGAAACTAATATAATTTATATAAAATTATTAAGTCTATATATTTCTCAGAAGAAAATGTTTGCCAAATATATAACTAAAACTTGAAAAAAAGAAAGTATTTTTAGCTAAACTATGTAATCTGTAAGGGATTTTGCTCATACCAATCTCCTTTGCCTTATATACAGTCATACACATTTTAAATGAAATAGATGAAGCA
>QLNU02003225.1:34134126-34154498 GCA_006491805.2 Dysdera silvatica | reverse complement strand
AGAGTTCATTTCAAATTAACATAAATTTACTTTATGAAACTGACTTAAAAAATAAATTCAGCAAAAAGTATTGCTAGTAGATAGATTCTGTTCTTCAATATATAAATTGGGTACATAAACTTTAATAATTTTTCTAGAAAACCAATTTTGAAAACCATACCATTTTACGGTAAACTTCTCTAGTTCTAATAATTATATATATAAAATTCTAAAAGCATCTTACAATCTATAAATATGTTCTTGTAATGTACTGAAATGGTAAATATTATTTCAAAAATAGTTTCTAATTTGACCATGATTCGATACTTTTCTCTAAAAAAATGACCTTTTGCATTAGTTTTGGAATAATATTTTCATTCTAAAAACCGATTTGCAATATAAGTATTATTCCGATACATCACATTGAGAAGGTAAGTACAGGGTTGCCACAGGCGACTAAAATGCGACTATTTGCTACTATTTTTCACCTTGGGCGACTTTTTTCGTTGAAAACAGCCCAAAAGCTACCATTTTTGTCAAAGTGGGAATTTTCTCACATGGTGGCGACTATTTCTTCCTTTTTCGTTTATTCTCATTTTATCCAAAAAGTTTGGGAACATTCTATGATTTTGATGAAATTTAGTTATTTGACGAAAATGATCCTCAAATATTCCGTTTGACGAGCGGCATGCTTAGACAATGGAAAAGGAAAGAAAACGTGGAGAATCCCCTTGAGTGACATCTCTAAGGAACTTTTTCTTCGTCCAACATCATATGCGCAGTGCATTTCCGAACTGCTTTCAAATTTTGGATGTATCTATCTTTCTATACGATGATTTTTGTTTCATAAGGGCTATATTAGACGGTGTCCTATTGTTAGCGTAAAGCCCGCCGTAGTTGCTGTCCCTGCGCTATTACTTACCCACAGAGATTGTAGAACTCACTAACTTTACCTGTTTCATACTTGCTAACTTGTAAAGTTTTTCACCGAATTGATCCAATACCACCCAAATTCTAGATTCTCATTAAACATTAAGGTGGTATTGATTGATCGTAAACTGATTTATTTATATTTTCAGAAATAAAAAGAAAGCTTAAGAACGATTTAATGAATGCATTTTTCCTCAATATTTATAGCATGTTTTTGTTTCATTTTTTATTGCTACTATTCTTCTCACAGCATCAACATAGCGAACACATTTGGATTCAAACCATGCGGCTCGTAATGGGACTTTTGTGAACAACATGAACTTCATAAGAGCATTGACCATAGAGGGGAACTTTGTAAGAAATAAGTGCTAGAGTATTCCTTTAAAGCGAAAATGAGCAATATAACACTACTCCCAAACCCAGATTTGTTGACAAAAGCTAATTTGCGTATTTCAACGATTTTAGCTTTTCAAGAGGAAATCAGGGAAGAGGTTTCAAAATTACAGAAAAAAATAACTTAATATTTATAAAGTTTTATTTTTCCAACGAAACTTTTGACTTTTCTATCATGCTCATTCATTCAATTAAACTATTTTTTACCTACTATAAAACTCATGTAAAAACCAATTTTCCTGTACAAAATAGAATTGCGGTGGTTACCTTCTGCAAAACTGGTGCAGAAGCTTTTTTTTTTCTGCAAAAGTTTTTTTTCTCTATAAAACCGATACCGAAAGCCATTTTTCCTGCTATGAAACTGATACAAAAGGTAATTTCTGCTATGGCGCTGAGAGTATGATTACTGTATAAGTACATAAACATACACAGTTGAGTCACATTATTAGGAATACTTGCACGTTGTTTCTGTTGTGGTGGTGGGGGGGTACATATATTGCTCTATAACGGGAAAATGAACCATTCGTGAACTACAAGGATATTATTTGCATTCACATTAGTTAATCATGTAACAAAATTTAGAAAATTTGCCGTTCCGGCCTAGAACAATTTCCCATGGCCAGATTTCTGCAATTGAGGAATTCACGGCCTAAACCTTTTCCAATATGGGTCTAGGCTGGAATGGCAAATTTTCCCAATTTTGTTGCATTATTAATGTGAATTCAAATAATGACACTCCTTAAGTCTTAATAATAACATCCCTGAAACCAGTTCTTGAAAGTCACGCAAAGCTACATTTTGAAGCACTTTTTTTCCCCTCTAACTTTTTTAATGCTTAGTGTTAATGCAAATAGCTAGATTTTTTTCTTATTGCTAGTTTTAAATATTTTTTCTCCTTCATGTTGTGTGTTGCTTTATTTCATAGAACCACACTGCCTTCTTCAAGCGAAAAGAAAAAAAAAAAGGTATTTTCATGCCACGAATCGTACATGCGACCCCTCGTCATACACCTCTCAGACAAATGGTTCTATGTTCGAGTCCCCTTCATGCAGAAGCCGGTGTCATAATTTTTTCTAAGTTTTATTTGTTTGACAAGCTGGAAATTATATCAAATTGAAACATTTTTCGGCACCTGTGCATATTTTTACAAATTTTTAAAATACATACGTTTTATTTAAATGACTTTTTTAAAATTGCGTGAAATTGCATTTTTAAGAATCTCCTTTTCATCTCATTTTTTTTATCCATAATGTTAATGTATGTAAGAGGTTTTCCCCCCACTCTGCTTGCTCGAATTTTTTTTTAATTAGATGTGTCGCATTTTTTTTTTGTATGGAATGAAACCTTTTCTTAGGCACAAAATTAAACAAACAGGCGTTCCTATTAAGGGAATGGTACTTGCGAGCCTGTGTTGTGATCAGCTGACGCCACTCTCCTCTCAAACAAGTGGTCCCATGTTCGATTCCCCGTCATCCAGAAGCTATTGTCACTGTTTTTCCAAATTTCACCCATTTGAAAAGCTGTAAATGGCATGGAATAAAAACGTTTTCTGCGCTTAGTAATGCGTAGACGTACGCAAAAAATTCACAAATGGGGAGGGATTACAGAGCTACAATTCCACGTGTGTTTGTAAAATTTCATCGCAATGGAAGGTTGCAATCTCCATCAACACTACCTTCGTACGCCAGTAATTGTAACGTTATATTCAATCTTCTTGCAACCGTTGGGCATAAATAACTATATTTTCGTTCGCTGTTTTTCAATAAAATAGGCAATGCGCATGTGAACACAAACTTTTTTTTTATTTTCAATTCATGTATTTTTTTTTCCATTTGATAGTCGTGATTCGTAATAATTAAGATGTATGAGTGCCAAAACATGTAGCCTAATAAATATGCAATTTTTTGTTTTTTCTTTGTAAGCAAAAAAAGGAACATTTTGTGCCTTACTGTAGAGAAGGGTTAGCTGTGTCTAATCTTCTAGCAGAACATGAATGGGAGAGAGGACATGTACCTGCTTGGAACGCTGCGACGGCCTGTCATATAAACGTTAATTTTCCTAACTATAAACTTTCTCCCGCGTCTTAGGAGATTTTCTTATTACAAAATCGGACTAAGAACATCGCAAAACTGATGCTTCGACCAAACAAAAAAATTATAAAATTAAGAAAATCGTGATAAAAGTTCTATAAAACTATGGTGTAAATCTAATCTTAGAAATTCTAGGTATGGGACAACTCCGGAGAAAAACTCGGAACTGATTATATAAATACGGGATATCTTTATTTTCTTGACATTTAGCGTGATGAAGAGAACAGTAGTTTTCTAAACACCGCAGAATTTTTCCTTATATCCTTGGTTAAGTCTTACCTACACTGGCGGAAAATAAAATCCCAACACCAAGAAGGAGTTGTGCTATATAAACGAAATTTGGGAAGCACGTCTGAAAGATGGCGCCTATTTAAATTTCGCGATAGACGAATATCATGCAAATCACGTTTCCTTTAAATACACGGTGTAAACTTCGTGAGCGTTATTTATCGTCCGGATTGGACGTTGTGAGCTAGGTTTGAGTCAAGAATGCATTTAAAGAGACGAAGAAGGCAGTATCAGCAGCTTATTGAACTTGAATGAGGCTGTGTAATAAGGGCTATGAGAAGGTGAGTTTTCTTCCCACGATATTGCAGAAAGACTTGGTAGGAATGTATCCACTGTGCATGATTGTTCGCAACAGTGGTCACGGGAAGGTACTGTCTCAAAAAGACCGGGGTCCGGCCGCACACGGGTCACTACTGAGAGAGAAAACCTCCGTATTCACTGCATGGCTATGGCGCATCGTACCTCATCTACAGCAGAAATTAGAGCTTCTGTTGGCTCCAGAGTGACACACAGCGAACTGTAACAAATCGATTACTTAACGGACAGCTCTGAGCCAGACGGCCTATAGCATTCATGTCACTAACTCCGAATCACTGCCATATGTGACGTCAGTGGTGTCAAGCTAGAGCTCATTGGAGGGCGGAGTGGAGATCTGTTGTGTTTTCAGATGAGAGCCGTTTCTGTCTTGGTGTCATTGATGGTCGTATATTGGTAAGAAGGAGGACAGGTGAACGCTTGGAACCAAGCTGTCTGCGGCGTAGACACACTGGACCTACACCAGGAGTTACGGTCTAGGGAGCGATTTCCTATGACAGCAGGATCACTCTCATCGTTATCCCAAGCACCTTGAAACAAATTTGTACGTCAGGCTGGTGATTTAACCGGTTGCGCTGCCATTCATGAGCAGTATACAAGAGGGGTGTTTTCCAACAGGATAACGCTCGTCCTCATACCGCTGCTGTCGCCCAACGTGCTCTACGGAGTGTCGACATATCACCTTGGCTTACCAGATCACCAGATCTTTCTCCCATCAAGCACATATGGGACATTATTGGAAGACAAATCCAGCGTCATCCACAACCAGCATTAAGCGTTGCTGATTTGACTGACCAGGTGCAACAGGAATGGAACTCCATACCACAAAATGACATACGGCACCTGTATGATACAATGCATGCACGTTGGCATGCTTGCTTTCAAAATCGTGGCGACTACAGCGGTTATTAATGTACCACCATTTCGCATTTGAAATGGATCTTCTTGCGCATACTTTTACCGGTAACCTTGAAACTTTAATCAAATAAATATGTTACCTAGACAACTGCTTTGCCTAAATTTCATTCCTCTAAACTCATTTGTCCTTGGTAGTGGGATTTTATTTTCCGCCAGTGTATTTACTCTTTCCACTTACTTTGTCTTTTATCGTATTTCGTCATATGTATATTTTTTCCTTTTCACTGTTTAATCTTTTTCTAATTTATTCCCCCCCCCCTCCTGTTGACTTTTCTCTTCTTGTTTTATTTTTATTCTTTTGCTTTAGTTTTTTTTTTCCTCTTTTCTTTTAGTGCTTCTCACCTTCATTGGCGTAGATTGACCCTTGCGCCATAAAAATACAACCAACCTTCTTTTAGTGCTCTTGTTTTTCCATTCTTTCGCATTTCGACCAGTGACAAAATTTTAAGCAGTTAAATCTATTTAAAAATAAATTTCAGTTTTGGAAATAGGATACGAAATCGAAAGTCATAGTAAACGCTTTGCGAGCGTTATCAGTAATAAGCAAATGCTCTCCCCATTGCATTCATGTTTAATTTAATAGACCAAAAATATAGTAAACCCCCTGCCCTCAGTGTACACCTCTCGGATGCGGTTGCGCAGGTTTTACGGTAAGATAAAACCTTCCCAGGAAAAAATTCCTTCACAATAATACGCTTCTTTTTTACGGGCATCCTTCGTTTACGAAAAAAAAAAATTTTATCCATTAAAAGTCCATTGATACGGAATTTGTGTACCAATTTAAAAAAAAAGGTCTTCTGAAATATCAAGGCCCTATTTAACCTCCCCACTTCCGTATTATCTACGTTCCTAACTCTAATAAATAAGCTTAATATATAACTTTATCTACGAAGCTTTTAGATTGTACATATAATCTAAAAGCTTCATAATGCGATTGAATTTCGATACCTTACTTTTTATATTATTCATATTGGAACTTGTACTTTTAAGTCGAGAAAAAAGAAACTGCTACGCCCTTTGGCTGGACTCAAACCGCGTGCATAGCTCTTTTATGTTACCCCGGCATTCCAAAGGTAGCTGTTTCGACTCCAGTCCAAGGTTGTGGCATATTTCCTTTTCTATAGCTCTAAACGCATATTCTAACATGGGCTATATAAAAAAAATGCATGAAATTACAAAAATTCTTCGAATTACCATGTGACGTGACATCCTTTTGTAATAGAACATAACGTAACACAGACCCCTTTAGAAAACCCTGAATGAAGGGGGGATGTCCTAGTACAGGGATATTTTGGGCGAATTTGAAGAGACGCACGGTAGCTGGTAACGAGGGAAGACACTTGTCCCCCTTTTTTTAATGTCAGGCCCTGGCCATTTGATCTTAAAGTGGAAGTTTTCTGCCCACGATCTTCTATGATTTTATTCCCGATTTGGGCATAAAGACGTTATTGTATTGCGTTCGTCATTACCTAAATTCTGGTGTAAATAAAATAGCCTCTTATTCACAGTAACTTCAGGGTCTGTACGTCCAACGTAAAGTTCGCAAGTGTCTTACACTTTTGAATACC
Source organism: Dysdera silvatica (assembly GCA_006491805.2). Lineage (NCBI taxonomy): Eukaryota > Metazoa > Arthropoda > Arachnida > Araneae > Dysderidae > Dysdera > Dysdera silvatica. Next base: position 34,148,017 of record QLNU02003225.1, on the reverse strand, counting down.
AGGGACGAAACCTAAAAAAAACAACAAAAAAACCGCCTCATGACAAGCAACGAGAGGCGAGGTTGTGCCTATGGGCACATGTTGGCAGTGTAATTCTACTCCAACGCCATTGCAAGATAAAGCGGCATTAACATACCCTCCTCGTCCACATACAACCTCTCCCTTGTAAAAAAGATACGTTTTCACCTTGTTTTTATACGAACTTTTACAAATGAGTTTTGAAGAATTCATCAGGATTTATCAAAGTTCTTATTCATCAAAGTAGCCTTTTACCCTCTATAATTTTTTATTTATTTTGTTATGTAGTAACACTTTGATAAAGTATTGCACTTTATCATATCTGAAGTGTGTGGGTGATCTCCCTCCCTTCATATCCATCAGTGTTCGCATTCGACGTTATTCAAGTTCGCTTTCGTCTCATGCATAATTAATCTGTAAGCATGATTATGACTGCTTTTTATTCACCAATCTATCACAAAATCCCTCAATCAACATGGCGATTACTGCATAATGAAACAATCCATCTTGAAGTTTGCTTTTTATGAAGATGAATTTAATAATTGAATAAAGATTAAAAACGGTTTGAAGTAAAAAATATAACCACATTTTCATGTTCAGCAGTGCGCGACAAATATTAAAGTGGTTCACCAAAACGTTAAGAGATAAAATGTTATTTGTGAATGCAATTTTAGCAAGTTCGTATACAAAGGAGATAATTAGTTGTCCACTGACATAAGGGTACCCTTAATTCAATTTTAAATGTTTAACTGTTCTTTAATATTTCAACGTAACGTTAATATCGCTTTTATTAGATACCAAATCAACAAACAGGGAATTTATGTGAAGTTTTTAGTGTCAGAAGACATTAAAAACTATTCTCCAATATTTTCCAGTGTGTATCCAAAAAAAGTCTACGAAAAAATTAGATTTTATGAACATCTATTTTCCAAATGCCATTGCTCTCTTAAACAAGGATAGTGAAAGTGATTTCTGGATTAACGTCTCTGTTTACCGAGATAGCGTATTATATTATCAGGAGAAATTTATGATAAATACACGTCTTTAATAGCCATTGTTCTACGATACTGCTACTGCTGGTTACTGCACGAAATTTTATTGCGGAGTCAGTGGCAGCAGAGACCTGACAATAAAACAAACTGCCAATTATGTATGAAGGAACCCCATGTGAAACGTTTTCCCTTCACTTTATTGATGATTGTGGTTGGGATAAATTAATAAACGAATAAAAAAGAGAAAGTGTTTTCTGAACGGAGATAATGGAGGTCATAGGGTGGATTCCACCAACCTTTCCAGGGATCTGATGATGGTGGGAAAGTCGACAGCAATTGGAAATCGTGTATCGAAGCACCTGCATGCAGCCATCACGAATTTGGCGCCTTGACTTTTGTCACGAGCGCCGTGGCTTTGGTAAATAGTAGGTCCCCCACCCCCATGGACAGAAAACGAGGTTCTTCAACATATCCAACTGACCTCAGACTGAGCTGTATATTCTTTAAATCATATTCACTGGCGTAATTCGAGAGTGAAAGATGATATATACAAAAAACAAGTGGCTGCAGGTGTATTTTCCTTGGAACAGTGATTATTTTGTATTGGTCATCCAAAGCGATAGCATATGCATGTGCAGTCACCAATTTGTGTATACAGTAAAATCCTATTAACGGACACCTTTCGGATAGTGTCACCCCATTTTTAGGGTCAGATAACGATTCTTCGGCAGAAACGCTTTCACAAAAATATCCCTCGTTTTTATGGACACATTTTTCTGTCCCGTAAGATCCTGTTAATGAGAATTTTACTGAATATAAATATACGTAACATAATGTAATAATGATAATTTTAACATAGCATATGCCCACTTAATTTAGGAATCTCAATGTCACAAAAAACAAAACAAAACATACCCTGTAAAATCAAAGCTACCAATCAAGAGCAGCAATCCCTGGTCTTAACTTAGATACTACAAATAATGGCCCAAAAATAATTATACAAATCCCATTCCCAAGAACCTGTGAATATATTATTACCTGTGAATATATATACTATCCCTGACCAATCATATGCATTCACCGATGAAAGGAACTGCAATTGAAGGATTTTCATTAGGAACATATTAGGGATTTTCCAATATCAAGTTTTATAATTTGCACGATATTCTGCAGTGACCGAAAGTACGCGTTTTGAAAGAAACAACTTTCTTCACAAGGCTTCGAGTTACAGAACGTAAATCTGCACTTCAACAACACAAAAAACTTGAGTTAGAGAAAACTTCCAGTTATAGAAATTCGACTTACAGAATAAAAAAAACCATTGAAATTTTTGCATTTTTACAAAAATCGTAAAATTCGAGTTAAGGAAAAATTAGACTTATAGAAGTTCAACTTACGGAAGTTCGACTGTATATATACTGACGTATGTAGGGTGTATCGATGGGGGTTGTAACCCTCCTCCATTGCGATGAAATTTTGTATAAATACACATATATTGAGTTGTAGCTCTGTAACCCCCTTAGGAATTTTCTGCGTACGCCTATGCATATATATATATACATACATATTTTTTTTAAATAACCATATATTATCCTAACTTTGCATCTTGTAAATGAAAATTATATTTTAACTTCATGTAAGTGACTTGTTTTTGATTAAAATGAGACAAAGCTGAACATGATAAATGCTAAGAAATAACATCAAGAATTTATTGAAAAAAAAAAGTTATAAGAAATATACAGATCAAGACAACCAAAACTCAACTTGTTTTGATCATGCCTCTTTCCACAGCATGTACATTCACATAGCACCTTTATAAACTCCCCTTGCAGCTTTCAGACTAGATTATCGTATCTTATCCCTTGCCTCGTCATTTGCATCAATTTATATATCAAAATAAATTGCTGATTATGGGATAGTTCTGGAGATATGCTAGCTTTATACTCTTTATTTTCAAATCTTGTTGAAATCTTTTGATTAAAATTTATGGTGGAAAGCTTCATTTGTTCTAGATTTATATAAAAGGTACTATTTAACACTATGTATCAATATTTTATAATATCGGTTATACATTTTTCCTAACGATATTCTTAAGTCTTAATTATTTTATGTCGTCTTCGTACTTTTATTGAAAAGAAATTTCATTACTTTTACACCTTTAATTTCATACAATAATACTTTGTAGAGCGTTTGTTTGAATTCCGTGTTCTGTTTAAAATATTATACAATATTTGTTTTTACCTTTTTTACTTTTCTTTACTGTTTAAAATATTCTATAATGGAATATTTTAAACAGTTTCGAGAGCTTCATGTGACTAACGAATCAGGATTACATATTCAGCCTTACTACGATCCAAATTTAGTTTCGTGTGTATGACCATTATAACAACCAACGCACGTTAAGAAATATAATTGTTTATTATTAAATTTTTTCACCAAGCCCTAATCCTATTTTAAATGTTTATGTATTTTTAGTATTTAAGCTCAACATTTTGTTAGCTATTAAACTGCAGCAAAACCTCTCAACAACAATATTATACGGACGGAGAAAAATTATCTTTGTAGAGGGAGTTATTGTTATAGGGAGGGTTCATTATACAGTAAAACCTCTCTACAACACTATTATACGGACCGAGAAAAATTATCGTTGTAGAGGGATTTATCGGATATCATTGTAGGGAGGGTTCATTATATATAGTAAAACCTCTCTACAATACTATTGTACGAACTGCGAAAAATTATCGTTGTAGAGGGATTTATCGGATATCATTGTAGGGAGGTTTTACTATATTTCCTTTTTCACAAAATGGCTCCATCATAGTGTTATGTTAATGTACCTGAGATTTGCACTCTTTTAACTTTAGGAATTTAAAACTAAACTTCAATAAAATAGTTGTAGAACTTAATTGTAATAGTAAAACTTTTTATGATATGGAAATTATTAGGATGTAAACTTCAGGAACAACGCTTAAGGCAATCCCTAGCTGTAACAGAACTATAATACAAAGTCTTTTAAAAAAGTTTAGATTCTTTTTAGCACAAATTCCAATTCACACTTTATAAAAGTTATTTCGGACTACATTCTTTTTAAATTTTTCATCTCGGTCTCAGCAAGAACAACAACAACGTTTTCGTACATTGCAACTTTCCTTCGGTTCACTTTTTGGCCACATTTCTTCTAAAAGAAAGAAGAGCTTAGAGTTAGTTTACCCTTCAAGGGATATAGCCCAGTTCATCTTGCAAATTCGTGTGCGACCATCTCTGGAAGCTGTCCACGCTCATACCATGGTGTATTTCGACTCTTGTTACTTTGGGGTTGGTTTTGTCAGGTTCCGAAGCACCACCTTTTTTAATCAGGCAACTTCCTTGATCGGAGGGATATTCTTCAACTCCAGAATCTGACGAAGATAAACGTCGTCTGTGGGATAGTTTGCGTCGTTGTTTCCGTTTATGTTGCTGCTGATGCAGAAGTGCCGTACTACTGCTACTTCGTAAAAGGATTGCGTCGCCAAACTGGCAACCTTTGGGTGATGTATGGCTAGTGGACGCTTTGAGTGGTGCAAAGGTCGGGGATGACTGCTGTTGCCGTTGTCTTTCCTCTGTTGCCGACCTTAGGTCGTGGAAACTCCAAGATTGTTGCCGCTTAGCTTTGGACCCTGTGTTTCCCCTTGTTCCTAGTGTGCAAGAACGATTGTACGTACGGCCATCGGGACTCAAACATACTTCTGATGTGTCATAAGCTGAATCTTCAGAACCCTCTGAAGATTTCTTTTGGCCCATCAGTTTTGTGCGCATACTGGATATGAACCTAATTGGGGGGAAAAAACAGATAGGTATTTAATAATATGTATGGAAAATTGTTTATAACATGCATCCAGTTTGACGAGGAGAAATATGGGGAACCATACTTTACAACATGGCATATAATCAGGGCCACGAACAAGAGGGAGTTGGGATTAATCTCCCCCCCCCCCACACACTACGATTTGAAAAGAAATCAAAAATCAAACAGCTGAAAAAAGCGTTTAATAATGAAAAAAATTGATTCTCTACGTTTTATCAGCCCTCTCTTTTTTGAAATGTGATGTACAGGCCTGTATGCAAGATATTTTGTAACTGTGGCAACTTTTCATTTTCTTCCGACGTACTAATCTTTTAACAAAATTTACTAGATGTTTAATAAGCTACTTAATTTTCTATCTATTAAGGGCATATATCTATAAATTGTGGGGTAGAGTATAGGGGCTGCGACTCGTGAAGGAAGACAGTGGGGGGAAGGAGACTCGTCAAGCCGTTTTTATATCGTCTTTTTTTTTCAGGTCTCGTGCCAAGCCACAATTCATTGTGCTGGTCCACTACATTGTATTCGATTATGTATAATTGTGCGTCTTGGCGAAATAAATATTTATTGATTGACTGATTAACAAATTATGTCACTAATTATTTGGTAGTCTAAAAATTTAAATTCAAACATCTCAGCAGACAGATCAACGAATTTGGCAACTATCTGAATTATCAATTAATTTTCTCAAATTTACTATCAGCTTGGTGAATTTTGTTCCATTAACTTTATGCTTCTAATAATTTGCCTCCTATATTTTATGAGATACGAATTCTCCAATTATTTGGATTAATTTTATACGTGTGTAACCGAGATCTAATTCTGTGCAATGTTATTACAAAGGGCTAGTTAGTGGGCAGTTACTATGGTCACGACGAGGCTGTGGCCTTCTAGATAAATATCTGGTGAATTAGATATTGCAGATACTTGGAATTCTATTGAAATTATTCTGGAAATCAACGGAAAGTTTTCATAATTTAGCCATTAAAAATTTTTGTTCGTACGGTTATATTGTGCGTTTGAACAAGGAGATCAAAGGTATATATAAAGTCTAATACGAGTATATAAATAAAGTATTTTCGTTTACCTTTTCTGATAAGACTATGAATATTTAAAGATACATTAATAATATAAAGAACATATTAAAATAAAATTAATAGAAAAATTATAGCGGTACTGGTATATGTTGACGTTAGTAAAATGTATTGGAACATATTGGGTAAACGTATCTGTTTATTATCTTAAGTAGATGACTCACGCATGTCATACAATTCTCTTCTGGAAGAAGAAGGTTGTGATCAGTGGAAATTAATCTAATTTTATATAACATTACTTCAAAATACTTTATAAGTTCATATATATAAAATGTACCCACTATTTGAATTTATGCATCAATTTCAGGGTTATGCAAATGTGTTAATATCTTGTGTATAAATAAATCAAATGTTATACAGGGTGTCCATGAAATACCTCCATTATTATAAAAAAATCATAAAAAAAACATCAGGCGGTCTATCGAAACGCGGTTTGCGGCAAAAGAAAGATTAACTAAAAAGTTTTTTTACATATAAAAATTTAATAAACTTCAACATGGGCTCCTTTCGTTATGCCAAGAATGTTCAATCGGTAACAGATTTCATGCCAGCTGTAACAGTTGAAATTGCAAGGATTATGCTTCGTTTCAAAAAGGTAACACTAGGAAAGTATGTCTGGTATACAATATATTTCACATAATCCCACAAAAAGCACTGCTTTAAACATTTGAACTCGTTATAAATCTGTATAAAAATTCTAAACACCGTTATAAATATTTGGGTTAAAAATTTTTTTTTGAGTTGACCTTTCTTTTATCACAAACCGCGTTATGATAGACCATCTGTTTTTTTTTTTTTAAAGAATAATGAAGATATTTTTCGGGCATCCTGTAAAATCACACCATTCAAATAAATGCTAGACAAGTTTATCGATTTGCAGTCGGTTTCTAAATTGCGTTATTCTTCTTAGTTTTTACTGAAAAAGGTATACATTCGTATATTAAAATTAAAACATCATAAGTTGTAACAGTCAGTAAGAACATAATGGATAAATAAAAATAAAAATTCAAATTAACGCAGTTTAATTTTGAAAACATTGACAGCTGTTTCAATAGCACGTGGCTATTTTCGTCAGAATGGTACAACCTAATGATACTGATATATATATATATATATACACGACTTAATGATAATGATACAACATTATACTTCTGTTCAACTTAACTTGACAGTGGAGGGACGGCTAGAGCTGACCGCATTGCAACAAGGAAACACTGTTTTTCAAGTATTCATGCGCGTTTTCTCATTCCCCCCCCTTACAGTTTTTGACCAATAACCTGATTTGGCAATTTCTCGCCGTTTCTCAGACTTTTTTTTATTTTATTTTTTTTATTTTTGTGGGTAATTCTCACAAGTGAAGCCAAAATTTACCTAAGTTTCATCAGTGTAAACTATGGGTCGACCTTCAGAACGAAAACGTTTGATGTCTTGCAAATATTAGTGAATGTCATCGCGTTCTATCAACGCAGACTTCCGTTTTCGTTTAGTAAAACTGAACCCCAAATCTATCAGTAGACGTCTTTCTGTACTAATTCTGACGTTTGGCAAGTCATCATCGTCATTAATTTCAGCCATAACTTTTAGGATTGTAAGAATTTCATTCCTGAAAAAGAAAGTGTGAACGTATTGACGATAATGTAAATCCACCGTAAATTTGCATCCTCATATGCATTTCTACTTTTAGTGGGCGTTTTTTCCCCCCCAGAGTTGAAAACTTCCGCTTTATCTTTTAATTCAGCTTTCATTCTGTGTATGCTGGAAGGAGAAACCAGTTAAGCTGGAAACGATCGCTATGACATCATTGTCAGATTTTTTTGGGTAATATTGGTATATTTTGCAAAAAACATTCATAACAACCTTATCGGAACTTCCAAGTGGTTTTCCAGCCTTATGCGGTTAAATGTAAAAGAATCATTATTCGATACAGGAGCAGTAGCCATTATTACGTTCATGCGAAAATGCGAAGTCCGAAAGAAAGAACAGAGAATGAATCGTCTTCCCGTTCTGGGGTGGAGGGAAAGGGTTGCTGCAATTTTCACTTTCTCCAAATTGTGCCAAAACATGCTTTGACCCTATTGGATATCAAAGCGATGACGTAATAAACACATTTTTCCCTAAATAAAGACGAAATGTGATATTATTGGGTACACATTATATATAAAATTCTAGATTAATTATATAGACATGTTGTTTGCATTTGACGATGAATTTAACACAAAAATGCAGTACTTAACTGACGAACTATTTTGTAAGGGCGGAAGGTTACAAGGCATAGCCTTTCCTCCACTGTCAGGTTAAGTTGAACAGGAGTATAGTTGTATCATTCTGACGAAAATAGACACGTGCTATTGAAACAGTTGTCGATGTTTTCGAAATTAAATTGCGTTAATTTGTGTTTTTATATTTACTTGTTGGCGCAGTATAGCCCAGATGCTCTTGCGCCATAAAAAACCAAACAAACAAACATATATATTTCTTTCGCGCAGTGTATCACTATTTGACTCATTTTTGAGCAGGATAGGTGTTTATAAATATCATTCTTGTTTTTCTAGAGCAAGGGTTACCAAACTTTTTATTTCCCTGCACCTGTAAGAAATGTTAATGTTTACACCCTTACAAAAGTAATATAGTGTGCCCACTGTTAATAAATTGATCAGTTAGTGAAATAAACCTCTTGAAATAATCAAGTCCTTATTAAGGTATCAAAGCAGTGCAATTTTGTTGTAAAATCGCCGAATAATAAAAAAACAATAGCGCCGTTAATAAAAATTAAAAACTTCAATGGCAAAACTTAATAGCATGCCAACCGTGTAAGAAATCGAGATCAAATCTCTATTGTTTATTTTTTGGAATTTCCTTGTGACAACTCAGTCAACTATTCTAAAAAATCAGCAACAAAATCGAATCCTCCTATTTTTCCCATGTTCCGTTTGTCACTTTAAGAACATCCCACATTTAGATGCATTGTATACAATCGGAAAAGAAAAATAAGTTCGTGACACTGTTATAAAAAACACGATCATCAACTGCTGCGAACCATCGTTGTTTTTTTTAATCGCCGGTTATAAAAGTCAGCCGCTTGATAACATAAAATTTATTGGAACAGAAATAATTTTATTAAGTAGCGGGCATTGTATTACATTTGGAGATGAAAAGGTATGCTTTTTGAATCTGTAGTATTGTAAGTAAACAAATCAATTTTTTTTATAAAAAAAAAGGTTTTAAGTCAGCGGATAAAATGAAAATATAAATTGAACAATTAGCTAACAATTTATTCACAAAAAATATAAACCGCCAACGGGAAGGCCGTAGCCAAGATTTAATTGCGAGTGTGGTGGGGTCAATCAAAAATTTTTACAACGTGCATTGAAACAATCACAGAATGCAAGGCCGTAGCCAAGTCCCATTAAAAATTTAGTTTCGGGGGGACCGGTCCCTAAGATCTCTCTTCTGGATACGGACATGGTCAACGGGTTAATGACTCATCACTCGAGGCCACAAACCACCCTTTGCCGCACTCCCTGAAATTTTATCTCACGAGGGAATCCCCCAACGTGCTCGACGAGGATTGGAACAAAGTAGGCGCGTTCGAAAGGTCTCAAAAAGTTATTAGTCCCATGTTCAAGCCTTTTGTAGAATGGTCCTATATTTCGGAGATATGGTTCACCAAAATCCGGAAACAGCCATATTACAGACCTTGATATCTCATGATTCCATGGATGGATTTTAATGATCTGCGGATTTTAAAACAGGTTATCGAAAATTACTTGATACGTGTTCCAGCAATTTTCCAATGTAACTCAAAATTTTGAAATATTAACCTTCAAATCTTTCGACAAAACGGAAAAATAATCAACCCCTGATAATACATACCTGATAACGATATAATAATATAACAATATGTACCTGATAACGTATACATTTTTCAGATAACATTGATCGTTATTTAAATTAGGAGCGTTAAAAAAAGATATGTGTGAAAACCGAATAGAACAATGCTATCTTTAGTGTTTATAATTTTATGAAATTATTAGGTTTGTGGTTATCTTTTTGAGTGTTGAATGAAATTTCAGCTGATGTTAACTGAAGATGAAAGGAAAAAAAACTTACTTTCCAGTCTTGTGTTTAGCTTTGGTAAGCGATTGCAAACTTAATCGCTTTAAGCTCCAGAAAAATGCATAGCTGCTCTTCGTTCGTTGAGTTGGCAACCTATCTTCTGATCTCCATCTTATCATCTTGTGTTGTGGTTGTTGTTGATGATGTTGGTTTCTTTGTCTTTGGCGACGAATGCTTCTTCTGGAAGATGAGGAAGATGAAGAAGAGTATCGATTCGTCTGAAGATGCTTCTGTGATCCTAGACATGAGGCATCGTCTGATGTGGTCTGGCTGAGTGTGGACCAATCACCAACACCCCTGTCGCTACGAAAACTCCTGACACCTCTTACAGGAAGTAGCGACGATCGTCCATCTGGCGCCGAAAACGAATAATAAAGGTCGGTCTGGGTTGATGTTGCGGAACTACGACCAGATGATCCTCCATTTTGGCGATTACCTTGCCTTTGCTTGTTCTTCTGCGCGAACGGGACACTGATGGTCACTTTTCCTGTACCATTACCCTGGATAGATACAACTAAAATAAGAACAAACGAGTTTTAGGGGGAAGTTGCAAAGTGATTTGTTCAAATTTACTCAATGATGGGTTATTGAAACTTTTTCTCCAAAACACATGCGGAAATGTTTGACTTGGATATTCTCGTGGGAATCAAAACAAATGTATTTAGATTGTTTCATTCTCCATCATCATCATCATGCTTTCCTTTCTTATTTCTTGCCTTCAACGCTATAATTTGCTTCCGCGATTGTGTTTAACGATGTATAAGGGTCAAAATTGTTGGTAAGATACGTTAATTTCATCGAAACCACGCATAGAGTTATTTATGGAACACGTTATGAGTTGTTTTTGAAGATGTGGTGATAATTGCTCATGTCAAAAGGTGATCTTCCTTATTATAAAGAGAGGGATTTGAACCAAGTTATTATTTTTGTTCTTCTTACTGTTACCTCGACTGAAATTGGAGTCTTTTGTTTGGTTCGTAGGAGTTAGAGAAGAGAAATAAAAATTATTACGCTGAGGATGGATTCCATCCCAATGCGTAGGAAAATGCAAAGCCATACATCTATTCTGTGATGTTTGCATTGAAATAATGTACACATTTCTTTACTGTGCACTTGCTCAAATTAAGTATTTAGTAATTTTCGAAATAGAAAAGATCATATTAATTAAAATATAAAACTTGCAAAAAATTATCATTCTTGTGTAATCGTAGGAATTTATATATAAGAATTTTTTTTTAAATAATTTTAGTCTTCGATGTGTTTGCTTCGTATGCGTCATGACCAAAATTACTCAACATTAGAAACCTCTGTTTTATGAAGAAGTTTTGCTAGGCACATCAAACACTTAAAACTTGCAGTAAATTGTGCCGTAAAGATTTCGGTTAATCCGAAGATGTGTTAATCCAAACAGGTCTCTTTCCGAATTAGTTCGGATTAATGAGACTCTGCTGTATATTGTTTATATTTGCAGTAACTTTATTTCGCTTGATATGGGTTTCTTCTAACGAAATCTTTTCAGTGATTTACTAACACGCTGAATTTTTACTGAAACTTACAAGTGTTACAAGTGTTTACAAGTGTTTGTTATAATTATTAAAAATATTTGATTACACAACAAACGAGTCGGTATATAAGAAAATTCTAAAAGTATGTTATTCGGAAGCAATCTATGCGTGGTTTTATGAAACCTGTCCATTTTACGAAAATGTTTTTAATCTACAATAACAATAAGTACAGCGAAATAAGTTAATAATAAGCAACAAAAAATAATAAAGCAACCATGTATTAACGAATAAGAATAATAATAACACTATTAGTGAAACACACCTTAAACATGACCAGCTTTTGAGCAAAGTTGTTTACTCACATACAAAGAAAGGGCTTTATAAAACCTTAAGCAATAATTGACTTAATATGATTGAAGGTTTTTTTTTGTTTTTTTTTACTGAAATTAAATTCCGGGTGGATTCTTTGTAAAGGTAATTGGAAATAATGTCATTGGGGATAAGATAATGGATCAAAAATTGGAATTTTTTAAAATCTAGTTTTAGCATGATTGTAGTGAACTCTCTTGAATTTTCAATTAGGTCAATTTTACCGGTTACGCCCAGTATTTCCAATTAGTCAAGCAGGTAACATGCATTTATACTAATACAACAGCGATGTTTTTCAATGCTTTTACGAACCGTATCGTGAATTTATTCATATTGTAATTGTAACACATATTTCCAAACACATTTGTTGTTAAATTTAATTGACTATATTTTAGAGTTAACTTAAATCATTTTCGTCGTGAGGGTGAGGGAATTTGAAATCTATTACTTGTAGTCAGGGGCACTGAGAGCCAGCGCAGCCATGACCCCCTTCCCTGGCCGGCCCTCCCCACAGTTCTGCCAGCGCGGGCCCCCTCGACTTCCCCGGCTCCACGGTCTGCAACCCCTGCTGCCTCTTTGCCGGCTCGCTTATGTTGCTCCTTCCTCATTCGCGAATCTTGCCGCTTAATAACCCGGAACTGGGTACTTCATGGAGTACCGCCGAGATCGTAGTTTCTTCAGTGCTTTGCATTTCTAAAAAGCTGAGAGATGAATTGATTAGGGCAAACAGGACCAATAATTTAACGTATCTTACGAACCAAAATACGATTATGGTCAATAAAAATTTACCTAAGGTTTAAATCAGCAACCGAATGATGTGTGACTGTTTGGTTTCGCTGCAAGTGAGGAGGGACGAAATTGCGCAAGTAGGTTTCTTTTTTTATTGGAGTCAGAGTATTAGAACTGATATTTATCACTCATCACCATTAAACTCGTACAGACACAAACCTCGTCGATTTGGAAGGAAACATCATATAAGTCAAAATGCATTTCTTTAGTTCAAGAAATAAAATAATTCTGAAAAAGGCCCCGGATTTCTCGAGAAAAGACAACATTAGTTGAATTTATTAAATCATCATAGATAACGTGTTATATTTTCACAATTTTGTTTCGTAAAAATTTGATAACTGTCTTTTAGAAGTAGATAATTTTTAGCTTATAAAATACATTTATTTTCAGCTAACGAACTATGATGGAATAGAGATGGGAAAAATCGGCATTAATTCCCTTAACCACTCTGCACATCGCTGTATGATGTGCAGAATCAGTTAGTGTGTCATACAGAGAGTGAACGATTTTTCCCAACTACTACATCGAACAAAATTTTTGTTGAAAAGTGGGACCTCAATATAAATTTAAGAGGTTTCTTATGTGTCATTCTTAAGGAATCTTAAAAGATATTAAATTCAATTTTTTTCCCAGATCACGACAAAACAATAAAATACAAATTTTACTTCGTTAAATTTTGTCGCGTTCTTTTAAAATTTGCATACACATCGATGAGAAATGCATCATTATAAGTTACGTCTGTAATTTCAACCGTTTGTTCTTAATAATGCAGTCTGATCAGTAAAAATACAACTTAAAATCACGTTTCTGTGAAATGACCCCATATACTAATAGCTCACACTATTGTTTTTATGGATAAGTAAAAATTATCCAAGGTAAAATATACCCATATAAATTGATGATGGATGTAGTACATTATTTTGAAACTGTAGCTATGTATTTTAAAAAACGAGAGAAAAATATCTAATGATAAACATTGCAAATGTATGATTTCCCTGCAAAATCGTGTGCTAAACGACTATAAAACTTTCAGTTTGAAAAAGCAATGGTTTTTAAAATTGCATGTTTCGGCTTCACAAACATGGAAAACATCTTCCACCTTCTTCATCCCCACCAAGATTTGTATCCTTTTAACCTCGTTGACCATTCATGGGATGGGTTCAGACA
>QLNU02003225.1:34093774-34126244 GCA_006491805.2 Dysdera silvatica | reverse complement strand
CGGAAAAGAGGCTTTTATTTCATTTCAAGAAGCCTTTCAAACCAAAGAAAACAGGGGGAATAAAAAGAAGGAAAGGCGTAGGCGTTTCTCTTTGGAATGGAAAATCTGAATCGCCCACACAAGATTTTAACGTAGAGGTCGAAGGTCGGTTCGAATAAGTTCAAGTTAAGTGAGGACAAACGTAAGGTAAACTAAATGTTAGTGCATGCAAAGGACATGTAGTTCTTCAATGTTGATTTCAGTTAAACTTTTTTTTTTGTTTGTTTAATATAGGGTTGTTTCTTATCGCTAAAGGGAATGATGTTTCCCGTGGAGCGGAAAAGAAGAGCACACGTATGCAGTACTTCCATTTCGAGCATTGTAAATGTTTTATCTCTATTCAATGGATCTGACAGCTTCTAGATAATATCTTCGTATCCTTATATCCCACTGCCTTTCGTAACTCGTGTCGGAAATCGTATCGATCTAATAGGAACATCATTAATCACCGTTGTGAGAAATTGCAGCCTCTTGTTGGCATCCAAGTTTAATTAAAGATCAGCTGGAAGTCCTGTTTATTGTTTGCCCCAAGAGGTACTTTTATAACCGTGTTTGATAACCTTTCACCCACTGATGTTTATTTCCTCATGAAAAATTCATCTGATTTTTCAATGACTTCGATGTATGTCATCTGTCATCAGAGAGACATAAATAAACTCCGTCTCACAAGGCACTTCGAAACTGATAACCTCTTTGCCGGAAAGAAACTTACTCTTAAATATTCTATAATGTGTAAGCATAAATAAGTTGTATATAGATGTGTGATTAAACCACTCCTTACCATGGGCAGTTTGAGCTCATTATTCCTAGGACAGCATTGTGCTTACTGATTACTGGGTAATATAGGGGATAAAGACTTGTAAGTCTTTATCTTCTGTTACCTATAGGTGGAGTAGAGTCTCCAACTTCTACAACAACTAAATACTTCTCCGACGTTCTCACCATGTATAGCAGCATCTTTCGATTAATAATCGTTAATTCGTCTCATCTTCGTTTCCTTCTTGCTTTTATTTGCTCCGTTTCCTACGCTCATTCATAAATCTACGGTTTCACGGTATGGGAATAGTGAAAATATTTTGCTCCACTTCTTAATGTGCCATGTCTAGAAACTTCCTGACAATGTGACACGTGTTTAGGATTGTGGCTTTTTGTATTTCAATGTAGGTGTTTGGGTCAATGTTGAGTATCTCCAAATTCGTCGCAAGCGTTTTTGGTACTATCCCTGTTGCTGAGATGACTAACGGGATGATGAGGATCTTTTCCATACCCCATATATCTCGTACTTCATGTCTGAGATCTTGGTACTTGGTGATTTTCGTTGTGTAGGTTGTCTGTATGTTATTGGTGTTGGGTACTGCTATGTCGATTAAGTACGTGGTCTTATTCGATTTATCGACGAGGGTTATGTCAGGACGGTTATGTGGGACTGTCTTGTCTGTTATGATTGCTCTATCCCAGTAAAGCTTGTGTGTTTCGTTCTCATGCACGGTCTCTGGCTCATATTTGTAGTACGGGCATTTTTCTGTCAGAAAGCCAGCATTCGCTGCCAATTTCTGGTGGACTATTTTCGCTACTTGATCGTGTCTATGTTTGTAGTCTGACTGCGCAAGGATCTTGCATCCTGCCATCACGTGTTGGATTGTCTCCGATGCCGCATGACAGTGTCTGCATTTGTCGCTTTCTATGTCTTTTCTCTGGATGAATTTCTGATTGTTCCTTGTTGCGATCACTTGGTCTTGGATGGCTAGCATGAATCCTTCTGTCTCTGGCTGGAGAGTGCCTTTGGCCAGCCAAGAATTTGATGCACTGGTACCGCATATGCGTTAATTGCTTGCGTGGTGTTCTTCCCGCTCAGTTTCGTCTTCACAATGCTTCTAAGTCTTTCTTGGAATGCTTGCGTGAGCTGGACTTTGACTTTCTTGTGCTCCTGCTGCCGTTTTTGCATTATCCCTAGGTATTTGTAGGTTTCGCCCTCGTCCAAGGTCTTCAGTAGTCTCCCGTCTTCGAGTTCGATGCCTGGTAAATCTTCTTTGCTATTCTTCTGTATTTTGCACTTATCGAGGCCGAATTCCATTCCTATGTCCTTGGAGAATGTCTCTGTTATACTGATGAGTTGTCGGAGTTGGGTGATTGTTGGCGCGTATAGCTTGATGTCATCTACGTACATGAGGTGGGAGACTTTATGTAGGTTTCTCTTGTCTTTCTTCAGCATGTATCCGTATTTACTTGTGTTCAGCATCCTTGACAAGGGGTTTAACGCCAAGCAGAACCACTGGGGGCTTAGTGCGTCTCCTTGAAAGATTCCGCGGCGGATGGGGATCTCGGCCGTTTCTATTTTACTGTCTGGCGTGTTTAGCTGTAACCGGGTTCTCCATTGTTTCATGCTGCTCTGTAGGAATCGGATGATTGAGGGATGCACTTTGTATATGCTGAGTATTTCAAGGAGCCACGAGTGCGGAACAGAGTCGAAAGCCTTCTTGTAGTCTATGTATGCGGTGTTGAGTTTTCGCTTTTGTTTTCTTGCTTGTTCCAGGATAACTGAGTCGATGGTAAGCTGCTCTTTACATCCCAGAGTCCCTTTCTGGCATCCCTTTTGTTCTTCCGTCATTAAGTTGTTGCTTTCGCTGTGCCGGCTTATTTTTTCAGAGATGCACCCCGTGAGTATCTTGTACAGGGTGTTAAGGCACGTAATGGGTCGGTATTTCGCTGGGTTACTGGTATCCTGGTCCTTCGGTAGGAGGTAAGTTATTCCCTTGCAGAGGAATTCAGGCATTTTGCTGGGGTCTTCAATTATCGCCGTAAGTTCCTTGGCTAATGGGCCATGGGCGCTGGTAAATTTCTTGTACCAGAAGTTGTGTATGCCGTCAATACCGGGTGCTTTCCAGTTGTGCGTACGTTGGATTACCTGCTGGAGTTCCTCTATCGTGATGCCCGTGTACTCCATCTCCTCTATTCCTCTCGTAGCCTCCATTTCTTGCTGAATCCAGGGGGCGCTTTTGTGCTGTACTTCATTGGACCATAGTGTCTTCCAGAAGGTCTCTATTTCTGCTGGCTTTGGGGCTTCGTACTTGTCTTTGTTCGCTGGGGTCTCTCGAAGCTTCCTGTAGAAGGCCTTCTGGTTTGCTTGGAATTGCATGTTCTGTTGTTTTTTGTTGGTATAGTCTTTGTATCTTCGGAGTCTTCTGGCGTATACACCCAGTTTTTGTTTGAGGGTATCCAGATTATTTCATATATATATATATATATATATATATATATATATATATATCATCATCATCATCATATTCAACCATTATCTATCCACTGCTGGATGAAGGTCTCTCCAAATGCTTTCCACACAAGTCTATCCTGAGCAATTCGCTTCCACGTCACCCCAACCTGTTTTCTTATTTCATCCACCCATCTAGTTTGAGGACGTTTTCTAGGTCTTCGGTGGTCTCTTGGAATCCAGTTCAGAATTTCTGTTGTCCATCGTTGATCAGTTCTTCTTGCAATATGCCCAGCCCATCGCCATTTCAGCCCTTTTACTTTAACAATGATGTCCTCTACTCTAGTTTGCTCTCTCACCCAAGTGTTTCTTTTTCGATCTCTCCTAGTTATTCCAAGCATGCACCTCTCCATGCTCCTTTGCGTTGTCTGTAACTTTCGTATTGCTCCAACTGTTAGACTCCATGTCTCTGATCCATAAGAGAGGACTGGCAATACACACTGGTTGAAGACCTTTCTTTTTAGACACAAAGGCAATTTCCCCTTCAGGATAAAACTGTTTCTTCCAAATGCACTCCAGCCAAGTTTAATACGTCTGTTGAGTTCTTTCATAATGTTGCCATCCATTGAAATCAGCTGGCCAAGGTAAATATATGAATCAGCAATTTCTAGCTCAATGTTGTCAACTTGTATTTTTGTTTCCTCTACGAAATTATTGAACATGATCTTAGTTTTTTGTAGGTTCATCTTGAGTCCAACTTCTTTACTTCTAGTTGAGAGCTCCTGTACCATGTCTTGGAGTTCTAATGGGTTCGTTGAAAAAATAACAATGTCATCAGCAAACCGCAAATGATTTAAATATTCACCATTTATTTTTATTCCCTTGTTATTCCAATTTATCTGCTGAAAAATCATCTGTAAAGCTGAAGTAAAAAGTTTTGGAGAAATGGTATCTCCCTGCCTCACACCTTTACCAATTTTGATAGTTTTGGTATCTTTATGTAACCGAAATTTTGCACTTGCATTTTTATACACACGTTTCACCATGTCAATGTACACATCCTCAATGTCTGTTGATCTTAAAGAGTTGATGACTGCTGATGTTTTAATAGAGTCAAAGGCCTTCTCATAGTCAATAAATGCCACACACAATGGAAGTTCATATTCATGTGTTCTTTCAATTAATTCTCTTAATACTTGAATATGGTCCACTGTACTGAATCCACTTCGAAATCCAGCTTGTTCTCTTGGTTGAGCTGCATCTAATTTTTTCTGCAGGCGATGTGTTAGCACTTTTGTGAAGATTTTATAAATAGCAGGTAACAAGCTAATTGGTCGGTAATTTTTTAAATCCTCTTTATCACCTTTTTTATGCAAAAGAATTACTGTTGCAGAATCCCATTGGTTTGGTATGTTACCACTGTTGAGGCATTTGGTAAAGAATTTTGCGAGTATGTCTTCTACATGTTCTCCAGCTTCTTTTAAGATATCTAATGTAATGCCATCATCGCCAGGGGATCTTCCTTTCTTCATACTTTTTATTGCAAATGCTACTTCTTCTTTTAAGATTTTAGGAGCTGTTCCTTCGACTATCTCAGAGTCTTCGTTTAATCCACTGTTTCCCTCATACAGCTTTCTGTAGAATTCTTCAACTCTTCTAAGTATTTCTTCCCTATTTCTTGTTACAGTGCCATCCTCTCCTTTTAATGCAATGATGTGTTTCTTCCCAATAGACAAACTCCCTTTAACAACCCTAAGGCTCTTGTTGCTTTCAATGGCCTTCCTTACTAACTCACAATTGAATTTTCTTATATCTTCTTTCATGTTTTTGCGCAAAGTTTTGCAAAGTTCTACATACTCGATCTTGCGACTGGTATTTTGATTGTCCACCTTCATAAGTCTTCGCCTTTTCATGAGTTGTTTCGTCTTCTCAGATAATTTGCTATTCTGCTTTTTACATATTACACCACCAATTTCCCCAGCAGTTTCAATTATTGTCTTAACAATGTTTTCATTTGCTTCTGAGATGTCAACTTCTTCAATAAGTCCTTCCAGTGCAGAAAAGCGATTTTTTAATTCCAACTTGAATGCCTCGGTATTTTCTTTTAATTTCTTTAAATCCACCCTCTTACATACTTGTTTCCTAATGAGCTTCTGCCTTTCTAGTTTAGTATTTAAGTGCATTTTACATCTCACCATTCGATGATCACTTCCAGTATTAAATCTGTTCAGTACGCTGCAATCTTCAATAATTGATTTCTTGTTTGCCAGTATATAGTCAATTTCGCTGGTTCCTCCATTGGGGTGTTTCCATGTCCATTTTCTTTGTAGTTTCTTCTTAAAAAATGAATTCATGATGCTAAGATTTTCAGCTTCGGCAAATTCTATGAGTTGATCGCCACGTTCATTCCTTTCCCCGTATCCGTATTTACCAACCGATGTCTCTCCTTGTTCCTGTTGTCCAATTCTTGCATTAAAATCTCCCATGATGAGCTTGATGTGTTGTTTCCCTTTGGTGTGTAACTCTTTGATTTCTTCATAAAATTCTTCAACCTCTTCGTCGGTATGGCTTGATGTTGGTGCATATACCTGTACTATTTGAAGTTGGTATCGCTGGGTTAGTTGAACAACAAGCCTCGCTGCTCGATCTGATGTACTTTCAACTTCCAGAAGACAGTCTTTAATTCTTTTGTTGATTAAGAAGCCAACACCACTTGTTCTTCCAGTTTCCGTTCCTCTATAATAAAACAAATGTCCGCTTTTAAGTTCCACCAATTCTTCACCTTTTCTTCTGACTTCACTGAGTCCTATAATGTCCCATTTGATCTTTTCAAGTTCCTCTTCCAATTCCTGAAGTTTTGCTTCAGAAGCAAGGGATCGTCCATTATACGTTGCCAAGGTCAATAACAAACGGCAGCCTGGGCCATTCCAGTGATTCTTAGCACCCCCTGCTTTCATGCCACGCTGACCGCTGCCTTGATCAGGAGCACTCCAGCACCTGGAGACTAGGGGCCATGGTTTTTGGTGTATTAGCATATTGGAGGAATTAGCCATCATTTCACCACGCTGGCTAGACGGGTTGGTGAATTAGCCCTCCCCTTCCGCCTTTCCATCCGTGCAGCAAATATTAATTTGCCTCATAAATAGAAAGCCCAGCCTGCACCACTTGAAGGCGGGGTAGGACACTAGGTTACTGGCCTGGCCGGTTCCACACATCGTCACATACGTTCAGCGTGTGGGTCTCCTTCCAGTTAGATACCAGCAACCCTTTTGCAGGCCATATATATATATATATATATATTAAAGTAACGTACGTTCCTTTTGTCCTTATTCGTTGTTGCTTATCTCCTCTAGCGCCATAGTCAGTGCCGGAGATTCACGTACAGAGCAAATAGACCCCGGCCTAAGACCCCACGATTTTGGGGCCGTGTAGAAGTCTTGTATTTAATTTTAAGCATTATTGTAATCCTGTTTCTTTTAACTATCCCATAAGTTTCTATTACTGAGAAACCTAAATATTAAAATAATGAACTTCTACGAAAAACGCTACTTATTGACTGAATATTGCAAGGGATACATTTTATGGACCCGCCCTGACCTTCTAGCCTAGGGCCTATAACAATCTTAATCTGGAACTAGCCTCAGTTTCATTACATTTAAAAAAAAAAACTGCCCTCATTGGTATTGAATGCATATTTTGCAAAGTAATAAATATTTTTAACGTAAAAGTTATACAGTGTACTAATACAATATAAATTTATTTAGGCAGAATCATGTTATATTATAACTTAAGAAACTATCAATAAAATACAACACTTATGATTCGCCCTGGCAGCAGCGGGTAAAGACTGTGAGGTTTGAACAAGCCCATGCTGCCGAAGGAGAATGAAATATTAATATTAGTAAAATGCCTATTTAATATTTGCAAAGATTAATTGAGTGGAAACAGCCTGTCTTCAGTAAGGTATATTCTTATCTTCAGTTCGAAAATTAGTCAATAAATCAGAGTATAATGTTGACGTAGGGAACCGAAGACTGTGTGATCTTCGTGCAGTATCGGAAAAACTATTTATAAATTTTTTATTTTAACTAATATTGGCTAGAAAATAACTTTTCAGGAGTATCTTTTGGCTATATGGATCAACTTAATAGAATCAGAGAAGTTAGTTCTAGTTTGCCTTCCAGGAAGGCCCATATTGTAGCTTCTTCGTTGACGAATTGCTTTTTATCCTCTTTTATGCAAGTGTGGTTCTTATAACAGCAGAAAATCCTGATCATTTCTCTCCAAACTAAATAATTAAATTACTGACTAATTAACTAACTAATTAACGAAGCATTAGGCGTTAAATATTAAGTAATAATTTGTTTTTAATTTAAACATGGTTTACTATAGAAAGGTGAGAAATTTTGAAGAAGTTTGTTAGTTCTCTTGCCTACGTTTATTTTTTGTGTGTTTTGAACACAGCATGTTTTCAAAACATTATCTTTTTGTTTTTTTCTTGCTCAGTGAGATACCTACTCTATATCATTTAATATATTATTCATTCTAAGCACATAACGCAGTTCTTTAGTAATGTTTCAAACACAAATAGAAACACTTGTTTCCTGGTTTGAGTCTCCCACGCAGTTTTTTTTTAAAAAAAAAGGATATTTGTTCGTTTTGCTCATTTTATCAATGTCATGCTATGCACTACTTAATTTTCTGTGCGTTTCATATTTCCTTTTAGTTTATTATTGTTTACGTAACGGTTGTTCGTATTTTTAGTAGCCTGTTTTTTCATCCAAATACCATAACAGATATTATTTCTACGTGTTTACTGTATTTTTATATATAGGCTATAAACATACTACTATATATATACTAAACGTATTTCCATAATTTTCATGGAAATACGTTTTCAGTTGCGTAATAGCTGCCTCTGTAACCTTTTGAAATAAATTGTTAAAAACAAATTTAATAATATGAATATAAATTATTAGATTATTATATAAATTACTCTTTCTTCTTAACCTCAGTTTTGTTATAACGCTTAATATAAGAAAAGGATTCAAAAACTGAATCTCTTTAAATTGCAAAATATTTCAGTTTTATCTGCATTCTCGGACGTTTTTTATGGCATAATCATTGTCATAATAAATTTAAAATAATTTTTTCAACAAGAAACGCCAAAGAAACGGCCAATTTTTAGTAAAACAGCATATATATAAATTACTTTAATACTTTTTAATGTATAATTTTCTTAATTATCAGGTGTAGATAATAACTCTAGTTCCTACCTGGGCTAAATAGTAGACGCTTTTCCTTGCAAGCCACGCTTCGTCCTTAATTCAACACTGTTCACTGATTACCATGTTGTTTTATATTTCTTAATATCTAATTATATGAACGCTACTTTTCGAAAAAAAAATCATGGGCGTCCAATGAGATCTTTGACTTATTGATTTATGATCTACGACTGACTTATGATCACAAGTAACTTGATGGACTTGTTTATTTTCCTTTAGAAGAGTTACACGTGCATTCGTTGACTAATATCACGAAAAAACGTGCACTTGGGGGTTTAGGAAACGGTTGCAAAAACAAAAAGAATGTTAATTGAGTTTGGGAATGCTTAATTTTGCTAGCAGTATCATTTGGAAGTAAACATGTCAGTGGTACATATCCTTTAGTAATGTAAATACAAAATGGACCCAATTAATACGAGCCCAAACTGTACGAAATTTAACTTAGAATGAATTAAAATTTGCCGTATTTATTATAATAATAATAATAATACACCCCTATTTATCGTTCTTTGGTACAGTCATATGAACAGTAAGTATACAGTACAGCAAACAAAGTCCTTACCAGGAAGAGAAGTCCCAAGAAAATATTATTAGATATAACAGACTTGGGACCTTGAACTTATTTAAATATTACGACCAAAAAATCAAACATTCGCTTGGATATTTTCTCACTCTATTATTCATCTCATTAATACACTTTTTTCTCCGCATCATTTTTTAATTTTAATTTTTCCCGATTATTTTTTAATTGCATTATTAAGTGTTTCTTTAGGTCCTTTTTAAATTTTTCTATATTGTTCAAGGTCTTTAATGCATCCGGCAACTCATTTTTAAAATTTAAAATTTAGATCCCACGTAACTAATGCTGCCCCTTCCAATTTCCGTTCTTATTTTTGGCATTGGTAATTCAGTGGGGTTTCGACATCTTTCTCTATCTCTTTCGCTGAAGCTTAGAATATCAAGGCAACAGATTAAGATCATGCGTTTTCTTATTTCGACTCGAGGATAAATATTTGAGGAAAATTTAAGATATTTCGTAACAGTTTAGCTATGTATTAGATTAGAGATAAAAAATGTGGTGATATTTTCAAATATCGAAGATGATAAAGATAGCGATCTATGAAAATACGTTGACTTCTGATACAACCAAAATTGCCAATAACAGATGAAACAAAAAAGCTGGAATATCTAATAACACAAGTATATTTATACTCTTGTGTATTACAATTAATATTGGCGCTGGTTCTATTCTCAAATAAATATACAGACTTATTTCTGTTTCTTCCTTAATAATTAAACCTACTATACATTTAAACTTGTGAAAGCCAGCTGACATTGAAATTGGTTCCAGACATAATGAATGTATACCTTTATCTGTGTTTCTCCTTATGTGTATGTGTGTTTGTACATACCTTAATAAGAGAACAGGTGAACGCAGACCACAACCTAATTAGTAGAGCATACGACATGTAATACAGAATTTTCTGGTTTCTGCATCGGTTGTAGATTTCATATCTTTTTCTCATATATGCATGTGATTTTTGAATTTCAGTATGTGTACACATATATACAGTTAACTCCTCCCATTAATAATTTTCAAAGGACGAAGAAAAGTAAAGAAATGCCTTAGCATTGTCGTCAATTTCCTTCACATGTGCAAGCTTAAGACTGTCAGTACATTTGAATTATGCATTGATGTCTTTAGAAATCGTTATAATTGTTATTTATTTTAGCATCTGTTTGCATAATTTTGTTTACACTCTTAAGATATCTTGGCTTCACAGATTTGTCAATAATTAGTATGATATATTTTGTTGATCCATCACTATGAGCACACAACAAATCACAGTCCTTCTTTCTTTACTTTTTTTTCCCCACTATAGCACTTTTTGTCCTTTTGTTCCAGTGTTGTATTTGGCAGTAAATTTTAAAAGAAGCCCATTTAACCGGCATTGGAGAAATATCCTTTTCATCAAACCCTTTCATGATGACCTGCATTACTCCTTTCCATTCTTCTACTTTTATCATCTACAGCGTCACTTTGTCTACATTCACTTTTCAAACTCTAAGCATGTATTTTCTTCTTCTTCTTTTATTTTTTTTTAATTTTGATAACCAGTTACAAGTATTTATATAAATCGAACACTACGCAGATTAAATTAAACAATAATATTAATCAACGTTTATTGGCGTAGTGATACCAGCTCTGATATTATGGCGTGATTAGATGGTGAAACGTTCGAAAGAAAATAAATATTTCTGCGTTCGGTGGGACCTGAACCCACTACCTTCCACGAAGGTCGTGGGTTCAGGTCCCACCGAACGCAGAAATATTTATTTTCTTTCGAACGTTTCACCATATACTCACGCCATAATATCGGCGCTGGTATCAATCACTACACAAATAAACGTTGATTAATGTTGTTGCTTGATTCAGTTAGAAGTAGTTTGAAAAATTTCAAATTTAGTTGCCAGGTATAGGGAAGTAGAAAGAAAGAGAGAGAGAGAGAAGAAGAATTCTTGCTAAAATCCCCACCATATAAACCCAGTTCTTCGCTCTTACCTTCATCTAATATAGATCTGTCCATTTTACTAATTGTATTGATTATAAGTAAAAATTTTAATTTCCTGTATATTTTAATAATTTGAATCTGAATTTAAAAACCTTATGATATTAAGAATATTAAAACGTCCTCCATTTCTCTGAGCTATACTATTAGGCAAAATTTTCTTGAGGCGATACAAATTTTATATTAATTTAAAACGCTAGCCACTATCAGAATTTTTAAATTATTTGTGAAAAATTATCCAAATTTTAAAAACTTTGTGAAATGTTTTTAATAGGACGGGTACGATTAATATATTTTATCATCATGACTGAAAACAACTTAGATTAACACAACTTTGAGTGACACATGCATTCGTCAAATACATTACACGTGCTAATCATAGTCTGATTATATTAGTAATAATAATCATTTTTATTCAAACCTGAAAGTATATTGAATGAAATAGAAAAAGTAGGTAATATAGAACTGTACAGAGACAAACAATTGGCAAAATGTTTTCATTAATAGTACTTGAGGATGACTTAGTATATTAGAAAATTTAACGTGTAGTTGGCAAGTTTGAAAAGGAGGTAATTGGATTAGGAATAGATGCCTTAACTTATAATATCATATATATAATATAATTAGATGCCTCAAAGCAATATTACCTTAAAAAAGATTGAACTTATCCTGAAATAGATATAAAAGTATTTCAATTATATAACTACAGTTCTCATACAAATGAAGTGATCAGATCAAGATTTAAACTGTTTCTTGTATTAAAAAAGCAAAGCAAATTGCAAATGGTAGGATTTAAGACTACTTGAAACCTGTATGCAACAAATGTATTACAATATCAGTAGTCATATGGTTACGTTAGTTCTATGGAACTAATGTAATAAGCCTATATCGTCACTCCCATGATCATGTCAGATGTACAAAGTAATAAATGAAAAAGTTTTTTTTTTATCATTCGAAAATAGAAGTGGACAAAATCATTAGCTTCGCGAACACATCCTTTCTTTATCTCTCTTTTGAATGAGTGTAATCTTTATATTGACTCAAGTGATTCAATCGTTCACAACATGAAAATGAAAATCATTATTCTCATCCGCTCATTCACTGAATATACACATTGTAATCATCCTTTTAAGTGAATGTGATATCATCATTTGGTTCATTTTGGGAAATTAATATTTTCATTCTCATTCATTCTACAACTCTATTTTATTGACAGTAGTATAATAATACTTCTTTATTAACCGGCAGTATACTAATAATGACCTCTACTACTTTACCAACGAGCATGTTTCTCCTGCTAAAGCCTAAATATCTAGCAATGATTTCATATCTTTCCTGAGTTCATATTTCCTCTCTGTGTCTTGTGACATTTTTTTTCATACTTCTTTGTGTTATATATAGTTAGTTAGTCGGCCTGTGTTTCAACTTTTCGCCGTTCTCGAGAAATAAATATGTAACCTCCCATTTGTAAAAAATAATAAATAAATATTCTATGACAATAATTACAGTCAGAATCTGAATTAATTAAAAAAAATAGGTATTTCTTTTTTCATTGGAAAAGTTTATTTAAAATTTAACTTCCAAATGCTTAAGACAGATTACGTGAGCGAAAGCCAATTTGTTTTTATATTTTTAGAGACTCTTAGCTGAGGCTTTATTAAAAAACTTAAATAGCTTATTAAAGTAACATATATTTAATCCATTGACTTTATGATAGTCAACCTAATATATACTAACTAGTGCCTCCTTCATATTTCTTGTTAAACATATTACATACTATACCTAATCTGTGTACATGTAGTAAAAGAATCTAATAGTAATTGTCATGAAATATATTTTGTACAATAGAATTTTACTTTCACTTTATGTCAAAAACATATAATACAAAACTATGTATCATTAATGCCCAGGGGGCCCGAGATTCTAGATTGTTTTCCTTTTCCTTCTATTTTTCCTTAAAAAAAAAGGTAAAAATAGATTTACAATTTGTTAACTTTTAGCTCTTGAAAAATAATGAGGCATGCAATGTGGGGGGTTAAGGATTAGTTGGGAGGTCCTGAGCAGCTAAACTGCTTAGGAGAGCATAAATCCTGTCCTTTGCCCAATTATAGTACATGCCAGTCCTTGAGATAATACCTACTAAAAATATAAATTTTTTCAGAATTTTACATATTTTATGTTGAATATAACTTTAGGAGCGTTTTTACTGGGAACAAGTCAATAAGATTCACGAGACAGTGCGACTTAGGGTAATCGATGCGGCAATTTAGAACTCCATTATATACTGTATGTACAAAGCTAGATTCCGGAAGCCGCTATGCAGGGGCCAGTTCTCAGTAGTCCTAGATAACTATTATATATATAAACAGAGTTCCTAGGAAAATCCGAATGCTGCAGATAACTTTTGAACGAAGATAGTTCTTGTAACAAACGCTAGGTGTTGGTAGAGTGAAATGACAATGCACTATCAGGTAAGATGAACAGCAGCGCCCCTGGTGGCGAATTGAGGAAGTTAAAAAATTTATTTCGAAAAATAATGAAGATAAGGAAATATTTTTAAATATGAAGTTGCGGAGCGTCCTTCAGCTAGTGAGAAAAGATATACGACTTACCTGAAATTTTTACACGTACTGCCACAAAGTAAGGTGTTCCGAATGTTTCAGTACATCGCTTTCAGCTAATGATTTCTGGTGTTTTAAAAATTGAGCTGAAGTTCCTATAGGAGAGGTACCATGGCTTCATTACTAGAAGAACTTCAACTGAACTTTTAAAACACCAGAAAGCATTAACTGAAAGTATTGCCTTGAAACTTCTGGAACACCTCACTTTGTGGCAGTATGTGTACATATTGTATGTGAGCCGTACACCTTTTCTTGCTAAATGAAGGACGCTCTACAACTGTATAATTTAAAACATTTCCCCATCTTCATTAGTTTTCGAAAGAATTTTTTAAACTTCCTCAATTCGCCATCAGGAGCGCTGCTGTTCATCTCGTCTGATAGTACATAGTCATTTTATTAACTAATATCTAACTTTCTTTGCAATATCTGTCTTGGTTCAAAAGTTATTGGCCGCATCCGGTCTTTCCTAGGAACCCTGTATATTGTGTACATTATCGGCATGCTATATCGGGCACACAGCATTGCTTCAATTACCGCCTGTGGAATTGGTTCATCTTTATGTGAAGTTATAATCATTCAACAGATGTTTTTTATTCGCAAACTATTGTAGATTGTAATTAAACAAACTTCATAGTTTCAAATGCGCTTGAAAACTGAATGTTCGATGAAACTATAATTGTACCACCAGGTGGCGCTTCGTCTACTATTTGTCAGACTAATTTATTTCTTCTTGTAGCGGAGGTCATCACCAAATCAAGTAAATTAAATTCTGATATCCACTATTTCGACTCGAACTAACATCCTTTGAGCCGTATACAGTCGGACCTCGTTAATGTAAACACTATGAACGCGAACTGCTTTTTACAAAATGTTTTCCGAACCTCCATCAGCAATGAATAACTTGGCATTTTATGATCCTAGCCTTGCAGGAAAACACGAACATTTTTTTTTTCAACAGTGATTACAATCATGTTCCGTGCGTCACCATTACAACAATGAACATGGAATATAAATTTCAAAATAAATTCCAAATATTGTTTTGAGCATATATTTAAAAGATAAAAAAAAAATATAAGAATGTGAAATTACTTTCTTGAATAAAAGAAAGAGATTGAATAATTGACTGTAAATATGGTTATTTATACCATATATGGTATTTA
This sequence comes from Dysdera silvatica, assembly GCA_006491805.2. Taxonomy (NCBI): domain Eukaryota; kingdom Metazoa; phylum Arthropoda; class Arachnida; order Araneae; family Dysderidae; genus Dysdera; species Dysdera silvatica. The sequence goes on along the minus strand of QLNU02003225.1, from coordinate 34,111,361 downwards.
ATTGCTGTAGATATATCACATTCACATATACAAATGAGGTAGAACACAGAATACTTACCCTCTATGAGCCATGTGTTTAATTCCCAATTCGGGATTTGGTGTGTCGATGTCTGATGGCGGCAGAGAGCAAGAGTAATTTGAGGAGGACGGCGCGGTTTCGTTGTTTGCTGTGTCCAAAAGTGGAAAGAAAGGAGTTGACGTCTGTGCTGCAGAAGAACATGGTTCTGTTAGAGGGGCTGAAGGTAGAATGGCCCACCCATTCATTCCAATGTTATCCTCCACATCTGAACGCGAAGGTCGCTGCCCACCGTCTTTATGTGGCCTCTCCACTCGTCTATAAGTAGAACAAGAAATTAAGTTGTTGACCATGATTCGTCCCATCAGCTATGGATCAAAATTCTTAATATATTACTTATTTAAGTCATTAAGCTTCATTTAGAGCTTAGATGGACTGTGATAGTGAAAGGCTTATCCGTTATACAGAAATTTAACATCCTTAAAAGTAATTAATCGTAGAAGTTGCGTCATGGCTTTGTTGTTAAAACATTTGAAAGAGTTATTATTTATTTACATATATTACAGTTAAGACACTGATAAAAGCCCTAGAGTGAAGTACTGAAACTTTCAAATACATCAAACTGACTTTCCTCAGAAGTAATGAATGGATGGTATCCCTGTTCCCAATAATAATTTACCTTGTTCCTTTGTGAACACTGGCATATGAATTAGATTCTTCTTCAGATTCTGTTGTTTTTAGCAGTCGATCGTTATTGTATCTTCTTTGATCATAATACTTTCCAGGAATTCTTTGATCAGGTAGACGTCTGATTGGGAGCTTGCGTCTTGATGGTACTTGACCACGCCTTGGTGGAACCAGAACCATATCTGAAGAAGTTCTTGTCTCGTCTGTGTCGACGGATCGAGGCGGTCCTACATAATAAGCAAGCAAATACGAGTATAATTCTCATGTATAATTTCAAACATGGTATACTAATGTTAAAGTCACACACGTAAAAAATATGGTCAATTTATAGACGGCTGGTAAATAACTAAAGCTTTAGATTAGGAGTATCATATGGTAAAAGGCGAAATCGAATTTACGTACCTAGTGCTGCTGATGGAAGCGGTTGTGCAGGCCATAACCGAACTACTGGAGGCAGATCACAACGGCCTCGTACCAAGCTTACTGCTGCGCCTAAGGCCAACGCTTCACGGGCAGATCCACAAGCAAAGGCGTGGCATTCAAAACTGCGAGGATCGGACACCCGCCTAAATACGCAGGCGAACACCGAAGGATGACTTAGGCTCACAAGAAATCTGAAAAGGAAAAAATTCTTTAATAACAACTAGAAAATATTGTAAGTAGTAGGTGAGTAAAGGAGTGAGGGAGTTAGCAATTAATATGAGAAATTAAATCCCAGTTTAATTAGCTGTTTATCTTATTCATTAGAAATGATCATTAATATTCTGGAATAATGATAAATTTGCTGTAAAATATTTAAATAGTGAAATACTAATCAGATATCTTTTTTCTTTTTTTTTCAAATTTCTGTATATAAAAAAATATACGCAAAAATTATTTATTATTTATTTGTAAACAGACTTTAGTATTTTTGTTTAATACGAGATTTTAAAGTTTTTTTAATTTTATTTAAGCTATGATGGAGATCACGTGAGTCCAGTGAAATCGTTTAATTGGTGTGTGAGTGTCTGTGTGCGTGTGTATGCGTGTTTTAGTCGTTAAATTTTCTTTTTACATCATTTTTTGTATGATTTCTTTATACATAATTTAATTTTTTTATACATAAATATTTTTATGAATTTTTCTTAGAGTTAGAAATATTCCCACAATAGTTACTTATTTTTGTAAAGAAAAAAGTAATATCAATTCACAAAATATCCCACATGTAGCGTTTTTTATTACATAAAAATGTCTTAACAGCATTAGGTTTTAATACTCTACTTTTTACAAGGATTATACTGAAACCTGTATTTATAGGTCAGAAAAAGAAAATATGCCGCGCACTTCGGCTGCAGTCCAACCGTCGATCTTTCGGTTAGTGTCCCATTACCCCTGAGACACTGAGTATTTACCCTTACTGAGACACCGAGCACTTACCTCTTACTGAGACATTGACTACTTACCCATTAGTGAGACGTTGAGCACAACCGTTCGTGACTCTTTTCTCAAGACCAACATAGGTATGTAGCTTATTTTCTTTTCTTTATCTATAAATACAGGTTTTAATATGAGCCATATAAAAAGTGGTCAAAACGTAATCTATTGCAATAAAAAACGTTGCTTGTGAGATGAATTGTCATTTTTCTTTTACAAAACTAAGTAGCAATTTCTACCTATGCGTACACATTTTTATATGAGCCATATAAAAAGTGGGGTGCCAAAACTTAAGCATATTATATAATCCCTCACACGTGCCCTCATTTTATTCTTAAGGGATCGTTTTTTTTAATAAACAAATTTCAACCGATATTTTTGCAAATTAGCGTTACATCTTATTTATATTTAACTTAAAATATAAAATTATTATCGTTTAGTTAATATTTTCATATTAAAATAACACACGTTGTTTTCAAATTAAATAAAAATCTTCAAGATGAAAAAAACCATATAAAGCTCTATATTTTCTTCTGTAAAATAGTTGAAATGTTAACGTTTATTAAAAAAGTATTTTATAATTGAGAATACTTAATAATCTAAACTGAAATAAGCATAAATATTTATCTAACGTGATGTATGCAAATATATTTATTTTAAGTACGATTAAAATTTTGACATTCTACTTTTATATGGCTTATACGAAAATCTATGTTTTAGATAGAGAGTAGAAATATGCTACACCCTCTCACGCTGGATTTGAACCCATGATTTTTCGGTTCACTTTCTGGCGCCTTACCACTGGCTACTAAGTACTGCAGTACGTGTCTGTTTTCTCGTACCTGTATTTTGACCAGAGGGCTCTGGCGTACGCAGGGGGTGTTGATGGGGGTTGTAACCCCCATTGCAATGAAATTTTGTATATTTAACATAGGAATATATGAGTTGTAGCTCTGTAACTCCATTTATGAACTTCTTGCGTACGCCTGTGCCAAAGGAAAACCCCTTAAGAAACAAAGGAGAGTGTGCAGGGGTAATTTTCAAATAGAATTAAGTTTTGTACATTCTACTTCTTTATGATTCATAATAAAACCTATGTGATAAGCAGGGAGAAAAAAATTAGATTTATTAATTATATCATGTATAATAATATTAATCCTGTATAAAGGTTAAAAAATGTGATTACGAAAATAAATATGTAGAAATATTAATGATAATTTTTTATTCACAACTGAAATTTCTAATAGTTCTTTTTCTGAATTCCTGAAGAGGATTTGAAAGCTTGCCTCTAAAAATATTTTAATACCAGTGATAAGTATTTTCTCATTATATTTTCTTTCATTATTTCCATAATACTCTGTCCTTATATGTCCTAATTGTATACTCGAATTTCAAAGCTTGCTATTTTGAAAATTCTTTAGCGATGTTTTCGCTTTATACGTTGGTATTTGATGAAATAATATGTATCAATTCAATCGAAATTGGAGATGCAAAAAATTGTAAATATAAACATTTTTAAAACATTTATAAGTAAAAGTCAACGTTATAATCTAAACTTAAAATAAAATGATATATAAAATGGTATTTTGTCGTACGATTCAAATGGACATTGCCGTTTTTCGTCGAGAATATAGTTTATTCCTATTTCTGAAGAAAGACGACCAGGTCCGTCTGAAATGTTTGTCGAAATAAATGTATCGAGGAATCGAATCTGCATAGTGTTACGTCAAATTATCTTGAATGTTAACACATTTATAATTTATAATTAATAAATTTGACATCCTCGTTTTTAGCTCATACTAGAGCTTTTTTTGGTATAGCAGACAAAGGGACATTGTTCCCGATCTGATGTCGAACTAGGGTCCCTCCGTTCTACCCGGATTGCCTTGACCACTAGACGAACAACGGGGGACCCTCAACGGAGGGACCCTGGTTCGAATCCAGGATGGGGACGGTGTCTCTTTTTCTCCTAAACAACAAAAAAGAAAAGCTCTAATTTGAGCTTATTTACACGTGGGTGTCAAAAATTATTGTGTAATAAATTCCCTCACAAAAACTCATAAAAATCTCTCCCTGGTGGCTTTGTGTGTTGACCATTATTTGGCAATTGTGTTATCCCTGAGAAGGGTAATAATATCTTACATCCTTATATACGGAGAAAGAGAGCGTTGTTCCTGTCCTCGTTTGCCTAACCCTCAAGGCACTCCGGGTTCAACGAAGGGACGGTGGTTCGACACCAGGACGGGGACGATGTCCCTTTTCCTCCTATACCAAAAAAGCTCTAGTGTGAGCTAAAAAAACATTGGTGTCAAATTTATTAATTGTGATAAAAATCCCCCACAAAAAACTCGCCCCGGTGGCTTTGTGTGTTGACCATTATTTGGCAATTGTGTTATCCTGGAAAGGGTAATAACGTCTTGGTTTAACACACTCATTAGTAATAATATACTTCAAACTTATGCGTGAAAAATAGGTTTAGAATTAGAAGAAAAAAAAAAGAGTACGTCACGTTTAATTTTAAAATTTTTCTATTTGAATATTGCAATAATCGATTTTTGTTCTTGGAGAATTCCCTCCCAATATTTAATTACTTTTTTTATTATTTATCGTTATTTTTTACTTGCAATATGAAGTAATATTTAAGCAATAAAATTTACTTTGAAATTTTTGTCTTTGTTTTATTGAATGATTATCGAAGTTATTTGCTATAATACCTTTTGGTGGATTTTTATAAATTGCTGTGTGTGTGTGTGTGTGTGTGTTTTTCTTTTTTGCGAAGTATGTTTACGCAATCATGCGTGGGTTGGTGTTCCGCCGGACTAGTTCAGATTTATTTGCTTACACCCACGCCCGTTTTAATAATTTATTTGATAATTTAGGCCACTCTTTTCTCTGAGGTGAAGTTTGGATGTTTTTCATCGTTATATACATTTTCCGGTTTTAAACGTAGCTCGTTTAAATTAAAAGCAAAGGCTTCTTTCTGGACTGTTCTTTACAACTACCAAAAAACGTTAAAAGCTAATTCCATTTAGATTGAAACTAATTATTTGAACTGAGGGTAAAAAAATAATTAAACGTTGGATCCAAGTTCAAGTTTGTAAAGAATTCATGTTGCAAACAATTGCTTTGTTCTCCAGGAATGCGGTGAAGTCATACCATTAAAAGATAATTTAAACGTTGGCATCTGCTGTTACTTAAATTTAGATGTAAATTTCGGAAAGAATTTAACTTTCTTTTATAGGTTACAGTTTCTGCTACCTCAGTGTTCATATTTTAAGGGTACTATACTGGTAATCTGAAGCATTGTATTGACATAAAATCCAAACTATGTTTCTATATTGCATAGGAAAAAAGTATTAAAATTCAGTATAATGAAAGGAAGTTAAGGAGTGTTTTCAGCTTTCTGCTACACACTGTACTTTAACACGATTATTTATAACAGCTAAGTGCGTTAGTTCGCCCTTTAACAGTTCAACGAAGCCATAGATGGTCCAGATAAGTCAACAATCAGGAAACTATAGTTTACACCAAAACCTTTTAGATCTAAATACAAATAGTTATAAAACAAATTGGGTTATTTTCTATAATAAGGCACAAAATCAAAGCCTATCATGTCATCTTATGAACACGTTTATGAACTTTTCCAAAAGCCGTAATTACGTTTCTCATTCTGATGTGCTCTTAATAAGAATACGCAAAGAACAGTAGATAGAAATCTCTTCCATTTTATATATGTTCGTTCTGTGCACGTACTCGTTTACGTTTCACAAAAAGACGTGCAGATATCATAACTTTCAGCGTATTTTTTCACATTTCAATGTATTGCTGGGATTTTGTACGTTTATTATTCTCTCTCTCTCTCTCTCTGGTGTTGTGGTTACAATTTCAATATTTGAGTTTGATTTTCAGCTCTTAATTTAAAGAAAACTGGCAATATGAAAAAACATTGATTATACATAAAAAACATTGGTTATACATTTCGGACTCCAACGTTTTATAGCTTATTTTGGAGCTCTTTGAGTCATAATTCAAATTTAAATAGTGTTGTCGCTCTCAAGGAAAACACCATTACCACGTTAAGTGGTTGATTCACACAGAACCCCAATGGGCAATGTTTTGGAATTATGAAATTTACGAACACAAGTACGAAGAATAAAGGCGCCGTTAGCTGTATTTCAATAATCCAGCAGTTAATGGTTCTAACCAAGGAGTTGCTGGTTCGCCTAGCCTGTGACTTAGACTTCGTCCAGCCTTTTTCCTTTTTACGTTCCCCTCAAAAAACTGCCAATTGAAGCTGTATATGTCAACCATAGCTGATAATTGTGTTTTCTTTGAAAAGAACAGCAACATCTGAATTTATAATAATGGATAAAAGAGATAAAATTTTTGTCGTTAATTTCTCGCGAATCTTCTTTTTCGAAGTGTGGAATCTATAAAATAATAGCATCAATAATTTTTTTAGTATATTAAAAAAAAGAAAGAAATTGCTTGATTTTTTAAATAACAATGAAGAAAGTGTTAGCAAGCGTGGCCATATAGCAAAATTGAAAAAAGTTTAGAATTTATTAATGGATAAAAAAATATGAAAACACGATTAACAATCCGAGGAAAATAACAATAATTCCTACAATATTTCCTTAAGACAGTTATTTGCTATCCAGTGACACTAAATCTTCAATTTCTGCAAGACAAAAAATTAAAATACAGTCGAATCTGTCTAAAGGACCACCTTTGTGATTGGACGGCAATGGTCGCTATAGCCAGGTGGTCACTATACCTGACAAACTTTAGTATAGGCACGACTAATTCCCTACCAGCTCTCTTATAAAAGTTGGTCACTTTGTTCAAGTGGTCAATTTACCAGGTTTCACTAGAGTTTCGATTGATTTTAATTACCGACATTTTTTGTATCGATATTTGTTAAATTTATTTCAACTTGAAGCAAAATTTTAAACAAGCTTTTAGATATAATACATATCCATTGCATTTTGTAAGCATTATGTCCGTCTTTTACAAATTTTATCAACCTGGTGGCAAAATGATTATTTTATCAATATGTGAAAATTATTTCTAACGTAAGTTACTAAATGTTGCAACTTAAAAATCGAAGTCGTGTAAATTGGAGATAAGAATTGTGTTAAAAAAATTTTGCCTCATTTATATTCATGAGTTTTTACTTTCCAACTTTGAAAAAGGACATAAAAGTACAAGCTAGCGTTTTTATCTTAACTTCTTAGAATTAATCACCATGTACTTAAGCTGACGGAATGACATGAAAACTGAGAGTGATTATCAAGTAGGCGTTATAGATGGCAACTTAGAATTATTTTTCGACATGTCCCAGAAAAGGTAAAAGAATAAAATATAAACTTTTGACGTCTGCTCTTTCATATTATGCTTCATTGTCGTCTGCAGTTTAAGGTCATACAGTATAACCATTCTTTCATAAAACAGCCCATGAAAACTGCTTTTGCAAAATTCAGTTATTGCCTTGTTTGTTTTTTCAGTGTCATTTTCGCGTTTCACAACCAATATGAAATTGATTAAACGAATCTTTTTCCATTTGTTAGGTTCTATATATTAATGTTCATTAATATAAATGTGGCGAATCCCGTTTTCTAATGCTTGATAAAATTCGAAGACAAAGATCCACGTTCAGTACTTTTTTCTATTTGTAAATTATTTAGTATTTTGAAATTCATTGTGTACTTTTATGCATATATACTATATAGCGGAATATAATTGACTTAAAACGTGTAAATTGTCATCAAACAAATTCAAGTGTTTTCAAATTGCGGATGCGGAAAGGTCAAGAACTGCGTGAAATTCCCAGTACTTATTGCCAATTTCATTATCATTGTGGATCTATTTAATCTCATAATCGAATCTATTTACTTAACTTAGTAATCATGGATTAACTGAGTAAATCAGTTTAATACTGAAGGAAAAGTCTCTGAACCGTACTTTCATTGCTAATATTTACAATAGCTTTATTTTCTCTCGTGCTTTTAATTAAATATTATGATAATAATATTAATTAATCTTTGTTTGTTATTAACATTTTGAAATGAAGTACTGACATAAAAAATTAACATAAATAAATATATTTTAATTGATTACTGTATTACATAAAAGTTGTGAACCACGGCTGATAAAACAATAAGAACTGGGGTCTAGTATTGTTAAAGACCTTTGAACAGCATTTAGTAGGTAGCTTAAATAAAAGCTACTTACTTTATTTTCCAACCATTTAAAAAACTATATTCGATCTTGTTTTTAAATTCAGTACCAGAATTGAATTTAAAGCTCAAATTGAGTATGGTTAAATTAAGAGTGGGAATTATTTTGTGGCACTTCGATGTATTACAATATTTTTTACATAGAGTCATGCCATTGTAAGAACTCAGCAAATTCAAACCAAACCAATATTATGAAAATATAGCATTTTCAGACATTTACCAAAGCATTTTCAGCCATTTATTATAGCATTTAAAAGCAACCCTTACAAATGCAAATTCAGAAGCAAAGGAAATCGTTAGTGCGTAGTATAAAGTAAGTGCGTGTTGCCGTATGCGCAATCGGGAGTGAAACAACTTAATCTGTAATCCTTAAAGTCTGAAAACATTTCGCAACATTGTTTCCAACCATGTTACAGTGGTCGTTACTTTCGCGTTTCTTAGCGTGAGGACATATCTCACGGTCTCTTGCAATGGAAATCTGAGGCAATTGTTACAATCTCACGAGAAACACTGTCGCAGAGGGGTTAAGAAGATCCGATGTAAGTTAGGGAGAAAAAAAAACCACTCTAGGAAACACGAATTGTACTCTGCAATTTACTTTTAAAAGAAACAGATTTTTAAATTTCCTACTTTTTCTTTTGACATAGCCTCCTGTCAGTACTTCATTTTTCCTTACAAAAGGTTTTACCAGTCTATGCAATATATTAATACGATATTGTACACTTTTAGTTTACAATATTTTCAATCATTTTTTACGATATAAAATATAACATTTTACGTGACACCGTTGGCAATTTGACGTTAAATTTATGAAAATAAAAACCCACATTTTCTCTTATTAAAATTTATGACAGTTAAAATTGGGTGATTTTGAAATTTATTTTTTTTATTTACCTTGTAGGCTTTTAATTGAATCTTAATTTTCATATGATCACCGTGATATATCGTACATGAAACACAAATTGAATATAAATATATACTTGAAAACCATATGAACACAATTTTGTATACTTTCAATCTGACATCTGTACAACTTATGCAGAATAGTCAATTTTGATCACATTTACGTGTTTTACAGTCCAAAACTTCACTATAGATAGCATGGCATGAGATGTCTTAACCTGGCTCCAAACCATGTGGCACCAGATTAATGATCGTATGGGCCCCTACGCTGGAAGGAGAGAATAGGCCCCCCTAAGTTGGAAAGAGAAAATAGGGCCCCCTGAAGAACGTGGCCTTCGCAATAGTCAGTTAATAAATCACGTTCTTATTTGAAGTTCGTTGTCTATAGTATTCTGGTATGTCAATTAAGAAACTAGGACCTTTGTGAATAAACAGGATTAAAATAACTCTTATACTTAAATAATATCATGCCCATCAGGGTAACCAAAGAGGCCTCAAAACAAGGGGGCTCCTGGCCCGTGTCTACTTTACCTATATGTAATTACGACATTGAAGCCCTGATATATTTATTTATGGTAAAGCCCACTGGGAGCCGAATTTAACCCAGTAGGTTCCCAGAAGTAGTGGTCTGGTCCGCTGGGGTGCCTCAGTAAAACCATAATAAAATAATAGATCATAATTTTTAAGAAAAAAAAGGGTAATTTCATCTATAAAAGTACTATAACAAAGACTGTACTATAACAAGTACTATAACAAAGTGTGCTTAACCAAAGGACTATAAAGGAGATCAATTAACATTTAAAAAATAGAAAAATAAAGGAAGATCTAACTTCATCCTGATATTCTGAATTTTATATATGACAGAAATTGATTATCACAATCAGAAAAGAAGTAATTTTTCCCCAACAATTTAATTTCTATTTATTTTTATAAAAAATCAGTGGATATGGAATAAACCTAAATCTTTAGGTTTTATAAAAAAAATCCGAAATGTGCAATTTTTTAAAATTAAACTGAGTTCATCGAAGTTTCATGTTATTGACATTAATAGCGCAGCAATTCAAAGGTCATAGGGAGGAGCTCAAGTGGCTTTAAAAACGATCATGTTATGCGGCATTAGATAAAATAATATGTTTTGATAGCTAGGGGGGATTGAGCCCCCGAAAGCCCCCGTTTCCTAGGCTATTGACGACATAGTATTTTCATTAAAACAAAAAACGGAAAAGAATGGGAGAGGGGGAAGCAGAAAAAAAGGATTCTTAAAATTTATTTTAATTAATGATTTTACTTTTCGCATTGTGATAATATGAAAATTAAAATTTTTATATTACCCGCAATAAATTTGTTTAATCTAAACGTTTGAATGTTTAGATCACAAATTATGGTCTAAGCTGTTATTGGTATCGAATAATTTGTCGATATGTTCATTTAACTACGTTTCATGTATCTTAAAAGTATCTTAAAAATTGGCATTTCTTCATGAGATCAATTTCCGATAAATATCACCTGTTTTTTTCTCAATATGTTAAATTAAAATAAAATTTCGTAACAGATATGAGCATTAAAACTAACGTTTTATGCAACTGATTTAGTTGCGAACTCTGTCCATGCCTTAGCGAAATTTTTAAGAAAGGAACAATTATAAGAAATATTAAATTATAAGAAATATAAATTATAGGAAATACAATTATAAGAAAGAAATACAATTTTAACAATTAAGCAATTAATATTGTCATCCGAGAAATGAATTAATACGTAACATTTAATAATATGTGCATTTTTTAAGACTTATTTACAAAATAAATTATAATATGCAGTGCATTCGCGATTTTACGAACCTCCAATTTGCAAACTACGTTTTTATGAACTACTACGTTGGTTCTGGAAACGAAAGAAATATTAATTCCCATTAACTTCACGGAAGAAATATTAATTCTCATTAACGGAGTTTTTTTATGAAAGTTACTTTTTTTTCGGGGCTGCGTATGAGTTCATAAAGTCTAGATTCCACTGTAATTGTAGAAATATGTTTTTTACTTTTTAAGTAACTACGGTGCTTAAATTAAATATTTGCTTAACCCTTTGTTTTCAAACTTATGAGAACTGTTCTACTGGTTTTCAAGAAGCTAAAGCATCACACACATAAACTTGATTAGTAAAGTACTGAATACAATCAGAAATGCTTTTACATATTATGTTCTACGGTGTCTGACGCTTTCGACCAGAACGGAGTAATTTGTATTAATTGATTTATTAATTATTGGTCATTGCAAATTAAATAAGCTGCAATTTCAGGCGAATGTTTTGCGCTTGTTGCTTTTATTTTAAACATCAATATATTTGTGTAGCTTTGTTATAAAGGTGGTGAATAATTACCCATTATTGAAAAATGGGCCAATTCTTTTATATATTAAATCAATTAATTGAGGACAGGGTATAAAATGAATAAAATAAGGCATACATTATGTGTTAAACTGTGTAAATGTCGTGAAATACACGTTTCATTTGTACGGAGTAAGTTGACGTATGTGATTTAAGATAACAGAACTGAGGTTTCTTCTTAAGAGTTGTTTCTTTTTAAATATCAAATCACAAGTGACTACTACTGCTCCAATGATATAGATAATTTTTTTTTTGTACAGCCACATCCGTGAGAAAATGGTTGATTTTGTAAAAGGTTATGAGAATAATTATAGTTAATGATGAAATTGTTGCTTATTAACATTATATTTGAGTCTTAACTAAACCTAAACGAGTTATTTTGGGGTTAATTGTGCCATTGTTTTTTGAGTGCAGCCCAGTGGAGGAGCTCGTCATTTTTGACTAAAGTAATTTGAGGTAAGTATGGTGCGGAATAAGATAATATGTCCTTCGGGTTTTCTTACCTGTGTTTAGCGTCTAACCTGAGGTACCCTTTCCGGTCCAGAACTCCGTCGCAGCAAGCGATTGGTACGAAGGCCGCACCAAACACACGTTTCCGCAAAGCCCTAGCTTGAAATCTCACCGCTGCCCATAGTACGGCATTGGACAGCGGGGTCAACACCTTGACAAGCACCAGCTCCTGGTTCGAATCGTTGTGAAGGTCTTGATCCTTCTGTGCGACAACCAAGCCATAGTCCAATACATCCAGCCTTTGATCCAATGCTAATGGATGGATACTACGATGGGCCTCGCCCCTCTTTCGTGCACCAGCATACAGTTCCAATAAGGGGCGTTGCATGGAAGAAATGCCTTTCAGAATTCGCCCACGACCCCTCTTCCGGGTAAAGGTTGCACATCCTAAATATTTCACTCTGAACCCGGAACATGGTACTCGGTCATCATCGTCTTCCGGAACTTCGGAAGAATCCAGGGACATTCTTACTAATGTTAATTTTAAAAAAGTTTCCAAATAAATTTGCAAGGTCCACTCTAAAACATCCTTCGGCCGTCACTAGTCTCTCAATAAAAGCTTCTTATCCTTTCCAGAGAAATTGCAAAAGCATTTTTCGTGTTTCTACGACTTTTTTTTTTATAAACGTTTTACCGCTAATTCCATATACAGTTAGTCATACACATAGTCAGCACTTTATCGTAGCTACTTCATCTGGGAGACCATTCAAGCATATGCTCCAACACCTTGTCCGAATTGATGGAATATTGAAAAGTTATCCATAAATAGCATTTTGAAAAATGCATAACATGAAACTGAATTGCGAGGCGGAAGAACGCTTGTATTGCACCGCCTTCCTACTTCCCTCATACACCGATAAACGAACGTTTTTCGAGTTCCTTCACACGAGTTGCCTGCTAAAGATACGATCGCACGCTAGTACATTCCTGCGGAGAGCTTTTTCCTGATGTCAGGCTCTTTCAGAGTTCACTGATCTGATGCCGGTAAAGTAAGTTTTCGAGATTTTTTCAACGAAACGTTAAGGAAAAATCTATCCACAAATATGCCGTTTCTTCGGAATGCAATCACTGTTTTTTTAAATACCCCATGCAATTTCGGAAGTGTGAACATCAAGAACTCGAAAATCTGTTGAAACTAGTTATTCGTTATGTTCGGCATAAACAGTTTCGCAGTTGGTTTCCCCTTTCGGAGGACGTGATGGCACGTAATTTGTCCCAAAATTGCAGTTCAGGTAAAATTCAACACACACATAAATTAATGCTTATACCAAATATCTTTGACCGTTTTCTTTTAATAGCATGTAGTGAAATGCGTAACTTTGAGCATTGGAAGAAATTGGAAATTTCGGTAACTGCTTACACTACCATCTCCTGGCTACTCGTCAGCTTACGCTCGAACACTTCATACACTTGTGGGCAAGCAATGGCTCTCACACGCTGTCCAAGCCATGCGGGCCGCGATATCGCCAGAAGGCCAACTGCCCCAAATCGACGACCGCGCCAAGTTTACCTTTCTTGGCCTACATAACGGGCTAACACTCTCTCCCTTTCTCTCTCGACTGTGTGTGTTATGTCCCTCTCTTTCTCACACATGCAACACTTTCATCTTGCCCAGTTTAGAAAACCGGTTAATCTAGGCAACAGGCTTGGTCAACTGCGCCTTCCACCGAGAAAAAACAATCATCCTTGCGCATCTAATGAGCTAGAGGGTAGTTAAGCTGAAAGCAAGAAAAACACTAAATGCTCTCGTCTTTTACTTAATCGACCAATTTACTTGATGATTGGACGGTAGCAACGGGGCATTTTCTAAACTATGTACTCATGTCTGAAAAGCATTATATCTTGTCTTCTGCCTTTGTTTCTGGAAAATGTATTGTTCGAACGGGGATGTGGGACGGTCCCGTTCTTGTTGCTTTAATTTCTAATTCAGGTACCAGAACTAGGACAAGTAGAGTTTATATAACTTTCTATAGCCACATCCAGTATTTATTGTTTAACACTGTCCGTTTAAAACTCTTTCTTAACTGAAAATACATATGTGCACATAGAGTTGAACACACTTACAACCATCCCACATTTAGCGAGTTTCTGGATACAACGAGGAAAATATGGATTTTGTTTGGTATAATGATTAAGTGCAGTATGAAAATAAATCGTTTTTAGTGATCAAGATTTCTGCGGGTCCCGGATTTAACGAGTAGAAAATGGCACGTTTTTGTTAAACGAAATATAAAAAATTAGAAATGAGAAGGAGTTACTGATCAGGAACGCCTTTTTACTGAAATGAACATGATGAAACGAACTTTTCAGCACTGGAAATCGGAGGATTTTTGAACAACTCCCATCCTTTTCAAAATGTACAGAAAGGAGTTTACTATAAATTCTTTTTTGCGGCAATGAATTACACTAATGACTATTTCATTTGACGCGCCAAATATTTACGGTGAAAATTTAAAAACATTACTACTGTAGAGATTTCAAAAGAGTTATTTTCAATAAAAAGGGAGAGGGTTTCTATGAACAGAAAATATTCTCTTGAGGGGAATTTTTTCAGCTAATAATATCGTTCAAATGGTGTGGGATTAACACTCAAAACCCCGTCTTGTGTACGACCTTGTATTTAACAATAATAATAATGTTTATTTGTCACAAGGGATACATATTGCATCCAGTCGAAATTTAATTTAAATATAATAACAAATTTCATGACGTATGGAAAAGACAATATAATTTGCATGTCCCCGTGACGGGTCTCCAATAAAAATTATAAAATTTAACCGGTTGAGGACCCTATTAATCCGCTGGCGCACGAACTCCGTTTAATAAATACAATTAAATATTTCTAAACAATTTGATATTATTAATATCTTTAAGGTTATTTGGTAATTTAGTCCAAATCTTCATTCTCGTGTATTCAACTCTCTTTCTATGTAATTTTGTTCTAATCGTTTGGTAAATAAATACAGGTTAACATGTGCAAAACATATACATATAGGTTGCCTATCATTAAAGTTTTCCTATTTAGAGCTTTCTGTAGTCCAAACGGACAATTGAAATGACGCCAAATTTTATGCATGTACTATTCAAGAGACGAGGAAAAGATTCCACGAAAAAATTTAGTTAACAAAATTTGCCGATAAGAGAAAATGTAGCACTCTAAAATAGAACACACATGGAAAAAAAAAAGAAAATTAGCACCTAAGACAAATCTAAAATTACATTTAAAATGTTTTAAGATTACTCTTTCTGAAAATTGAAAGAAACTTACATAAATTGCCAAGGGAAATGGTTTTACAATTCGTTTAACATCCATTTACGCTGACATCAGATTAAACATCAACATGGGTGGCGTCATTTTAGGCCAGAAAGTATATTCGATATACATACATCATTCTCCACTGTAGAATGCAACGTCTTTGGAGAAACATTCCGCACATGTTACCTTACATTACTTTCAAAAACAGCCAGACTAAAGCAGCGACTAATTACTCTTTCATCAATGAAATGTCGATGTTACAGCTTCTACATTGGTCATGCAGTATGAAACGGACTTTTCATCTTGCACGAAACTTACCTCATCCAAGCATTTCATGCAATGATGAAATTATAAAGATACGTAGCAAGTAAAAATAGCCTTATGCTCTTACAGAGCCATCAACTTAGAATTTTCAAAATAATTGGTAGGAAAGCACAGATTATATATACATTTATCGAGTACAATATATGTAAAATTGCAATTTATTTCAAATTATTACTGGGGTTTGAACCCCATATAATTCTACGCCTATGAACAGAATATAATGTGGCACTTGCTGGCTGTAATTCTTGAAAAAAGTATGGCCCAAGAATGAAATTGTATATAAAATCGCACCATATAGTAATTTTCGGCAAATTCGGTGAATTTTCTGAATAATGTTTGTGTATTCTGAAGCTCATATTTGGCAATTTTGAATATGAACTGTCCCATCGGAATGCAAATGGGCTTCACCTCCGTAAAGAATATTCCATGGAAAGAGAGTCTCAGCACTTTCGTTCTTTTTATTTTAAAATAAACATTTTAGAGCAAGTCATTTAAATTTCTTTTTATTTTACCAACGAGCGAACTTAATAAATTAAATACAATTTTATATTTGCTTTAAAATTATTAATTTTTTTCCCACGTATTTCCTCTGTTGGAGCACCACATTTTCCCCTATTGGCGACTTTTAGAAGTAATTAATTTTTACAGAATCCTTCTCCCTATCTCTTAAGTAATATGTGTACAAAATTTGATATCTTTCCGCTTATTGGTTAAAGCTACAGAGGGCTGTAAAAAGAAAACTTTAATTATAACCACTTGATATATACAATATCAGTGAACAATATAAGTGTATTTTAAAATATTGACGATATAAAGGTTGGCAAATAATGAATAGTGTACACAAAATATAAACAATATATAATTCGGAAGAACAATATATAAGTATACTCTAGGTATAAGTTATGCATAATTAACCAAGAACTATAAAATTATTAAGTTCAAATTATCTGTGGGCATTCTCCAAAATAGCGATATGACTAGATATTGCTATTACAAACCGTTTGAACTCATTTTTTCATTACGTGAATTTAATATATTTCATTTAACATACGTCATTTAATATACACCATTTAATATACTTCATCTAATATATTTTATTTAATAACGCTCGTTAAATATGCTTCATTTCATAGTATTCAGTTTTGGCAATTCGGCACTTAAGTTAATGGATTGAGCTCGATAATTTTCCAGTCATATTTTATGTTATAATAAAATTAAATTCATTTCTAAAAACAAATTGAAATTATATTCGTAAATAAATATTAATTTGAATAGATATTTGTATTTAAATAACATATTTAAAATACTGTAGATGGGAAGAAATAAGGGTGTGTTGAAATTTCTATTAGTTATATTAAATTAAACTTCTATGAGTTATAGGAAATTAAGAATTGTTCTTTTGGATATAAATGAAAAATAATCATTTTATAAAATATAATAAGACTGTCTAATTTTACAAGTAAATATGTACAAATTAAAAACGGGGGACAATAATATCACTCGAGTGATTATTTTTGAAATAAAAATGATCATGCTATAAAAATAGAAATGATTATTTTTGAAATAATAATCAAAATAAAATACACAAAACATCTTTACTAGCATTTGTAATTAAAAACGAAGTTACTATTGTTATTTAATAATTTAAGGGAAAACTATTAACATTAAAGTTGCATTGAATTTTGTACTTATATTTTTAAATTCTTAAATTAAAATTATCTCAAAGCTATTGTAATTCATATTTATTAATTTAACCTTCATACGTTACAATTTTGCTTATTGCAACTGTTTTAAGAATGTAGATAAATATAGTTTATAGTTAAATAAGCTTTACAATTCTTACGCAACAAAGGAGTT
>QLNU02003225.1:34078022-34093674 GCA_006491805.2 Dysdera silvatica | reverse complement strand
GTTACAAATACATTTAGGTTAGAGAAAATAATGTTCCGTGTTTTGAGAAAAACTCGTCTTTATATAGAGAAATTTGAAATTATAGTCGGGCTTTCCATGGCTAGAACGCTTGAATGGCTATTGACTACCACTTGGAAATGCTACATGCCCCTTAAGGCGCCTTAAGTTGGAGTTGTTTAGCATTCGGCAGTATTGATTCCATGGATCAGTTGTTGTCAACGGCTTTTAGGCATGTGCCACCTTTAAACTTTTATAGCATCAGCGTGCCACTCAAGCCATCCTTTCGCCTAACTAATGGCACACCACATAATAAATATGATTTCTGAAAAAATATTAAGTTTCCGTATGACACCAAGTGGCACAAGTATAGTGGGTTAACCACCACTACTGTACGTCACAAATTTTTTACGAAGAAACTCTAGAAAAGTCTTAGAGCAACATGCAAATATTCGATGTGTGCAACCTTTGTCGCACAGCATATGTATCAAAGCGGTAGTTGAATTTTTTCCCAATATCGTACTTTTATCCACTCCATCAACAGATATTGCGATTTGTTGTTTCGAATCATCCAAATTACTAGGGAGTGGGAAGGGGGCAGGCCTGGTCTTCGACATATCACTATAAAAATAACAGATTATCAGATCGAAATTTGATGGTAACCAAAGTGTGAGTGACATATTTTAGATAAAAATTTTGATTGAATTTGATGAAATGTTGGAATGCTCAATGAAAATATCGGCTTCAGAATGCAGCAGCATTTCTGTACAGAAATTTTAAATTCTACAAAAGAATACATAGTGAGTAGTGATATCTTCTAAGTTTTGATTTCATAAAATTTTGAAATAGTCAATGCTTTCATGTAATCACCCTATAGTTATTTAATAATTGGTAATAAAATTCGCGGAAATGAGGTATGAAGAGATAGAACTGAAAATGAATAAAAAAATGTGAAGAATGGAGGAATGGAAAATAACGTGATAGTTTCTGCATTCGCATCTCTGGAATCTCGTTATAATCTTAGGATCCCTGGCGTGTTATACGTTCGTTAATAATTTTTTGTGACCTTTTATTGTAGATGTCTGACATGATGTACTCGTATAGTATATATATATATATATATTTGTCTTATGTCGTTACTTGTCTTGTCTACATATATAAAACACATTATAATGTACTCTTATTTAGATTGCTCAGTTTCACCTTTTATAACTTGAACTTGAACCAAGACAATATTAGAAGGTGAATTAAATTAATCTGATAACGTGGCATTACGCAGAATAAATAACAGATAGAAAAACAACGTTTAAAAGCGTAGTAGAAATTTTATTAATCAAATTTCAACGCGTTTCGGAAGGACTTCGACCGGCCATGGATACACGTTTGTCTCGCACTGCACGAACAACGAAGTGTTTCCAATTCAGCTATGGATTGTATTGCGAGTTCGATCCCATTTCCGGATAAAAAGTTGCCATTGATGTTGACTGCTGCTCCATCTATTTATCGGCGGTGAAACGTCATAGTGAGCGGGTGTGATTGTAAGTGAAGGTTGAAGAGCTGAAAGCAGATTTTCCCAAGCTTGACTAAAGTTTGGAGTAGACCTGTGATCATTTACAATGTTACCGGAGTGTTTGTAAATAAAAAATAAAAAATGCTTTTAAAAATCTAATTCTGCTGAAGAGTTGGATTGATAAATGGTGGTGACGTCTTGAAAATTGAATTTAAATTCAATTTTCAAGACGACACCCAGAACGAAGAACACAACCCATCGGTGAACCGGAAACACTTCGTTGCTTGTTCAATGCGAGACAAAGTGTATTCCCGACGATAGACGACCAAAGTCAATCCGAAACGCGTTGAAATTTGTGTAATAAAATTTCAACAACGTTCAAAAACGTTGAAGAAACGACGTCAAGAATGTTTTTCGGTTTGTTATTAGAAAGTGGGTTGAACAGCCATATCGTTAAATGAGTTTTTATAAATCCTGACATCACTAAAGTTCATGGCCTCCTTCCAACACATTATTAATAATCTATTAATAAAATAAAATGACATAATCACGACAACGATCATTTTGCAGTTTGCGTCGACAGACGACCTTTCTACTTAGTGTTTTTCTAATAAGTTGCTCTCTCCGCATGCACACAATCTCAGAAAGCTAACGTTCACGAAATCATCATTATCGTGTGCGATCTTTCGTAAACTTTAGAACGAAGGAATTGGCTTTTCAAGGATAACTAATTGGTAACACAATGTTGCAAACAATGTTAAAGGTTTTCTAATGTAATTATGTTTGAAATTAATGACGTGTTTGTCGCAATAGTGTTGATCAGAGCGTTTTAACTCAACAATTCTCCCTTTCCTCTTTTATGGTTCTAAATTAGATTTAACTTAACTTGAAACTCTCTGATACCATAAATTAAATCCGCAACTTAAATAAAATTTTACCTCTAGTTGTCTTATTTCTGTCACATGTAATTTCTTTTATAATATAATATAAACTTATATGATTGTTTATTGAGTGATTACAACGACATTTTCAGCAGGGGTCGATTGAAAAACTTAACCGCTTAGTAATAATAAATTGAATTGTTTGTATATTTCTGTTTGTCATTACTGCCACATTTAATTCCGAATTGTCAATATGCCAAACATATATGAATGTTGTATCATTTTTGTATTTAACTTTTAAAACATGTATGACAATTTAGAGGACTTAACCTATTTCCAACTTAAAGAAAGGTGTTGAGTAGGTTGAAAAAATGCTTTTTTCAGAAATGTTGTAAAAGGATCAAGCATACACTATAATAGTAAACAATGTTTATAAGATCCATAATAATAATCTGGTAAAAGATCTGTAATAATTTGTAAGGTCTGTAATAATATATAATATCTATAATAATATATAAGATCTATAATAATATATAAGATCTTTAGTAATATATAAAATCTGTAATAATATACAAGGTATATGTGCTAATGTATAAGCTCTCCAATAATATATAAGATATTTAGTAATGTACAAGATCTGTACTAATATATAAGCTCTGTAATAATATATAAGGTCTGTAGTAATTAGATCTTGGATTATATGCACTAACAAAACAGCAAAATTATCATGCAAATATGCATTAAAAAATCTCAAAATATGCATTTATATGCACTTAAAATGAATAAATATGAACCTAAAATAAAAATATATGCACTTAAATATCTTGAACTTACTTGAAAATCATATGCCTTGTGTTTTAAAACAAGTAAATTTGTTATTAACTGCTCAGTAGGCATATTCGATATACAAAAATACAAAAAATGATAGACTTTATTTATGTAGCACAATTTTTACTATGGTATATCATAATGTGTCTCTCGATTTTATGAATAACTAATATTTATTTTCTATCATTCAAAAGTATCTTCATGGCTAAAAAACTCCTTTCCAAAGCTACGGAGGTCATTGGACAACATTTATTAAAACTTTTATATATTTTATATTCGTTACAAGCTATCACTCACGTCTATCGTTAATAGATAATGACGTGAAATTTTACCATATGCAAATGTGTGCTTAATCTATCCTTGAGACAATTGTCTAGCACAATGTCACTAAATGTTCGGTTTCTCTAATAATAATAATAATAATAATAATAATAATAATAATAATGGCTATAATTTAGCTATAACTCCATTTTTGGCAACCTAGGACATAAAACACAGGTCTGCGAAATAATACTTTTTACTTTTTTTTCTGTACCGTTGTAGGTGTTTCTTATGCGTTTCTATACCCTGAGTTCAGAAATTCTGAGCTTTTCTCTCTATCACGCAAGGTTTTCCCATAAATTAAGGATGAAGACCCAGGAAAATGACAGAGAAGATCTAGCGGAGTTAAAAATCTTTATTTACGATGAAAATTAATAATAAGATGTATTTTATATTTTGTTAATTTATTTTTGTCATAACCACCATGAAATCAAAAATGATTGTAATGTACCTTTTCCTTCTCCTTGAACCTTTTCCCTTGTGCGCTGCTTCAGCCTCTTCTCTAGTCAGCATCCAGCAGTAGTCTGTTATTATGTTGATATTCCACCGGCCCTGATACCTCCGTTCCATTTCTTCTATCTCCTGGTGGAATCTCCCTCCTTGATCTTCACACACAGCACCTAGATTTTTCGGAAAATAGATGGGAGTTCAAAAAGTAGATCTTCAAGCTCATTGAGAAGCCCAGTTCTTTGAAATTCTCCAGCTTGTTTTCTACAATGTTCTGGAAGTTAGGGTCTTTCTGGTTGCCAAAAAAAACTTCTGTACAACTTCTTTGAATGATTTCTAAGCCGACCTTTCAATGTCTTCCATTTTGGTTTCAAAGATTTTGTCTGCAATAAATTTTCGAATGTCAAGACTGAGAAAAAAACCCTTTCTTTCAGCTGGTCTTCTGACAGTCCTGGAAACTTCATCACCAGATACTTGAAAGTATCATCATATTTTGACAGGGCTTTCACAAACTGCTTCATGATACCAAGTTTAATATGAAGTGGAGATAGGAGTACTTATTTTTGGGTCCACCAAATATTCGGAATACACGTTTCCCCCCCCCCTACTTTTAGCGTCCCGCTTGGCCACACCTTCCGAGTCTAGTACTTAGCTTTAACACGACTGTTTCATTCGTAGAGGAAACAGGGGTACTTAGTCTAGCCACCCTGTTGACCAAGGATCATAGAGAGCACTTTCAGATCGCCACAGATGGTCCATTGGTATTCCTTGTAGTTAAGTTTGATAAGAAGCAAAGCTAAATTATCATACCTCTCTTTCAAATGAACTGAATCGCTAAAGGGCATAGATGCATATTTGTTGCCGTTGTGAAAAAAGAAAGCTTTCAAACTTCTTTGTGATGAGTGAATAAAGAGTTTCCAATATTTTGCCTTATGCTGAATTTTGAACATTTCTATCAAACCGGAGATATCGGAGCAGTAAACAAGTTCCCCATTATGTGAAAAATAAGGAAGGAAGTTTTTTCTCGGTTTCAAAACCAATAGAAAGAAGTTACAGGGGTCAAGATGTTCCTCACCTGGAGTTGAGATCCTAGCAACTGAGCAGAACCTTTTGAAAGGCCCAGGTCTTGGATCAAGTCATTCAATTGTGATTATGAAAACAGTTGGGCCTCACTGCAGACGTCGACTTCAAATTCGTCATCAGAATTGTCATCTGATTCGCTCCTGTTGGTGCAGGCACATCGTCTAGCCTTCCTGGTGGCAGAAGTATGGGAATGTCAGGTTTAACATAATGTTAAACAAACTGGAACTAAATGCAACAAGTCTTGCGTTCTTCTTCGGATTGAAAAGCTCCAAGTTACTTGGAGTTAATTATATTAAATTTTTTTAACTATCTTTGATTTGTAATATCATTTGTGTTTTCGACCTTTTGATAACATTTTTCTACTTTTTACGTTTCAATTTATTATTGGTGAGATAAAATACCTCTTTTCTAAGCAAAAATATTACTTTGACACATTTTTATAGTAGCACACCTAGTAGGTAGGCAACCAGACAGAAATTCTCTATTTGTGTCGAAACTGTAAGTGATAGAATTTTTTTAGTATTTTTTCTGAAAGCATCTTCCAAAAACTCATCAACCTTCATTGTGAAGAAAAAGTTTCATCACAGACCTGTGTAATCAAACGTGCAAGTTTGGAAATTGCTTTGCATTTCTGCTCAGATAAACAGCAAGAGAAAATTTTAGTTTTAGCCATGGAGAACATTTTTCCTGATAAATGAATAATAAAATTGGTTTAAAATTACGAAACCCTTAAAATATGCATTCTGAAAATTCCTCGTTTTTATGCATTTATATACACTTACGCCAAAAAAGGCTAAAATATGCAATTAACAATGTCATAACCTAGATCCTGGATTAATGCATTGCATATAATCCTAGATCTAGTGATAATAAGGTCTTTAATATTATATAAGGTCTGTAATATATATGTGTAGTTATATATAAGATCTGCAATAATATATAAGATATGTAATAATATATAGAGTCTGTGAAAAAGTCTATTCATGACCAAATCCCATATTTTAGGAAGACTTATAGATAATTCTCAGGTCTGTGACTAAAACTTAACCAATGACTTCAGACAAAGCCTATTAAGTATTAATATTGCGTATGATGTGATTTACATTACTGCGATGGAAGAAATAATAATACTGAAATCGGAATAAAACAATTTACCGACTTAATTTAAATAGAAGTAAAAGTATTAGATGAAATTTAAAATTAAATTAAAAAGATTTTTTTATAGTTAGACCGTTTAAAAATAGATACTAAGAAACCATAGATAATACTAACACATCTAGTGGATAAGAAAAACTGTACTATTTTATTTAGA
Source organism: Dysdera silvatica (assembly GCA_006491805.2). NCBI lineage: Eukaryota > Metazoa > Arthropoda > Arachnida > Araneae > Dysderidae > Dysdera > Dysdera silvatica. The sequence continues at coordinate 34,087,295 of QLNU02003225.1, read as the reverse complement.
TATGTATTTTAATTTAAATATACCAATTTTTATACATAACGAGCGAATAGTTAAAGAAGTACATTTTTTAAAGTAAATGAGAACGGGATAACTCATTTCTCAGAATAATCATCATTCACGTTATCATGCATGGAATGAAAGAATGAATTCAAATGACTTTCAAAAGTTCCGAAAACGGAAACGCCTATAATAAATAAAATTTAGACCAAATCTAAAGAATGGGAATTGGAAATAAGTGCAATGAATGCCTTCCCTTTAAAAAATGCAAATGAAGAAATGAATTCAGAGAAGAGAATGTTTTTTCACATCTCAACTTCTCAGTAGAAAGTAGAAGTAGCAATGTGAAATGAAGTGTAAAAAGTCAATAAATACGTGTTCATCTCCTGAAAGATCTCTGGGCGATAAGGAGGATTTCCGCTGAAGTTTAAAAGCTCTTCTGATACAGGTGAACACAAGTTACGAATTTCGAGTTCAAATACAGTCGAACCTCGTTAAGACGAACACCAAGGGGAACAGAAAATATGTTCGTATTAACAGTAATTCGTTTTCTCAATAAAGGATAGTATTCTACATAATCTGATGGGACTTCAGAAAACGGTTCGTATTAAAAGTAATTCGTCCTAAGCGTGCTCGTCTTAACGAGGTTCGACTGTATTGCGAGTTAAGTTACATCATGGTGTATCAAATATGTCTTAGTTTGAATATGACTTTTAGAAACAGCCACGGTTTTGCGGAAAAATTCAGGACTGATGGTGTATAAATATGGATTGTAAATATTATTTTGAGAACCTTTAATCAATAAGAGAACGTACTACGGCATTTGACTATTTGATAAAGCCAAGTGAGAAGAAAATATAAGAAATGCAGATTCAGAAAAGAAAAGGAGAAAAAAGAAAGACGCAATTGTAATTTTTAATTCAAATCTTGGGAAGACATTATGATTGAAGAATAACAACAGGATGCAAATATCTGTATATGTTAAGGACGTAAGTTACCTGAACAATGCAAGTTTCTTAGAAATCGATACCAGAGCATGATGAAAATAGAGATACCAGTCAGCACAAGAAAGGAAAATCTAAATATTAACAGTTGTGGTGACACAATAGTAGTAAGACGAAACGGAACTAACAGCATGGAATATCAAGGAGAATTACAAAGAACAAATAACAACATTAAAGCTGTTCAGAAATATTTTTCATCCTCAGAAGTCACTTTTACACTTTTCTTAAAATTTTGATTTAAAACTAAGAAGTACTTGATGGATTACTGCAAGAAAATGAGTCATCAAGCATGTTGTTTGAATTGTAATGACAGCAAGCGTTACTGATTGATCAATTGCGTTAAATGTAGGAGCTTTCATCAAGCGTGAGCCAGTCTTTCTTCCGTATTTTACTTTCACGTAAACTCTAAAAACCTAAATTACGTATATGGGAAGAAAACCATTGAGAAAGTCATAAAATAGTAATTTCTATTAATTACTTCCTCCAATACTTTCGAATTGTAACTACAATTTTTAAATTGAGCATCGAAATTTTAGCTCATTTAAACCAAAGATCGACACCGTTTTTGGGATGCTGTGCCGCAATAATACTGCAGGGGTCATTCCTCATGGCAGCGGAACCACTGGTCAAACTGTGCCACGTGGCGCTCAACAAATTATGACTCTTCGTGTTACCATCCACTTATTAATACAATTCAAGTAGATCTTTTGATCTGTTCTTAATTCATTAAAAGAATTGCTTTTCTTGAAAATGGTTGATTAGTTGGACTTTACGGCGCAATTACAGCAAGAAACATTCTGAGCCAAACTAGATGTTTTCCCAAAAATGTTCTTGTACATTTCACGCACGGTTTACAATAGTTTAATAAAACAAATTGCAAATAGCACGAGCCTTTTTTTTTTGCTGTACGAAATCCTATTTTCAAGCTCAAGGGTATTGAAAACGTTACTTATATCAATAATCTTATGACAAGCAAACGTAAGTGATAACGAAGAGATGAGGGTGGGGGAAAAAATAAAGTTTTGTATGGAAATCGAACTAAGGTTCTTTAAAGGTTCAAGAAAGTAGCCAGTCTGACTGCAAATTTACGACCTTGTACACCTTTTCTACAAATATAGCAGTAGTTCTCTTTAAAATGTAAGAAAACAGAAATAGATTTTACCCGGAAATGTATCAAATGCTTCTTTTTGAATTTTATCTATTATATTCGGAATTTTTTTAAAATCATTCGATGCGTCACTAAAAATTCGCCCGCGGACCGTGTATGGCATGCGTGCTGCAAGTCGCCCACTCCTGATCTGGACAAATGAAGCGTAGGGGTGAGTTAAATCTCACATATTCGAAAAAAAAAAAAAATTAGATTAAGTTGTCGATGATTTCAATAAGGTTCTATGTGAGTGTGTGTAAGGGGGTGTGGAGTGGAGTGGGTAAAAGGCACACACAACAAACTTTTTGCCGTCAAAAGCTTGATCATCTGGCACATAAAGTTCAATTCCCAAAATTATTATATCATTTGGTTCGGCCTGTCATTCGGACGTCGCGTCATTTCAGATAGGATACTAGTGATTAGAAAATAAAAGATATATATTTGTAAGTGTGTTCAGACTATAACGTAAGTGGAAGACACGTGCCTTAATGTAGAGTTTAGTGAACACCCTGAGTGTAAAGTAGGTCCCTCAAATTTAGTTTGAGTCTCCTAAATAGAGAAACTGAGTGTGCGATACGTGCTGATACTTCATTGTGTAGGTATAAGTACTAAAACGCGTCAGTAACTTGAATAGATACAGCAACTTCATTAAATAATATTTTACTCCTTTCCACTGCAGTTTTGTGTCTACTGTACGAATAATTAATAATATATCAATTTTTATTTATTTGTCACAATACTTATAGTAACTTCTCATTTCATTTACAAAATAGATGTAAATACGAAAACATTGCAATTCAAAGACCAGAACTACAAAATAACCACAATCCATCGTAATGGATCCGCGGTAAAAATCATACGATTTAACAGGCTGAGGACCCTAACAATTTATTGGTGCAATAACTTCTTTCGGTAAATATGCTAATAATGTTTTTTAAATAGCTTGACATCATTGATGTCTTTAAGTGTATTTGGTGTTTTATTCCAATTTTTTATGACCAAATATTCAGTTCCCTTTCTGTACAATTCTGTTTTAATTTTTAGAAGTCTATATTCATCTTTTCTTCTGGAAGCACAATTATTATCATATCGTATAATTTCAATAATGTCTATATGTTTGTTTCCTATTATTCTTTCAAAAATTATTTTCAGTATACTATAATCATATATCTTATCTACTGGCCAAATAACATATTCACTAAATAATATATTTTGGATTTAAATTTTTATTTTTTCGACTATTTTTATGAATTTAATCTTAGTATAATATATATATATATATATATATATATATATAAATATATATATATATATACATAATTAAAAGAGCAGACTTTGTGTGAAAACAATCATTGTGTGCCCATAATTATATTAAATTTTGTCATGTATAAAAATGAAGAATTTGCATTTCTATTGAATTAGCTTGTTCTGTTTCGGACAGGAGGGCAGTGGGTCCCAATAGACAGTATTGGCGTAGGCATGTCTTTGTGCAACGCCCTAAAGTGCCAATGATTACACCAGCAGCTATTTAACTTCATTCCCATCACACTCAACTTAGACCTTCAAATATATTGCTTTGGAATAATTTAAAACTTTTAACCCAACAAATTTTAAAAATAAACTTCACCATTAGCATGGTATCTCCAAAACTTTGAATGAATTTGAATAATTGGTGCTGTTGATCCTTTCTCACGTGATTCATCATGAAGCTTCAAGACGTAAAACCCAAAATGAATGGGCAGATATAAGTATTATGTTAAACATAATTACAAAAGGATAAAAAATCGTCTCCAAAAAAAAAGCACAGTTTTTGCTTTTATTTTAGATCTTAAGTAGATTCTCTGAATACAGCTTTCTTGGCCAACGACTTGTATGGTGAATGGATTACTTATTATTTAAATCCTAGAAAGAATAAGATGCGTTGTTGATTAATTTAGGCGAGGGCTCGCGGGATGACCTCAGAGACGATGAAAAGGCCAAAATATGCTAACAAATTCAGAGCGAAGGCAGACACGCCAAAAACTGGGAACAGGACACAATAAAGAAGAGAAGCAGACTGACCCTGAACTGAATACCTCGTCTGAAGATGCCCTTCGAATTTTTGCTACAGTTTGCAAAAGTTCTTTTCGCTTTCCTCTTTTCGCTTCGCGTAATCGTTCCCATCTTCTGTTTGCCTCATCTTTGTTTCCTGGACAACAAAGGACCGAAAACTGCATCTCTTTCGACAGGTAACAAAAGAAGGATGCCGCTTTTTCTAAAACGCGGCCAAATAAAGGCCCTTTGGAACAAAAGTGGATGTACTTTCAATGTGGAAGTATGTTGAAAGGAGCCATTTTCTCTCTTGTTTCTTTATCCTAAGGAACGAAATTGTGGTAAATAGGGAGCGCTACATCCTTTCATCTGAGTCTATTTCTTGTACCGTTATCTAAATTAAGACCAGTCTTTTATGAACGCAACTTTTTAAAGCGCTACATTATTAATAGCACTTTGAAAACACTCACTTCTCTTCTGTAATAACATTCAAAAACAAAACTGGTCAGAACAGACATTTTAAAAAAAAAAAAAGAACTGAGATCTATTCACAGTGATATCTCCTCGTATTGATCGCAGCTTTTTACAAGAAGAAAGAAGTCGAACCTTATTACCATTGTTAATGTACAACAAATAATATATTCAAAGATTGTTTTACATTTTTTTATAATGTCCTTTCATTGAAAAGGTAAGCCCATTATATCTTTGTGCATTCTCCAATCCGGGATTTTATCTACGTTTACACGAAATTACGTGTACTTAGGTACAGGTTCCATCAGCTTTTACAGATAAATTCTAACATTCATATGATTATTATAATAAGTTATATATATATTTATGATGCTAATAAAGATTACATGAAAATGTCGTAACGATTTAATAAAATTTCAATGAAAGTTTATTAAATCTTTTTTGTGAAATGATTTTCTTTATCATTTGAGATGTAAAACAAAAACATGTGGCACCAGTTTTAAAATAAATGACTTTTTTGATAATGAAAATTAATTCAAAAGAATACAAAAGTATGTAAAAAAATCTCAAATGTGGCTACCGTTATATTAAACATTCAATTAGATAAATGGAAAACAATTTTTCAGTTTAAGGCATTCTGGGTCACACGGAGGGTTCCCAGTTCGATTCCGAGCCGGTGCAGTATCTATTTTTTTATTTACAAAAAACTCTAGTTTGAGCTGAAACGCGAGTGTCAAAACTGTTATTCATTTTAATTCCCACGAAAAAATTCAGAAAACGTGACCCGGTAGCATGATGTGTTTATCTATTGTGTTGACCCTGAGAAGGGTAATAACACCTTGCAAACATTTAATTAGCTTTGCATAAACTGATTGAGAAGTCAATAAATTAATACAGTTGAACGAATTATTTAATTGATTATACTTGTTTCAGTAGCTCTTTACTATTTTTTGTCAGAACGGTAACTGATATAACACAATGTGTAATGTCAACCCGAGTGACAAATGGCTGTTATAAGTATAGTGAAAATGAAAGGTAAAATAAATTAAACACGTGAGTTAAAGGAAGCGTCTCTCGTAGTGGAACATAAGTTTGAAGAACCGTCTCTGGGAGCTTTCTGGCTTTGCATACTCTCTACTCTCTAGCGCTAATTTTTTTTTTTTGCATAAAGCTCCCCCCCCCTCTCTCTGAGTATCTGCCGAATTAAGAGGACTCCTAATGTGCGTATATTAACCTATTTTGTTAGTATCTATCATGCTACATGTTAGTTTGTATCATGCAATCAAAAACCCAGGCAGTTTCAATCATATGTTTTAATTATAATTACTTCTTATTTACAAAATCATTAATTATGTTTTACTGAATATTATTAACTATTTTAAAAAAGAGCAATAAACAATAAAAATTAATAAATTGATTCGAATTATTTTTTCACATTTTGGATCAAATTTGAACTTTTATTTTTGTGTCTTTTTCCAACTTTTATCGTCCATAAATCACTTGTGGTATTGTTTTGGTTATCGCGAACCACCAGAAGTGTAAGTCCTGAGATGTGGGACTTTCCCTGGGAGAAAATTGAAAAACATATTTTTTGAAACCAAGATTACAACTGTAATTCATAATATTATGTAGACCCTACTAACTAATATCAATTTCATATTAATAATTCGTTCGCTGCATCATTGTAAAAAGATTAGAAACATCCGTTATCGGGATTCTAATGTAGATTTTTTAAATTGCTTTGATGTCTACGTGGACGTCATCTTTAAGCATTTTATTACCAAACTCGTCGTAGACGAGCACTTTTTCAAAACGTGATATTAAATGCACCATTTCATTGTTTTTCTTCTCAAGGATTTCTAGAAGAATCTGATAATCCCTTAATAGATCGCCACGGACCTCAGAGATCGCAAACACCACTCTGAGATACACCGCTAGAACGTCTAAACTGCTGTAGTTCTGCCTTCTTTTAGAATTTACATTGTTTGAGAAAAAGATATCTTTAAAAAAGGAGATAGAGAGAAATCTAGCTGTAGTATAGTTAAAATAATTGAGAAGGCAACAAATTAACACAGTTGAATAATAAATTTAATCGTTCACAGCTGTTTCAATAGCCCTGGACTATTTTCGTTAAAACGGCCAACGATAACACAACGTGTAATGCCAAATCTGTGTTATAAACGGCGGCTACAGGTTGCAGGTATAATAAAATGAACAGTAAAAATAAATCAAGCACATGGGTTAGGGGAAACGTCTCTGGTAATGGAACATTAAGTTTAACGCGTTACACGTTGTGTTATCGTTGACCATCCTGACGAAAATATCCTAGAGCTATTGAAATAGCTGTAAACGATTTAAATTATTACTAAACTTGCCTTCTCAATTATTTTAATAGTGTCGTCGTCAAATTATTTTATTATAGTCTTAATTTTTTCAGACCCTTATAAATCACATTAGGATTCTATAATTTGAAACAAAGCCCATGGATATGACAAAAAAGAACTAATCTATTTTAATCTTCTTTCACAGCCTTTCTTTTAATATAAAAGAATTCTATCTTCACACGGATAGAAATTAGCATTATGCAATACTAGAACATGTATCGGAATGTTAAAAAAAGATTTAAGAAAAGAAAATTGAGAATTTTTTCTGTGAAAGGTGTCTCCATCAAAAGAGTTTAAGAATGCAGTTCAAGTTACAATAGATCAAGCTTTCCTCAAGTAATTATCTAGATTTCAGAATGCTGCGTAATGAGTTTTAACTGGTTTACGTTTTATTTTCCCTCTACGTCGTCAAAAAGAAATCTTTCCTGACTAAAAAGAATTGTAAGAAGTTTTTCATTTTGTAATTAAGGGAGCATTAAGGTTTAAGGGAAGTAATCTAACAAAATTAATCGACATCTTCAATTTAATACGCTTGAGAGAAAACTTTTTAAATTAGAAAATACTTACCTCGTTATTTTGGCAAAGTGTTTTACTCACATTCTAAGGTGCACACAACGTGCAAAAAAAATTATTTGATAATTGAAATCCTTTATTATATATAACATATTTCAACGTCATTGTCTGCAAACAGTCTACTAAAATTACAAATTAAAATAATTTGACTGGAAGAATAATTTGTCGTAACTAAAATGAACCCTTTCGATTTTAAATCCCTTCACGTGGTAACAGCACCTAAGAACAAAAAGCATATATGCGGAGACAAGGCATCACCTACCAGATGCAGGTGGTTCAGTCGGTGTAACACATAAGTGCAGGCGAAGAAGTAGCTAGTTCGACTTCTTCTGAGAACGATGTCTTCTCTGCGATCCACAAAATCTTACGATGATGGGTCCAAAAAGACCTCTGATCTAAGCTATGAACCGTGGTATCAAAACATCTTATTAGTGAATCATGATTCACTTTTAATCCTCTTACCTAAGGACAGTGATTCAAATTAAAGTGTGCTATATTCAAATTGGATTTTGAAATGAATTTTTTAAAGAAGGGTGTAAAATGTTACTTTTTTACATACTAAAAAAATATGCTTTACTCTTTTAAACGCTAAAAAACTTTAAAGGAATGAACAAATACATTAGCATTTTGAGAAGCAGCCATTAAAAGTACATAGAACAAGTTGAAGGCAAACGTTTCGAAGCTATCGCAGCTTCATCTTCAGTGTGAAAATCGATGAAATGCTGGAATATTGTTTGAGCGTTACATATTCTGCGGGTAGATTGTGGAATTCATTTAACGCGTTACGATGGCTATTGTTGATAGATTGCCAACTTTCAAGGAATATTAGTCCATTATAGTTATGAATATTTTTGTGCAAGATTTTCGCATTATGCCAGGATAGGATATGGTTCTGTTCAGCGCAGTGTCTGACAAGAAATGAACTAAAATCTTGAGTTCTAAATTTGTTTTCATACTCTTAGAGTCTAGTTTTGAGGGTTATTTTAGTTTGGCCATATATATTTGTTAACGTAATTACTGCAAGGTATTGAATAAATAACTCCGGTGGTTTGATCTGCTTGAGTTGGGGTTTTTAGATGGGGGAGAATGTTAGTGAGTTTAGTAATTGGTTTGTAGAAAACTGCAAAGTTTTGGTTTCTGAGAATCTTGGCGATGCGTTCAGAAATGCCTTGGTAATAAGGAAGTGCCACAGTTTCCCTTCTTTCTTTCCTACCGGTGTGAAGGTAATATAGATTGGAGGAAGGATGGAAACTGTGAGTTTTTATGATTTTTTGGGGGGGTGGGGGGTGGGGAGTACCCATTTTGAAGAAGGTGGATGCGGATATGTTTGAGTTCTGTACTAAGCTTGTCTTGAGTGCGTCAATATCTGTGAGCACAGTATGTAAAGCTGCGAACCACGGATTTTTTTTGAGATAGAGCGTAATGAGACTGGAAATGTAATAATTGTCCATAAGTAGTTTCTTTTCTGAAGACTGAAGTGATGAGCTGACCGTTCGTTCTGTCTGTGGATATGGATATCAAGGAATGGAAGAGATGAATCTTTTTCTTCTTCGTAGGTGAATTGGATGAATCTATTGATAGAATTGGCAACGTTAAGGATGTAAATTATTTTGCTTTTTTGGACAAGAATCAAAATGTCATCCACGTAGCGTTTCCATAGGATTAT